>JAECXB010000275.1:0-60240 GCA_018151435.1 Zaprionus africanus | reverse complement strand
CATCTCTGCATTTGGACATTTACGTTTCGGCATTCCGCTCTAACACACATCAATTGCCGTATTCGGCGTAAGTACGCAACTGTCAGATTTGTGCAACATTCGGCAAGGTTTATAAAAGTGTTCTACTTAATTAAATATGTTGCGTACCAAAAAATTTTAAAAAAATGTTGTTGTTTAAATTATTTAATAGAAAAGAAAGAAACAAGAGCAATAGTCGAGCGGCACGCGACAGTGGGATACCCTTCGACCTTTTTGAATCGTAAAGAGTCAATAATTGTACAATACTTCTACTTATGGAAATAGAAATAACGTAACGTAAGCCTTTATATGCGTCTGTGTATGAATACGTGTATACGCGTGTATCATTTCATTGGTCATGCACAAATATTAATGTGTGTGTGTGCGTTTGAATGCAAACAATGCATGTGCATAGAAAAGAAGAGAAGAACGACAGATGGCGCTACGCGCTCGCATTCTGTTTCCTTTTCTTTCCTGCATAAGCATTGCAATGACGTCACAGCTTGCTGGTCTGTATACAAAATCAAAGCGAACCAGGTTTTTGTTTAACAACTTCTGTGTTTGTTGTCCGATCAGGATGGAATTTTTATGTTATGTTGGTAATATAATTAGCTAAGTATAGTCTTACTTAGCATGTTGTATCTTTTATAGGTCGCTCGCAAATCAGTTTGAAAGATGAAATTATTGATTTGCGTGGGCGGGGGGCGTGGCATCCAACATTTGAAATAAACTTCACCTGTCCCGGATCAACAGGAACCTTCATGCCAAATTTGGTGTCTCTAGCTGATAGCTGAGATCTGTGTGTTCATCTGGACATACAGACATCCAGACATCCAGACAGCCAGACATCCAGACATCCGGACAGACAGACATGGCTTAATCGACTTGGCTAGTGATCCTGAGCAAGAATATATATACTTTGTGGGATCTGCCACGCCTCCTTCTGCCTGTTACACACATTTGCACAAAGTAAGTATACCCTTTTTGGACCATTTTCATGGTCGAAGGGTATAAAAAAAGAAAACATGTCACACATTGATCGCGGCAGGAATCGAACTCGAGCCTTGTCAACATCACATCAATTTATTGCCCTCTCGCTCTATCTAATGCTTATACTTCTTGTCTATTCGTTTTTGCATTGTTTAAGTATTCTTCTTTTTTTGTCTGTCAATTGAATTTGTGCGTACCGTTCGAATTAAATAAGAATATACAATTTATATTATTAAAATTTTCCAAATAAAGCAAAATTTTCATTCATATATAATACAATAAATGATACACGGTATACAATAATAATCCATGGCCTTCTACAGTCAGCATCTGACTGTAGCGTTCGACTGGTTTTTCTACATGAGCATCGCAATGACGTCAGCTTGCTGGGCTGCATACAAAATCATAGCGAACAAGGTTTTTGTTTAATAACGTCTGTGTTTATTGTCCGATCGGATTGAAATTTTGAAGTTGTGTTGGTATTATAATTAGCTTACTCCGAGTGTGATTGGACTGTGGTTTTCTCGTTGGGCGCCAGTTATTAGGATTAAGGTTTCTAAATAAATAATACGTTTTGTTCCGTTCAGAAAAATACATAATGTTCTTAGCGTGTAGCTGGCCCTGTTGCCTAAAAGTGATCAAATGACTGGATCATGGGAACTTTACGGACAATGTTGTTGTGCAAATATGTTACACAGCTGGCTACGGTGAAAGAAAGCATCCTTAAGGCGGTGTTGCTACACTCCACACTGGAAGTCAGTGCAGGTTTGGAGGTTTCTTCCCCAGCAGTGCGGAATTCCCACCCGCCACCATTTTGGAGTACTCGTTTTTCCAAAATGCTGACTGCTTCTTAACGGAGCTGTGGCAGGTGGTACAACACAGCCTTAACGGCACAACGACGCACCTCGCGATGATGGTCGAAGAGGAGTCGTACAAGGCCCTGACGTAGTGTAACGGGAGAGTTAAATTCTGATATGGCAAAGTTTGACTTATTCTAATGAACCGCCCCATCACCACCTCCAACCATTCCCCTTTCGATCAGCGCCCCTCCTGTTGCGTCAACAGTTGCCCCCCCCGGCACGATAGCTGTGGCTATGCTCAAACACCGGACTATCTCTTCTACCGTGGACTCCGCGACTCCCTGCATTAGTGAGGTGAAATAGTGTCCCCAGGAAGGGGTCATATTCACTTTACTCTGGTCTCTAGTAGTTGATGAACTACTAAATATACTTGCAAAACAGGACGTGGAAGCAATGGGCTATGCCGACAACCTGGCTCTCGTAGTGAACAAAAACCACGCCAACACCACGACAGAATTGATGCAATCGGCTCTGAACACGGCTAGTAGATGGTGCGTAGACGTAGGCGTTATTATCAATCCGCAAAAGGCAATTATTTTTCCGTTCACTAAGCACTATTCCATTGACATTAGTCAATTGCACATCGGCGGCTCTCCTGTGGGACTTTCCAACGAGATTAAATATCTAGAATAATTCTTAATAAAATACTTTACTAGAACTCCCATCTACCCAACACCCTCATGCCATATGGGCCTGCAGAAGCTTCTTTGGCTTTTTGGAAGGGAAAGACCCATCGTTACCACCATTGCTATTGTGTGGTGGCTAAAGGTTATGCAGGTCACTGACATCAACATATGCAATAAATTGCATAGGCTGCTTTGCCTTTCATTGACGGGTGCACTTTGCACCGGCCCCACTGCAGCAATGGAATCGATCTTGAATCTGGCTCTGCTGCACATCCAAATAAAAGAAGTCGCTGCTATGAGCTTTCTTAGAATCAAGCTCCAATTTGGGCTTCTAGCTACTGAATCAGGGAATGCTAGATTAATAAAAGATACTTCAGGCGTAGATTTCTGCACTATAGTAGATCAGATTCTATGACCAAGGACCTTTCCCGGACTAGGGGGACTGGGATGCTGGCGGTACCATCAGTGACCCCCACGTAATACATTGGTAAATCGATGCGTTGAAGACTGATCAGGGAGTTTGTGCTGGGACATACGGTCCCAACTCCAATACCTCGATTGCTATTGCAAATGGCCCACAATCTTTCAATCCGAGGTTCATGCCTTGAGAAGGGGATCAGAGGAGCAAATATATACATCTTGTTGGACAGCCAAGCGGCCCTCTCCTTAAAAAGAGGAAGCTTACGCATGGTGGAGGCTGTTCAAAAAGAACAAACTTACCCTCCTATGGGTACCTGGACACTCTGGCTTCCAGGGCAAGGGGTGTCATCGGCCCCCCTCCACGGCCCCGCACCCTTCTGTGGCGTGGGGTGGTCAACTATATCATCCCTAGTGAAAACCTGGGCTGAAAGGTTGACTGACGCTATTGGCTCTTCCGACTAGAGATGCGGCTGGCTAAAGAGCTCACCAATCCCTTTGTTAAGCGAAGGACAAATCATCTCTTTATTAGGACGTTTTACCTCCTTGTTGGCCATATTGGCGGCCGCCAATTGGTGAACTATCACCTTACTAAAATGCGTTTGTCCTCGGATGCAAAGTGCAGGCTCTGCAAACAGGACGACAAAACCATTAAGCACATCTTGTGCGATTGTGCAGACTTGGTATGGACTATCAGAAAACATCTGCACGTGGAAACCGCAGATCCTGAGCATATTGTCCGTTCCTCGACGACAGACAGAGTTTTTGTTAAGATAGAGAGAGCATTATAGGTACGAAAAACCATCGTGATCGCAGTGCCTCGGCCCTTCTCTGCTGGGGGACTCCTTTTTTTAAATAATAATAATAATAACAATAATAATGTTATAGAATCCGGAAAAGTCAAAAAGAATCCTGATCATGCAATGGAGTCATTGTTGTATGGCATGTTCAACGGGCATTAAACTATTGGCCAACGTATATGCCAACTTACATGTTAACTTATACACCTAAACATACACAATTTAAGTTGTCTTTATGTTCACCAAGGATGTTGATCGTTGTCCAGGTCCAGGGTCTTCAAAAATTTGTCGAGTTTTTTAAAGTTATGTCGAAACTTAGACGTGCAAGGTATATTTTGACTTCAGATTCGGCCTTATAAGGTCAAAATACATGATAAATCATATATAGCATGTCCAGATCAGGCTTCTATACCTTTTAGGTTTTTTCAATTAAAAGTTTTTTCAATTTTCGAGGCTATGTCGAAGTCCAGATGTGATGGCAAAATTCAGAGCGGCCCGATATACATATAACTGCATATACCGCATACCCAGATCATGAAACTTTTGTTTTTTGTGGGCCTGTGTTATGTTGGGAGCTTCACTTCGCTCGCTTATCGCTGGCCTTGTGACTCAGTGACTGATGAAATAATAAGAAAGATATATAAACGGCAAGGCCGGAGCGGTCGGGCACTGAACTCATTTGTTAGCAGAATGTCGCTTTGTGAACAAATAACATTGCAAAATGCTTGCGTCCTAATAAAAAAAAATTAATTCTCATAGCAGATATGAATATTAAACCAAGAGCAACAGTCGAACGACACGCGACAGTGGGATACCCTTCGACCTTTTTGAAACGTAAAGAGTCAATAATTGTACAATACTTCAATTAAATAGGAATATCGTAACAAATTGACAAATTGGACGTTGAATACAATGACTCTATTATCAAGTGGTCCAACGACACCAAGCCGATGCTTGTTGCGCGCGGAACCCAAACGAAGTCCACCTCCCGCCCAGCCGACCGAGAGGCACCGTCGCATAACGGACGACACGGAAACGCGGTAGAAACGCGAAAAGAAACACGAGGAGGAATTAACGCGAAATGGAAAGGAACTAAAATAAACAAGAGCAACAGTCGAGCGGCACGCGACAGTGGGATACCCTTCGACCTTTTTGAAACGTAAAGAGTCATAATTGTACAATACTTCTACTTAATAGAAATATCGTAACGTAAGCCTTTATATGCGTCTGTGTATGAATACGTGTACATGCGTGTGTCATATTATTGGTCAAGCACAAAAGTATGTATGTGTGTGTGTGCGTTTGAATGCAAAAAATGCGTGTGCATAGAAAAGAAGAGAAGAACAAAAGAACAAAAGATGGCGCTACGCCCTCGAATTATAGTACCAACATAACGTCAAAATTTCAATCCGGACAACAAACACAGACGATATTAAACAAAAACCTTGTTCCCTATGACTTTGTATACAGACCAGCAAGCTGTGACGTCATGTGACATGTCACAGCTCTGTAATAAGAGCATAAGAGCGTCAAACACGCAAGTAACAGAGAACAACAAAAAGAGCAAAAGCCAGAACAACAACAATATTACAACCTGGAATTCGCCAGTCAATAATCGTGTGATCGGAAAAGGCCAAAGCACGCTAACCATGCACTTTCCAGTAAGCTACCTTGGGACCAATAAGCGCGAGACGAAACCCCGACAACAACCAATGCAGCCGGCACCGGCTGAGACCACGGAACCAATCGGCAACCAACATAGATCAGCTACAGCGACAGCGACAGCCAATGCGACCAATGACATCGAGGGAACACCAAGAATCAGCAGAGCAACAGCAGCGTCAGAGCGAGCCTTAGGCTTGATGTAGTTTAGTTTAGCAATTGTAGCTAAATCAGTCTTAATTTCATCTAGTTAATAAAAACATTATTTTTTTAAATTTAAATAATCTAAACATTTTAACTGGCGCCCGAGCAGGGACCTGGTAAAAGTTCACGACGCGCAATGAATTAAATATCCTCGTAAGAGTTTCGGGTCAAAGCGGTAATCCGTGTGGACAGTAATAGTGATCCTTAAAGTGCGGATCAATTAGGCATTGCAATCGCCCCTAAATGTGCTACGGCAGTCTATAAAAATATAAGTGCGCAAAGACCACCCGAAACTAACAGTTCAAGTGTACGAAACTAGGAATTGCAATCGACCCCATAGAAGTGCCGCAAAGAACAGAACTACGAGTGCGCAAGTGTCAGTGAATTGATATTCGAACAAAACCAGGATTCCAATAATCGCCGTGAGCCCTCTAGTGTCCGCCCGGAGAGGCACGCGCATCTTCTAGGAGAAAGGTGCAGGGAAGGTAACCTAGTCACCCAAATCGCAGTCGCTGCAACGCGGGAAAAACGGAAAGCTGCCAACCTTACCAGCGCGAGAGCACGCTGAAATGTTACTACTGTAAGCTAAATTTTCAAGAAACATTATTTAGAAAAAGGCTTTAATAATTAAAAGCAAAGTAAAGTAAACGCAAAGTTAAAAATATATTTGAATAAGATCTAAAAAGGTTTAAGAAACATTATTTAGAAAAAAGCATTAATAATTAAAAGAAAAGTAAAGTAAACTCAAGGTTAACAAGAGCAACAGTCGAGCGGCACGCGACAGTGGGATACCCTTCGACCTTTTTGAAACGTAAAGAGTCAATAATTATACAATACTTCTACTTATGGTAATAGAAATAACGTAACGTAAGCCTTTATATGCGTCTGTGTATGAATACGTGTATACGCGTGTATCATTTCATTGGTCATGCACAAATGTATTTATGTGTGTGTGTGCGTTTGAATGCAAACAATGCATGTGCATAGAAAAGAAGAGAAGAACGACAGATGGCGCTACG
This sequence comes from Zaprionus africanus, assembly GCA_018151435.1. Classification (NCBI taxonomy): domain Eukaryota; kingdom Metazoa; phylum Arthropoda; class Insecta; order Diptera; family Drosophilidae; genus Zaprionus; species Zaprionus africanus. Next base: position 53,644 of record JAECXB010000275.1, on the reverse strand, counting down.
CGCTCGCATTCTGTTTCCATTTCTTTCCTACATGAGCATTGCAATGACGTCACAGCTTGCTGGTCTGTATGCAAAATCAAAGCGAATAATGTTTTTGATTAATAACTTCTGTGTTTCTTATCCGATCGGATTGGAATTTTGACGTTATGTTGGTAATATAATTAGCTAAGTATAGTCTTACTTAGCATATTGTATCTTTTATAGGTCGATCGCAAATCAGTTTGAAAGATGAAATTATTGATTTGCGTGGGCGGGGGGCGTGGCATCCAACATTTGAAATAAACTTCACCTGTCCCGGATCAACAGAAACCTTCATGCCAAATTTGGTGTCTCTAGCTTTTATAATAGCTGAGATCTGTGTGTTCATCTGGACATAAAGACATCCAGACATCCATTTTTTGCATTTAAACGCACACACACACATACGTACATTTGTGCTTGACCAACGAAATGATACACACATATACACGTAATCATACACAGACGCATATAAAAGCTTACGTTACGATATTTCTATTAAGTAAAAGTATTGTACAATTATGACTCTTTACGTTTCAAAAAGGTCGAAGGGTATCCCACTGTCGCGTGCCGCTCGACTGTTGCTCTTGTTTTTAAATAAGTTTGACTTTAAATTTTTTAACCGTGATAACTCTCTTGTAAACCATGGCGGCTTACTCGAGGAAGTTGCATAAAAACATGGAACACAAATATCTAAAAAGTAGTTAATTGTGTTATAAAAAGTATTGGTCGCTACTAAAATATCAGTAGTCGAATACAATTCTGACCAATCAAATTGGAAATCATCCCATTTAATAAGTTAAAATCTGCTTTTCTAAAGCAGCGTACACGCTTACACAGTTTTTCATGTTTATCCATGTGCATGTAACTTCAAGAGTGGGATGGTAAAGATCTTCAGGAAGAGAAAGTGGTTGTGTCTTGTTTAGACTCACTCTACATTGATCCGAGACAAAGCATAAGTCTAACGATCTGTTACTACTGTTTAAGACATGATTGACCTGTGACAATGACATGTCAAACAGACCGTCAAAAAGGTCATGTTGCCGTGTGGGCAGAAGCGAGTTTGAATCGGCACTTGTTGTCCAATCACAATCGGGGATATTTAAGTTACCCAGGACTAAAAATTGATCTCTGTCTAATAACAGATTAAATATGGTCTGTATTGCAGACAAATGTTGCAAATAGACTGATAATACCGACGACGGCGAAATATAGGAACAGGTTATATAATGAAAAAAACCGGGAAAGTGTAATTTTACACAGAGTAATTCAATGCCAAATTGAATCTCCGATTCTAAAAGTTCCGAGTTGATGGTGGAATCAAATGCAATTAGAACTCCACCACCACGTCGGTCAGGTCGATCACACCTGTAGGTTGTGTGCTTATTTGGAAACACTTCGGAGTTAAGGATCTCCGGCTTTAACCAAGTCTCAGTACACACCAATAATTTGGACAGAAAGAGAAAGACTGTTTAAGTATAAAGTTGAAAGTTTAGTACAAAGACCTCTAACATTTTGATATGAAAGAGTTAAGGAGCTTGTTAGTTTTTTTTATTTGGTTTTATTTGGGCTGCTGCTATACTATAGGAGGCAAAGGAAGTTTAATCGGTGGGCGATTTTTCTTTTTCTTTGCTTCAAACTCTTTAACCAATACATGTTCCGGCCAAACGTTAGCCTTTATATGCGTCTGTGTATGAATACGTGTATATGTGGGTATCATTTCATTGGTTTAAATGCAAATAATGCGTGTGCATAGGAAATAAGAAGAGCAACAGATGGCGCTACGCGCTCGCATTCTCTTTCCTTTTCTTTCCTACATGAGCATTGCAATGATGTCACAGCTTGCTGGTCTGTATACAAAATCAATGCGAACAAAGGTTTTTGTTTAATAACTTCTGTGTTTGTTGTCCGATCAGATTGAAATTTTGATGTTATGTTGGTTTTACTCAGAATGTTTTATCTTTTATATGTCACTCGCAAATCTGCTTAAAAGATGAAATTATTGATTTGCGTGGGCGGGGGGCGAGGCACCCAACATTTGAAATAAACTTCATCTGTCCCGGATCAACAGAAACCTTCATGACAAATTTGGTGTCTCTAGCTTTTATAATAGCTGAGATCTTTGTGTTCATCTGGACATACAGACATCCAGACATCCAGGCATCCGGACAGACAGACAGACATGGCTTAATCGACTTGGCTAGTGATCCTGAGCAAGAATATATATCCTTTGTGGGGTCTCCCACGCCTCCTTCTGCCTGTTACATACATTTGCACAAAGTTAGTATAGCCTTTTTTGACCATTTTCAATGGTCGAAGGGTATAAAAAATGCAATGCTTACCATATACAGGGTCCGCCATCTAACATTTGTTTTTTGAACTTGTGGTTATTTTGAGTGTGGTAATACTGATGTTACATCTGATTTGACAGAAAGTTAGTTTTATCCTTCCGCTGAACGAAAATGGTTGTGTATACGATTGATGAACGCGTTAAAATTGTGCAGTTTTACTTTGAAAATTATGGTAATGTTGCAGAATGTGTTACGCACGGAATTGAGCCTTAACAAAGCACCGTCCGCTCCGAATGTGCGCTTTTTTTGAAATTGAGAGAATCTGGCACAATTATTGATAAACCAACGCGTGAGAAATCAAAAAAAGGTGGGTACTGCCGGTAATATCGGATTTTGGACCGGCGGCATCATTGGCCCATTTTTCTTTGAAAATGTGGCAGGAGCCGCCGTTACGGTCAATGACGAACGCTACCGCGCCATGTTAACGGATTGGTTTTCTCGGAAATCGAAGAGGAGGACTTGGACAACATTTGGTTCCAGCAAGACGGCGCTCCGTGCCACACAGCCAACGTTACGATCGATCTTTTGCGCACTGTTTAAAAAAAAAAAAAAAGTTACTCAAGCTGATGACCGTCCTGGGTCACTTTATAGCTGTTAATGGCTAATCTTAAGGTTGATAAAGCCAATGCCAACAACGCTTAGGCCACCTTACCCTATTAAAATCAGATGCATCTGGTGTACATGCCTATTGTTACTTTGTAGAAAGTCTAAGCGCTTTGTCTGCCTATGATGCACTTTGACAACGGACATGAAGATTCCGATATGCTCTGTACCCACGTCTAGCAGTTTTCGCATGTGCGAGTGAGGGAATATATCTCCTAATGGGTTGCGAGTCGAATCCTGTAAAAATAAAAGGGACTGGATTGAAAATTGATATGTGGTTAAAACCTTGAAATTCTATTTAAGCTTTTCAAATTTTATCTTTAGATTTCTGGTTAAATTATTTCCTCTGAGCGGTGTTAGCTTATTTCCCAATATTCTGTTATTTTTGTTTTATTGCCGGCTTAGCCCATATAGATTAGATCTTTCAATGTTATCACGCTGGGCCTTAACATTTTTATTTTTAATAGCCTGCCTAAGTTCGTAAGACGCTACATGTATTAAGTCAATGAGAGTCTGGTCTGTGACCGAATGCATGAATCGGTTGTACGCTACCATTGCCCTTCGTATTAACTCGACCGCGTCGTCACCCATTTTTTTAAGCTAAATGCTCTGCTTATATTTGCGAGTGTGCTGTGAAAACATTTGACTTGGCGCATTCACAATGTCGACGGAGTAACCGTTTTTGTGATTGTGATGTATACTGGCTAATGCAGGTAGATCGCAAAGTATCGCGTTTACCACCTCTATTTTGATGAGTTACTTTAACAAAAACCGCGAACCGCAGCTTTCAACTTTGCGACGTTCTGTAAGGCATTTACGTGTAGAAGAGATAGGGCGTTTGCCACGGAATTTTCTAGCCCTGGCTTGTGTAACACTGTTGCAATGTGTTTATCGATCCATACGTGTCTCTATCTGAAACAGCAAAGGTAAGGGACTGATAATGAGCGAATATAGGATTTTCCATTGATCCATAGAGGTAATTTCGTAGTTTATCTAGAGCCCAAACAATAGCTAACAATTCTTGCTCATTCGTGGCATACTGTGTCGCGCTTTGCAAGTTAGGTCTGCTCCCTTGCAATTAATGTGCCCCGATGCCATACATTGAGGCGTCATTAGTTAGATCAAAGGGCTGCTTGAATATATAAAGTGGCATATCCATTTTACGCCTAGAACCCACCCAAACTCCCCAATCACACATAACATAAACCAGGCGAACGCTACAGTCAGGTGCTGACTGTAGAAGGCCATGGATTATCATAGTATACCGTGTATCATTTATTTTCTGTTATTTATAATGGAAATTCTTCTTTATTATTATAAAGCATTTAAAAATATGCATTTTATATTCTTTTTATTTCATTTGAACGACACACATAAACTCAATTGACGACAGAAGAAGAAGAACGCATAAACAATGAAAAAGCGAATAGACAAGAAGTATAAGCATTAGATAGAGCGAAAGGGCAATAAGTATGTGTGCATTTTGACCAAATATCAAACAGTTGTGACAGTCTTAAGAGTTGTACAGTAGCTTAGTGGAGTGTGTGCCGGACTCCTAGGCCGATGATATGTTGACAGCGTTCGGGGCTCGATTGCTGCCGCGATCAATGTGTGAAATGTTGCTTTTTCTTTATTTTTTATTAAAATAACTATAAAGCTAAACAATTAATAATTTTTTAATTTTTTGGTACGCAAGATAAGTAATTAGAACACTGTTTTAAACCTTGCCGACTGTTGCAGAAATCTTAAAGTTGCGTGTGTGTGCCGAATACGGAAATTGATATGTGTTAGAGCGGGACACCAAAACATAAATGTGCAAATGCAGACATGCATGTATCGGCGTCCCGCTCTAACATTCGTATACATTGATTGCTTAAATATTGGATAAAAATATGAAATCAAACTTTTGAAAACTATTTTTATTGATATTTAATTAAATAATTTATTATTTAGCACTGTAGTTTTTCTTTTAGCTTATAAGAATAAAAAAATAACCAAAAAATAGTAATTAAAATAAAAAGTTGCACCAGCCGCGCATAGGACTTGAACGTACGAACGCACACAACACAAAAATCTAACCACTAAGCCACCGCCTCATTTATTTTTCGATCGGAAAAATTGCCTTTTGAGCTAATTCTGTTACCATTATACGCAAATAAAAAGTTTTGTTAAATGCTGTGTGTCCGATGCTAGATTTTAACTTCGGTATGCTTGCGTAAATTAGGTCTTAATATACGCATAAGTATACGTTCAAATTGAGTTTAATTCGGATCATATCTCACTTATACAACTTTGGTTGTTGGGTGTATATTGTGTATATTAAATTGTTCTTACTGATTTACAGAGGCGGGAAGGGGCGTGGCCAAATTTCAAAAACACTTTGAGTCACCTGAATATATACGTATGTTGTCACAAAATTGTATGGCTCTAGCTCTTATAGTTGATGAGATCCAGGCGTTCATACAGACGGACAGACAGACATGGCTCAATCGACTCGGCTGTTGATACGAGGGTCGTTTGATAAGTCCGTGACTTTTTGTATTTGCCGCGCACCTGCTCTAAATACAACACTGCTCCTGTCAGCAGTTATCGATTAACAGCTGACTGTAAAATTTTGAAAGCTGCGTTTTTGGTTTGCGTTTTATAGGCATTGAAAGCAGACGATCTCGTGAATTTTAACGAAAATGGAGATCGAGATCGTCTGCTTTCAATGCCTATAAAACGCAAACCAAAAAACGCAGCTTTCTCAAAATTTTACAGTCAGCTGTTAATCGATAACTGCTGACAGGAGCAGTGTTGTATTTAGAGCAGGTGCGCGGCAAATACAAAAAGTCACGGACTTATCAAACGACCCTCGTACTAATTCAGAAAATATACATTTTATGGGGTCGGAGATGCCTCCTTCTGCCTGTTACGCACATTTGCGTTCCGACAAGCACAGTAGACCATAAATTTTTTTAAAATCCATGGCCTAAAATCATATTTCCCGCCACTCACGGCTCGTCTCTCGATTCTCCAATCAGCCATATTTTTTCGGGAACCTCTCTTCACGAGAATAGAAGCTTACGACTCAAATCTCTAAAGCACTCGCCCTTTGGATAAGCCAAATTGCCTATACATATAAACGCTATCGCGCCTCCATACGGTAGTTCGGTTCTGAATACGCTATTAGCCGCGATAGCTCTGCCAAATTAAACTTCAACTGCGAAGTCCGTTATCCAACTTAGTGACAATCTATAGGCTTTAGTTCTTCTTTGAGGAATTAATAAAAAGTGTTAAATATCAAAAACAAAATCGTGTTTTATCCGTCATAAGCAAACGGCTTTATATGAACACTTGCATGTAGCATTTCATTGGCCAAGCAAAAATGTTTGTATGAGTTAAAATGTTAAGATTATTTTTATTTAAAAAGTAATGTTTTTATTAACAAGTTGAGATTAAGACTGATTTACAATTGCTTATCTAAGATACATTAAGCCTAAGGCGTCGCTCTGACGCTGCTGCTGCTCTGCTGGTTCTTGGTTTTCCCTCGATGTCATTGGTCGCGTTCGCTGTCGCTATAGCTGATCTATGTTGGCCGGCATTGGTTGCCGGTTTGTGCAATGTGATCCTCCGCTGTGGAGTTCCTATGTGGCGCCCTGCTATTGGTGCTTTCCGTGGTCTCAGCCGGTGCCGGCTGCATTGGTTTTTGACAGGGTTTCGTCTTGCGCTTATTGGTCCCACGGTAGCTTACTGGAAAGTGCATGGTTAGCGCTCGTGCTTTGGTGGCCTGTCAGCATAACTTGCCACGGGTCGTTGACGCCTTGGTGTCACATGCCCGGCTATGGTGCGTGGTCGACCCCACGGTGACCTGGTTGGCATGTGCAGACTCAGCGCACGTGGCTGTCTGCACAAGTTGCACTTTTCCGATCACACGGTTGTTGACTGGCGAGTTCCAGGCTGTAATATTGTTGTTGTTCCAGCATTTGCGCGTGTGATAATATTGCTCTTTTTGTTGTTCTCTGCTACTTGCGCGTGCGGCGCTCTTATGCCTTATTACAGAGCTGTGCCATGTTGGGCCTTAACTGTTCCCTCTTTAAGAGCGAACGAGGACACGAGCGTCCTCGCTCGCCACATACACTTAGACTGGTGCTGCATTATGTGACGTGGCGTGGGCTGAGTTTATGTTGGTGTTACCCGTATCCCGTCTTCTAATTGAGATTCAGATGATTAATCCTACCTACTTATGAGCAGTAGTTGGGTAGGCGATAGAGTGTAGCTGAGTGCTGTCTCTATTTTGGCATATTCCCCCAGTTTCTCCAGTTTGCGTGTGCTGTTTATGTTCAGCTCCTTTATCATCTGCAGCGAGAGAACTTAGTCGACTTCATTTTGTTCCCTTATTATTTGGAAGAGAGGGACTTATGGTTCTGCTGCAAAGATTTCTTCTGCTTTGTATACGGCTTTCCCAACCTTTACCGTGGAATTCCGGTACTGGATGATGTATGACCCTCTTAGCTTTACAGCTTTTCCGTCCAGTGTTACGATGCCGTTAAAGTCGTTGAGAAATATAGTACCCCGGAGTATCTCTTCGTGCTCTGGGATGTGGTGATTGTTAATAAGGATGCATTCTAGTTCTTTCATTTTTAATAGCGCTGTAATGCAGGTGTTATTGCATAGGTCTTATATGTTATATAAGTTACAAATTGTCTTATCATTATGTTTTTGACATGAATTTTTAATTGCAAAGAGCTCTCGATTACATTCAAGAATTTGTTCAAATTTTATATCAGCTATTGTCTGATGTTTTTTTATAAGTAGCTCTTATTGTGGGTAAACCTATAATATAGATTAGGCCGTTTGAAGCTAATTTTGTTTCGGCAAATTCTAGTAGTTCCTCAATATAGTAAAATTAATGGTTCTCTCTTTCTAAATGCTGTTCTTCTGCGTCTATTTCTATTGCCGATAAAATAAATGAGTTTATTGTATTTGACTTTGCCGTAAAGTACATTTGTTATTTTCTCCTTAATTAGTTGAATTTTATACTTTAAAATATTTGCGTTTTCATTAATTTATTGTTCAGAGTTGTGAATATTTTTAGGTCATAGATTTTAAAAAAATTCATGGTCTATTGTGTTTGTCGGAACGAGAATGTGCGTAACAGGCAGAAGGAGGCATCTCCGACCCCAAAAACTGTATATTTTCTGAATCAGTATCAACAGCCGAGTCGATTGACCATGTCTGTCTGTCCGTCTGACCGTCTGTCCGTCTGTATGAACGCCTGGATCTCAGCAACTATAAGAGCTTCTCAAAGTTTTTTTAAAATTTGGCCACGTCCCTTCCCGGCTCTGTAAATCAGTAGTAACTATTTAATATACTCAAAATACACCCAACAACAACATCTTTCATGAAAAATACCTTACCACAGGTGTTTTCTGAAAATTTCATTTCAATCGGACTATAAATAAGTGAGATATGATCCGAATTAAATTCAATTTGGACGTATACTTATGCGTATAATTAAGACCTAAGTTCAACTCTAGCGTCGGACACACAGCATTTTGCAAAAATTTTTATTTGCATAGAATTCTTTTATCAAAATTGGCTCAGAATGCAACTTTGCCGATCGAAGAGCAACTGAGTTAGTGGCTTAGTGGTTAGGGTGCCGGATGGCAAAATGTATAGACTTTTTGCGTGTGAGTGCGTGAGTTCAAGTCCCGTACGAGGCTGATGCAACTTTTTACTTTAATTACTTATTTTTCTTTTGTTATTTATTTTTATTCTTGTAAACTAAAGGGAAAACTACAGTCGTAAACTATACCCGCTACCTAAATGCTAAATTATTTAATTAAATATCCAAAAAAATAGTTGTCAAAAATTTGATTTCATAATTTTAGGTGCGCTCCTTCACACTAGAGCGGGCGGACAACACCGTGTTGTGCAGTGTTCAATTTTTAATGGCCACGCCCTCCCGCCCGTAAACAGTAAAACTATTTAATAACCAAACACCCACAACCAAATAACACCCAACAAATACCTCACGGTTGTTTCGAATCATTAAACGACAAATAGTTGACAATTAAACCAATTGAACGAACTATGCGCAATTAGACCAATTACGCACAACCGAAGTCGAATCGTCGGCACCAGCACTATATGGTAACAGAATTAGCCGACAACTTCCGGCAACAACAAAGGCAGTGGTTAGTGGTTGAGTGGCAGAGGCATTTTGCGTGGAGTTCGAGTCCAGCGCCGCGGCGGCAATTTTATTTAATACTTTTTTTGGTTTTTTCCAAAACAAAAAACACACCCGCACCAAACCAAATTATTAATATAACAATAAACATTCCCAAATAATCATATTTTTATGCAAACAACATACGAATGTTAGAGCGGGTGCCGACAGCAGTCCATGCACATCTTCCGGCGTCCCGCTCTAACACGCATCAATTCCGTCCACTATACAACGGGCAAACACAATTAAAACTAATAAAAAAACCAACAAATTAAAAATTGTACTTTAAATTATTAATATAAAAAAAAAGAACAACCACCCCACGCGCCACACCAAAACACGTCACAACACGGCCCAGCACACACCCCACAACCGCCCGCTCTCAAAAGCAACCCCCACCCCCGCCAACAATCCCTCGTAGCGTCCTCCGCCAATAATCGGGCAATAAAAATATTAAACTAATAAATCAAACAAACCAAAATTTTATTATAAAAAAAAATAAAAACACGGAACCAAAACCAGGCCTCCAGCGCACCGCTAGCGTCGACTGGTTATGCAATAGTTAAGACAATCAATAAGTTACGAATGTTAGAGCGGGATGCCGATACATGGATGTCTGCATTTGGACATTTATGTTTCGGCGTCCCGCTCTAACACGCATCAATTGCCGCATTCGGCACACATACGAAACTGTCAGATTTGTGCAACATTCGGCAAAGTTTATAAAAGTGTGCTAATTAAATATGTTGAGTACCAAAAAATTGAGATATTATTGTTTGTTAAGCTTTTAAATTATTTAATATAAAAGAAAATAAAAGGAAAACATGTCACACATTGATCGCGATCGCGGGAGCAGTCGAACCCGAACACTGGTCAAACAACATGATTGGTCTTCGAATCCGGCACACACTCCGCTAAGCTACTGTACAACTCCCGCTGCCGCCACCCCTTTTTGGCATTAGGGAAAATGCATACACAAAATTATTGCCCTCTCGATCTAAGTATCTAATGCTTATAATTTTTGTCTATTCGCTTTTGCATTGCTTATGCGTTCTTCTTCTGTCCGTCAATTGAATTTGTGCGTGTCGTTCGAATAAAATAATAAGAATATAAAATTTATATTTTTAAATGCTTAATAATAATCCAAACAATGCAAAATTTTTATTATAAATAACGGAAAATAAATAATATAAGGCCATGGCCTTCTTCAGTCAGCACCTGACTGTAGCGTTCGACTGGTTTGATGTTGTGTTGGTAACATTACCAATCTGGTTTATTTTTTCATTGATTAATCTGTTAAATATGACTTGTTTATTTTTATTTTCAAGGTGCTCATTGATCTTTCCCTGTAATACTTCGTGGTCGTGGTGGTGTTGAGTGCCAGCGAGCCACTGCCACAATGAGCCGATAGCATTGATCGCTCGTTTGATTTTTTTTGAAGGCGTAAGCCTCTGGAGATCTCGTTATACTTGCCTGAGCTCATAGAGGAGGTATAGACATAGGGGATGGGATATGGGCAAGGATTCTATTGATTTTTCCAGGGAATTGTGAAAGTCATCATATTTGGTTAGGCTAAAGAGGTGGATAACTTTAAATCTTCCGTCTTGTTTGCCTGCCGGTCCCGTATCGATTGCGATGAGTTGTGAATTTGAATAATCGAGGACTGTCCTCATCGCTAAACATCGCTAAACGCTAATTAGGTTCGAATATTATTTTTGTGGACAATTTTCCCTGATTAAGTTTTTCATGTTGTGTTCCTGTCTTCTGCGACAATTTCTTTCCTATACCGGGGCGTCAATTTTGATCACAGTCTTTTGTCTATTTTCACATGAATTTGTTCCCCTGGTTCGTATTTCCTTGGCTGTTCTTTGTTTTGGTTATGGTAATCTAGACCTGTTAACTGCTTCTTTTTTATTCTATCTTTAATTGCCTGACTTTTTACTTGGATTGCTTCTGGGTTGTCCGATATGTTGCTTCTAAAGAATGTATCGACCGGTTTTTCCTTCGTAACCGAATGAATAGAGTTGTTATACTCTTGTACTGCTTTGAAAAGCAGGTCTGAGAAGGTTGCATGACATCTCTAGATATAAGAGTGTTTCTGAGTTTATTATAGGCTTCGCGTGCTTCTTTATCTAGTTCTATCGCTGTCTTATTTGAGGAATGTTTTGAAACACGGCCGCATATTCCTCTCAAAAGTGCGGTTAGTGGTTTTGCTATTTTTGAGTAGTCTCTAATAAATCTTCTGTAGTAACTAGTCATGCCTATAAGGGAGCGGAGTTTTTTAGTGGTTTTGGAATTGTAAATTTAGTAATTGCCTCGATTTTTGATGGGTTTGTTTTTACTCCCTCTACGGAAATTGTAAAACCTAGAAAATCTACTTCGGTCTTAAAAAAGTGGCACTTTTCAATCTGGACTCGCATGTTTGCATACTGTAATGTCGTGAAAACTTATTTCTATGTTCTCTAAGTATGTCGTCGAGCGCCCTTTGAAAGATGGAAGGTGAGTTTTTGAGGCCGAGCGGTAATCTGGTGAGTTCATATTTACCGCCATCCACCGAAAATGCCGTTTTTTCTATATCTGTTTCCTTCTGTCGTATCTGATGGAAGTCACTTTTTAAATCAAGCACGGAAAAGTATTTAATTTTTTCCCAACTGGGCTATTATTCCCCCTATTTCAGGTATGGGATACCTGTCGGACACGGTGACTTTATTGATTTTCCTACAATATAATCAATTACTAGTCGGAATTTTTTCTGATCGGACGGACCGGACTTTTTCGGTACTGGGGCGTTGTACGACGACAGCCTCGTAATAAGGGGAGGGGATGGTAGTGGGCCGTTTTGTGCTTGGGGGTTAAAGTATTGTGCGACCATTGAAGTTTGTTGGAAGCGCGGTATAGGGTTTCTTTGAAACGGTGAGGGTACCTGGGGATTTGGTTGGTAGTATAGATTTGCTTGGAAATGTTGCCAGGCAACTGCGGGTCTTCCCTGGGGGAAATTCCTTGAGGTCTGGTAAATTCTGGTCTTTTGGTTTTTTAGAAGACTGCACAGATGGAGTGCGTGTCCTAGATCGTATGGTTCCTTGATGGCTTAAAATTGGGATAGGTTGCCGCTTAATCCCCTAACGAATGTGTCTAGAGCCTTGTCTCTATAAAGGGCTGTTAGGGTTCGGATAGTTTCCTGTGAAGCATCGTGGCTGCCTATCTGATTAAGGCTCAAGGATAGTTGGTGGTATACAGTTTGGTAGAATTCCTGAACTGATAGATTTTCTTGTGAGAGTGAATGCAGCTGGTATTCCAAGGTTTTTTAGGTCCCGTTTATCTGCATAATTTGATATTAAGCATTTGGAAATTGCTTATTGCTGGCGTAGAACTGCGTCTGCTTCGCCTACTATTTTGTTCCAAATAGCCAGTAGGATCCCGTTGTATTTTGGGGAACCCATCTGGTTTTCATATAATTTAAACACTATCTCTACGCTTTTTTTCCATAAGTTGAATTCGCTTTTTGATCCTGAGAAATCTCTAAGGATGCGAACTATGTCCGGAAGTTTGTCTTAGTCGTTTATTTTGTTTTTGGAATTCTTGCCTAATGCTTTGGTCTTGAAAGCCGGCAAAATTCTTATTAGGATTTAGAACTTTCTTGACCATCTGTCCTAAATTATTACATAGCAGTTCGTTTACTACCTTTTCTACATCTTTTTGGGTAACGAGTCTTGTATAGCCTGAGTGGATGAAGAGGTTGACGGACCACTAAGGGCTCCTAATTTGGCTAACAGTTCGTCGTCTGGCATATTGTTGGGTGAAAGGAGCTTTAAATATTTTTTCCAAACTTTTCTTTAATATAATAGGGTAAAAATACGTAAAAGGGATTTGGAGCTTTTGGGAAAGGAGAAAGAGTTCAAATATAAAGGTTCGTTCAGGGAAATTCAAAAGTTGATAAAACAATAATTAAAAAATAAAAAATTCAAGACTTGACAAAACAATAATTGGAATTTAAAAAATTTCCAGATCTCTGATTTGATTTCTCTTATTTGTTGAGTTTAAATTTTTTGAGTTTATCGAGTAAAATAATCTTCCTCGTCCTACTCTTATTTGTGTAACTTGATTATTTATTAGGTTTTTGAGTCTTAGGTATCTAACTTATTTTTGATTCTTGGGAAAGAATTTTTAAATCTTATTCAAATATATTTTTATACCCTTCGACCATGAAAATGGTCCAAAAAGGGTATACTAACTTTGTGCAAATGTGTGTAACAGGCAGAAGGAGGCGTGGCAGATCCCACAAATTATATATATTCTTGCTCAGGATCACTAGCCAAGTCGATTAAGCCATGTCTGTCTGTCTGTCCGGATGTCTGGATGTCTGGCTGTCTGGATGTCTGGATGTCTGGATGTCTGTATGTCCAGATGAACACACAGATCTCAGCTATTATAAAAGCTAGAGACACCAAATTTGGCATGAAGGTTTCTGTTGACGGGAGTCCGGGACAGGTGAAGTTTATTTCAATTTATTTAATGTTGGATGCCACGCCCTCCGCCCACGCAAATCAATAATTTCATCTTTCAAACTGATTTGCGAGCGACCTATAAAAGATACAACATGCTAAGTAAGACTATACTTAGCTAATTATATTACCAACATAACATCAAAATTCCAATCCGATCGGGCAACAAACACAGAAGTTATTAAACAAAAACCTGGTTCGCTTTGATTTTGTATACAGACCAGCAAGCTGTGACGTCATTGCAATGCTCATGTAGGAAAGAAAAGGAAACAGAATGCGAGCGCGAATCGAACGTCGGCGAGTAGGGAGGCGTTTTTCTTTCAAGCTACGAAAAGCAAGTTCTAAAAACTACAACAGTATAGTGAAAGTTAAACACAAAGTGTAAAGTGCAGTTTGCACAACTAACAATTATTGACTATGGTAATTATTTACTAAAATAAATAATTATTCCATATTATTCTGGTAATTGTTATATGTGGACTTAGAACAATGAATCAAAACGACATACGTTCTCAGCGACAATGTGAACAAGACGAGCGCCGGCTCTCTTTACAACGCAACAATGCATACTTTTCTTTCGTCTCACCGCAAATCGGTGATCGAGCACCCTCACCTTCAACTAACTCGAAACTTTTGCCCTCAGAGAACGTCAGACCGCGTTCTTGCTCTCCCTCTCTGCCTGCTTCGGCTCACAAGTCGTGGAGCGAAGAGACCGCCTCTCCTACCCCGCTCCTCTCGCAGCGCCAAACGACCATTCCGGGTAACTGTAGCACTGCAATAACGAGTGCAGTGACCCCACTGGCAACTGTCACTGCTACCACAACAACAACTTCGTCAGCGGCCCAACTAATTATCGCTGTGCCAGCTGTAAATAATTCAGCAGCACTGACCGTCTGCAACAACAATAATGCACGCAAAGAAGAATCAAACAAAAGCAGAAGTCGATTTCGACTGTGCAGACTGGCATGGATCGCTACATCCAAATCAAGAGAAAACTCAGCCCTCAAAACAACAAGGCGGGTAATCAACCCAAAGTCAATCGAACCAACAACGGCAATGAAAACTCTGCAGTAAATAATTCAAACCGATATGCTATCTTGGCTGATTCTGCGACCGAACAACCCAACGAAAAAACGGTAGGGGAACCAAAAAAGACCAGGCCTCCACCAATTTTCATACGAGAACAAAGTACAAATGCACTTGTAAATAAACTCGTTGCTTTGATTGGTGACAGCAAATTCCACATTATCCCACTTAAAAAAGGAAATATTCATGAAATAAAACTACAGATCCAAACAGAAGCAGACCACCGTATAGTGACTAAATACCTAAATGATGCTGGTAAAAACTACTACACATACCAATTAAAAAGTTGCAAAGGGCTACAGGTAGTACTTAAGGGCATTGAAGCAACAGTGACACCAGCTGAGATAATTGAGGCTCTGAAGGTCAAAAACTTTTCTGCAAAAACAGCTATTAATATTTTAAACAAAGACAAAGTTCCGCAGCCACTATTCAAAATAGAACTCGAACCAGAGCTCCAGGCACTAAGGAAAAACGAAGTGCACCCAATATACAATTTACAGTACTTGCTACATCGGAGGATCACCGTGGAGGAGCCGCACAAACGTATCAATCCAGTTCAATGTACTAATTGCCAAGAATACGGCCACACCAAGGCATACTGCACCCTTAAGTCCGTATGTGTTGTCTGTAGCGAACCTCATACTACCACTAACTGCCCCAAAAACAAGGACGATAAGTCTGTGAAGAAATGCAGTAACTGTGGGGAAAAACATACTGCAAACTACAGAGGCTGTGTGGTGTACAAAGAATTGAAGAGCCGCCTAAACAAACGTATTGCCACAGCACATACATACAACAAAGTCAATTTCTACCCTCCGCAACCGATTTTTCAACCACCCCTAACTGTCCCAAGCACTACTCCAACAATTTCCTTCGCTAGCGCCCTAAAATCCGGACTAGAAGTGCCCGCCCCACCGACAAGAACTGCTCATTCCGAACATACACCGACAAACATCCAACAAACACAACAAAGTGGCATCGAAGCTATGATGCTATCCCTACAGCAAAGCATGAAAGACTTTATGACGTTCATGCAAAATACTTTGCAAGAGCTCATGAAAAACCAAAATATCCTGATTCAACTTCTTGTATCTTCAAAATCCCCATAATGGCTTCCCTACGGATATCTCTGTGGAACGCAAATGGCGTTTCACGGCATACACAAGAGCTCACACAGTTCATTTACGAAAAAAACATCGACGTAATGCTACTATCAGAAACGCACCTCACAAATAAAAACAATTTTCATATACCAGGATACTTGTTCTATGGTACAAATCATCCAGATGGTAAAGCTCATGGAGGCACTGGAATACTCATCAGAAATCGCATAAAACACCACCACTTAAACAATTTTGACAAAAACTACTTACAATCTACGTCCATAGCCTTACAACTCAACAATGGTTCAACGACTCTAGCCGCAGTCTACTGCCCACCGCGCTTTCCAATCTCTGAGGATCAATTCATGGAATTCTTTAACACACTAGGTGACAGGTTCATCGCAGCGGGTGACTATAACGCCAAGCACACCCATTGGGGATCTCGACTTGTGACGCCAAAGGGTAAGCAATTGTACAATGCGCTTACGAAGCCAGAAAACAAGCTAGACTATGTATCCCCGGGTAAGCCTACATACTGGCCAGCAGACCCAAGAAAAATCCCAGACCTGATCGATTTTGCAATTACTAAACATGTCCCCCGCAACATGGTCACCGCCGAAGCACTAGCAGATTTATCATCAGATCACTCACCTGTTTTTCTAAATATGCTAACTCGCCCCCACATCGTCGACCCACCGTATAGACTCACAAATTCTAGAACAAACTGGCCAAGGTATCAAAAGTATGTCTGTTCACACATAGAACTAACGACGGCATTATCTACAAAGGAGGATATAGACAAGTCAACGGAAACTCTTGGAAATATTTTAGTTTCGGCTGCAAAGGCTTCAACCCCGCCAGTGACGTATGCAAAACCAAACTACATCAAAACTAATCGCGAAATCGAGCGGCTGGTATTAGATAAACGACGCCTACGAAGGGATTGGCAGTCTAATAGATCACCAATTACAAAGCACATGCTTAAAATAGCCACACGCAGGCTTACCAATGCTCTTAAACAAGAGGAAAAAAACAGCCAACGTTCATATATCGAGCAACTCTCTCCCACCAGCACTAAGTACCCTCTGTGGAGAGCTCACAGAAACCTAAAGACTCCAATAGCGCCAATTATGCCACTACGAAGTTCCTCTGGCACCTGGTTTCGAAGTGATGAGGAAAGAGCCAGTGCTTTCGCTGACCATTTACAAAATGTATTCCGACCAAATCCCTCTACCAACACATTTATTCTCCCTCCTTTAATAGCAGCCAATCTAGATCCTCAAGAACCCATTGAATTCCGACCATGTGAATTAGCAAAGGTTATCAAAGAGCAACTGAACCCAAGAAAATCGCCTGGCTACGACCTAATAACTCCAAGAATGCTCATTGAACTCCCAAAGTGTGCTATTCTTCACATCTGCTTGTTGTTCAATGCAATCGCCAAGCTTGGATACTTCCCTCAAAAATGGAAAAAGTCGACCATAGTAATGATTCCAAAGCCAGGAAAAGATAAAACGCAGCCATCATCATATAGACCGATAAGCTTACTAACATGTCTCTCAAAGCTGTTTGAAAAAATGCTACTCCTTCGGATTAGCCCTCATCTTAGAATAAACAACACACTTCCAACACATCAATTTGGCTTCAGAGAAAAACATGGAACCATCGAACAGGTCAATCGAATCACGTCAGAAATTCGTACTGCTTTTGAACATCGAGAATACTGCACAGCCATTTTTCTAGACGTCGCGCAGGCATTTGACAGAGTGTGGCTCGATGGACTTTTGTTTAAAATAATCAAGCTGTTGCCCCAAAACACACATAAGCTACTGAAGTCATACCTATATAACAGAGTGTTTGCAATAAGATGCGATACAAGCACCTCACGCGATTGCGCAATCGAAGCTGGAGTGCCGCAAGGCAGTGTACTGGGTCCAATCTTATACACCCTGTATACGGCGGATTTCCCCACAGACTACAATCTAACAACCTCCACATTCGCTGATGATACCGCGATACTCAGTCGCTCCAAATGCCCAACAAAAGCCACGGCACTCCTATCCCGACACTTAACATCTGTAGAACGATGGCTTGCCGACTGGAGAATTTCAATAAATGTTCAAAAATGCAAGCAGGTTACCTTTACCTTAAACAAACAAACATGCCCACCACTGGTCTTGAATAACATATGCATTCCACAAGCCGACGAGGTAACATATCTGGGTGTTCATCTGGACAGGCGGCTCACTTGGCGCAAACATATAGAAGCCAAATCGATACATCTTAAACTTAAAGCAAGGAACCTCCACTGGCTCATAAATGCTCGCTCTCCACTTAGTCTGGAGTTCAAAGCTCTTCTATACAACTCCGTCTTAAAACCTATCTGGACTTATGGCTCCGAGCTGTGGGGCAACGCATCCAGAAGTAACATAGACATTATTCAGCGAGCACAGTCAACAATTCTGAGAACTATCACTGGAGCGCCGTGGTACCTTCGGAACGAAGACATACACAGAGACCTAAAAATCAAATTAGTAATCGAAGTAATAGCTGAGAAAAAAATGAAATATAAAGAAAAGCTGACCACCCATACAAATCCCCTCGCAAGAAAACTAATCCGAGTATGCAGTCAAAGCCGGCTGCACCGCAACGACCTCCCAGCCCAGCAATAAACTTTTTAGGGCATTAATGAAAAAACTATCACTAAGTGAAAGTTAATTAAGTTAGATTAAGATTTGTACACTTATTGTTAGTCTCTTAACACAAAAGGGAAGATTCAATAAATAATAAAAAAAAGCACAAAAAAAAAAAAAAAATGCGAGCGCGTAGCGCCATCTGTCATTCTTCTCTTCTTTTCTATGCACATGCATTGTTTGCATTCAAACGCACACACACACATAAATACATTTGTGCATGACCAATGAAATGATACACGCGTATACACGTATTCATACACAGACGCAAATAAAGGCTTACGTTACGTTATTTCTATTACCATAAGTAGAAGTATTGTATAATTATTGACTCTTTACGTTTCAAAAAGGTCGAAGGGTTGTTCTTGTTAACCTTGAGTTTACTTTGCTTTTCTTTCAATTATTAATGCTTTTTTCTAAATAATGTTTCTTAAACCTTTTTAGATCTTATACAAATATATATTAACTTTGCGTTTACTTTACTTTGCTTTTAATTATTAAAGCCTTTTTCTAAATAATGTTTCTTGAAAATTTAGCTTACAGTAGTAACATTTCTGCGCGCTCTCGCGCTGGTAAGGTTGGCAGCTTCCCGTTTTTCCCGCGTTGCAGCGACAGCGATTTGGGTGACTAGGTTACCTTCCCTACACCTTTCTCCTAGAAGATGCGCGTGCCTCTCCGGGCGGACACTAGAGGGCTCACGGCGATTATTAGAATCCTGGTTTTGTTCGAATATCAATTCACTGACACTTGCGCACTCGTAGTTCTGTTCTTTGCGGCACTTCCATGGGGTCGATTGCAATTCCTAGCTTCGTACACTTGAACTGTTAGTTTCGGGTGGTCTTTGCGCACTTATAAGAACTCGCTATTTCCTTCCACTAACACTTCCTTATTGTAGATCGAATTATGCACTGCATGATCCTTTCAGGGTATTATGTTCGGACTACAATAAGCTCCAACACGTCATAGCTAGCACTAACACTATCGCTGCTATGAAGTCCTTAATTCTTTCCTATCTAGCACGTAATTAGTAATTAGTATTAATCTTCCTCGATATTCTATTCCTATTTGCATGCCGCGTTCTATCGCCTCTTCTTTTTTAGAATTTCTCCCCGCGTTTCTATTCGCGTTTCTATTCGCGTTTCTACCGCGTTTCCGTGTCGTCCGTCATGCGACGGTGCCTCTCGGTCGGTTAGGCGGGAGGTGGACTTCGTTTGGGTTCCGCGCGCAACAAGCATCGGCTTGGTGTCGTTGGACCACTTGTTAATACAGCCATTGTATTCAACGTCCAATAATATTATATTTTTATAGACTGCCGTAGCATATTTAGGGGCGATTGCAATACCTAGTTGTCGTGCACTTCAGATCGTTTACAAGGATACTTTTCGGACTCGCGTTTTGATTTCAGTGGAACTCTTAGGGGCGATTGCAATGCCTAATTGATCCGCACTTTAAGGATCACTATTACTGTCCACAAGGATTACCGCTTTGACCCGAAACTCTTATGAGGATATTTAATTCATTGCGCGTCGTGAACTTTTACCAGGTCCCTCCTCGGGCGCCAGTTAAAATGTTTAGATTATTTTTATTTAAAAAAATAATGTTTTTATTAACTAGATGAAATTAAGACCGATTTAACTACAATTGCTAAACTAAACTACATCAAACCTAAGGCTCGCTCTGACGCTGCTGTTGCTCTGCTGGTTCTTGGTGTTCCCTCGATGTCATTGGTCGCGTTGGTTGTCGCTGTCGCTGTAGCTGATCTATGTTGGTTGCCGATTGGTTCCGTGGTCTCAGCCGGTGCCGGCTGCATTGGTTGTTGTCGTGGTTTCGTCTCGCGCTTATTGGTCCCAAGGTAGCTTACTGGAAAGTGCATGGTTAGCGTGCTTTGGTGGCCAGTCAGCATAACTTGCCACGGATCGTTGACGCCTTGGTGTCACATGCCCGGCTATGGTGCGTTGGCGATCCCACGGTGACCTGGTTGGCATGTGCAGACTCAGCGCACGTGGCTGTCTGCACAAGTTGCCCTTTTCCGATCACACGGTTCTTGACTGGCGAATTCCAGGTTGTAATATTGTTGTTGTTCTGGCATTTGCTCTTTTTGTTGTTCTCTGCTACTTGCGTGTTTGACGCTCTTATGCTCTTATTACAGAGCTGTGACATGTCACATGACGTCACAGCTTGCTGGTCTGTATACAAAATCATAGGGAACAAGGTTTTTGTTTAATATCGTCTGTGTTTGTTGTCCGGATTGAAATTTTGACGTTATGTCGGTACTATAATTCGAGGGCGTAGCGCCATCTTTTGTTCTTTTGTTCTTCTCTTCTTTTCTATGCACACGCATTTTTTGCATTCAAACGCACACACACGCATATACACGTATTCATACACAGACGCATAGGCTTACGTTACGACATTTCTATTAAGTAGACGTATTGTACAATTATGACTCTTTACGTTTCAAAAAGGTCGAAGGGTATCCCACTGTCGCGTGCCGCTCGACTGTTGCTCTTGTTGGAAACATGTTTGCTCCTTGAGCCTACCTTAGTAGCGTAGGTAAGTTTAGTGTCTGGGTCTGCGAATAAGTCGCTATGCTGTCTGACAAGCTGTCCTAATATTTCCTTTCGCGTTTCTGTCATGTGGTCTGAATGTGCCCCTATTGTATTTACGGCTTGGGCCGTTAATTGATGAATTTTTATCCTGTATCCGTTTTCTAGGGTTAAGCTGTCATTTTTAACATCTATTATGAGTCCTTTTTTCTTTAGTGTATCATTCCCTAATATGCCATGGAATGTTTTCAGGGAGGAAAGTAAAAACAATTTCAGCGGTTTGTCTTTTAAGTTAAATAAATTCAAGATGGTATGGTGAGTGATTTCAATATTTCCGCCTACTGAATTAGCGAAAAATTGTTTCTTATTCTGTTTTGGGTTTTTGACCAGTCCTGCCTGGATGTAATTTTGGTTGGACCCGGTGTCTATCACAAATTTTAGCGTTTTACCGTCCCCCGTTGTTACCTTTAAGTATGGTAAGAAGGAACAGTTTACTCTAAAAAATGTAACTCCGTTGTGTCTATCATGTCATTTGGGTCATCGTCCAGTTGCCAGGTCGCTTCTCCCTGCAACTCGTCGAGGTCTGCGGTTTGTGCAGCCTCGTAATAAGGGGAGGGGATGGTAGTGGGCCCTTTTTGTCCTTGGGGGTTAAAGTATTGTGCGACCATTGAAGTTTGTTGGAAGCGCGGTATAGGGTTTCTTTGAAACGGTGAGGGTACCTGGGGATTTGGTTGGTAGTATAGATTTGCTTGGAAATGTTGCCAGGCAACTGCGGGTCTTCCCTGGGGGAAATTCCTTGAGGTCTGGTAAATTCTGGTCTTTTGGTTTTCTAGAAGACTGCACAGATGGAGTGCGTGTCCTAGATCGTATGGTTCCTTGATGGCTTAAAATTGGGATAGGTTGCCGCTTAATCCCCTAACGAATGTGTCTAGAGCCTTGTCTCTATAAAGGGCTGTTAGGGTTCGGATAGTTTCCTGTGAAGCATCGTGGCTGCCTATCTGATTAAGGATCAAGGATAGTTGGTGGTATACAGTTTGGTAGAATTCCTGAACTGATAGATTTTCTTGTGAGAGTGAATGCAGCTGGTATTCCAAGGTTTTTAGGTCCCGTTTATCTGCATAATTTGATATTAAGCATTTGGAAATTGCTTATTGCTGGCGTAGAACTGCGTCTGCTTCGCCTACTATTTTGTTCCAAATAGCCAGTAGGATCCCGTAGTATTTTGGGGAACCCATCTGGTTTTCATATAATTTAAACACTATCTCTACGCTTTTTTCCATAAGTTGAATTCGCTTTTTGATCCTGAGAAATCTCTAAGGATGCGAACTATGTCCGGAAGTTTGTCTTAGTCGTTTATTTTGTTTTTGGAATTCTTGCCTAATGCTTTGGTCTTGAAAGCCGGCAAAATCCTTATTAGGATTTAGAACTTTCTTGACCATCTGTCCTAAATTATTACATAGCAGTTCGTTTACTACCTTTTATACATCTTTTTGGGTAACGAGTCTTGTATAGCCTGAGTGGATGAAGAGGTTGACGGACCACTAAGGGCTCCTAATTTGGCTAACAGTTCGTCGTCTGGCATATTGTTGGGTGAAAGGAGCTTTAAATATTTTTTCCAAACTTTTCTTTAATATAATAGGGTAAAAATACGTAAAAGGGATTTGGAGCTTTTGGGAAAGGAGAAAGAGTTCAAATATAAAGGTTCGTTCAGGGAAATTCAAAAGTTGATAAAACAATAATTAAAAAATAAAAAATTCAAGACTTGACAAAACAATAATTGGAATTTAAAAAATTTCCAGATCTCTGATTTGATTTCTCTTATTTGTTGAGTTTAAATTTTTTGAGTTTATCGAGTAAAATAATCTTCCTCGTCCTACTCTTATTTGTGTAACTTGATTTTTTATTAGGTTTTTGAGTCTTAGGTATCTAACTTATTTTTGATTCTTGGGAAAGAATTTTTAAATCTTATTCAAATATATTTTTATACCCTTCGACCATGAAAATGGTCCAAAAAGGGTATACTAACTTTGTGCAAATGTGTGTAACAGGCAGAAGGAGGCGTGGCAGATCCCACAAAGTATATATATTCTTGCTCAGGATCACTAGCCAAGTCGATTAAGCCATGTCTGTCTGTCTGTCCGGATGTCTGGATGTCTGGCTGTCTGGATGTCTGGATGTCTGGATGTCTGTATGTCCAGATGAACACACAGATCTCAGCTATTATAAAAGCTAGAGACACCAAATTTGGCATGAAGGTTTCTGTTGATCCGGGACAGGTGAAGTTTATTTCAAATGTTGGATGCCACGCCCTCCGCCCACGCAAATCAATAATTTCATCTTTCAAACTGATTTGCGAGCGACCTATAAAAGATACAACATGCTAAGTAAGACTATACTTAGCTAATTATATTACCAACATAACATCAAAATTCCAATCCGATCGGACAACAAACACAGAAGTTATTAAACAAAAACCTGGTTCGCTTTGATTTTGTATACAGACCAGCAAGCTGTGACGTCATTGCAATGCTCATGTAGGAAAGAAAAGGAAACAGAATGCGAGCGCGTAGCGCCATCTGTCGTTCTTCTCTTCTTTTCTATGCACATGCATTGTTTGCATTCAAACGCACACACACACATAAATACATTTGTGCATGACCAATGAAATGATACACGCGTATACACGTATTCATACACAGACGCATATAAAGGCTTACGTTTCGTCATTTCTATTACCATAAGTAGAAGTATTGTACAATTATTGACTCTTTACGTTTCAAAATGGTCGAAGGGTATCCCACTGTCGCGTGCCGCTCGACTGTTGCTCTTGTTAACCTTGAGTTTACTTTACTTTTCTTTTAATTATTAATGCTTTTTTCTAAATAATTTTTCTTAAACCTTTTTAAATCTTATTCAAATATATTTTTAACTTTGCGTTTACTTTACTTTGCTTTTAATTATTAAAGCCTTTTTCTAAATAATGTTTCTTGAAAATTTAGCTTACAGTAGTAACATTTCAGCGTGCTCTCGCGCTGGTAAGGTTGGCAGCTTCCCGTTTTTCCCGCGTTGCAGCGACAGCGATTTGGGTGACTAGGTTACCTTCCCTACACCTTTCTCCTAGAAGATGCGCGTGCCTCTCCGGGCGGACACTAGAGGGCTCACGGCGATTATTAGAATCCTGGTTTTGTTCGAATATCAATTCACTGACACTTGCGCACTCGTAGTTCTGTTCTCTGCGGCACTTCCATGGGGTCGATTGCAATTCCTAGCTTCGTACACTTGAACTGTTAGTTTCGGGTGGTCTTTGCGCACTTATATTTTTATAGACTGCCGTAGCACATTTAGGGGCGATTGCAATACCTAGTTGTCGTGCACTTCAGATCGTTTACAAGGATACTTTTCGGACTCGCGTTTTGATTTCAGTGGAACTCTTAGGGGCGATTGCAATGCCTAATTGATCCGCACTTTAAGGATCACTATTACTGTCCACAAGGATTACCGCTTTGACCCGAAACTCTTACGAGGATATTTAATTCATTGCGCGTCGTGAACTTTTACCAGGTCCCTCCTCGGGCGCCAGTTAATATGTTTAGATTATTTTTATTTAAAACCAGTCGAACGCTACAGTCAGGTGCTGACTGTATTAGGCCATGGATTATCATGGTATACCGTGTATAATTTATTTTCCCTTATTTATAATGACAATTTTGGTTTGTTTGAATTATTATTAAGCATTTAAAATATTATTTAATTCGAACGACACGCACAAATTCAATTGACAGACAGAAGAAGAAGAACGCATAAACAATGCAAAACCGAATAGAGAAGAATTATAAGCATTAGGTAAGGCGAGAGGGCAATAAGTTGGTGTATGCACTTTTGCCTAATGCCAAATAGAAGTGACAGCAGCGCGAGGTATACAGTAGCTTAGCGGAGTGCGTGCCGGATTCCAAGACCAATGGTGTTGGCAGTGTTTCGGGTTCGACTGCTGCCGCGATCAATATGTGTGACATCTTTTTCTTTTTTTCTTCCTTTTCTATTAAATAATTTAAAAGCTTAACAAACAATAATTTTTAAATTTTTTGGTACTCAACATATTTAATTAGAACACTTTTATAAACTTTGCCGAATATTGCACAAATCTGACAGTTGCGTATGTGCGCCGAACACGGCAATTGATGCGTGTTAGAGCGGGACGCCGAAATATAAATGTGCAAATGCAGACATGCATGTATCGGCGTCCCGCTCTAACATTCGTGTACATTGATTGTCTTAACTATTGCATAAAAATATGAAATTAATTTTGGGAAAATATTTTTATTGATATTTAATTAAATAATTTAGGATTTAGGTAGCCGGAGTAGTTTTCGACTGTTGTTTTCCTTTTAGTTTATAAGAATAAAAAAAACCAAAAAAAAAAAGTAATAAGTATAAAAAGTTGCACCGGCCGCGCATGGGACTCGAAACTCACGCACGCAGGACCGCTGTCCGCCACTCTAACCACTAAGCCACCACCTCATTTTTCGTTCGATCGGCAAATTTGCATGCTGAGCTAATTCTGTTACCATTACCATATATGCAAATAAAAAGTTTTGTTAAATGCTTTGTGTCCGACGCTAGATTCGAACTTCGGTATTATGCGTAAATAAGGTCTTAATATGCGCATAAGTATACGTTCGAATTGAGTTTAATTCGGATCATATCTCACTTATTTTTAGTCCGATTTAAATGAAATTTTCAGAAAGCACCCGTGGCAAGGCATTTGTCATGTGAGATGTATAACTTTGATTGTTGGGTGTATATTGTGTATATTAAATTGTTATAACTGATTTACAGAGGCGGGAAGGGGCGTGGCCAAATTTCAAAAAAACATTGAGACACCTGGATATACACGTATGTTGTCACAAAATTTTATTGCTCTAGCTCTTATAGTTGCTGAGATCCAGGTGTTCATACAGACGGACAGACGGACAGACAGACATGACTCAATCGACTCGGCTGTTGATACTGATTCAGAATATATATAGTTTATGGGGTCGGAGATGCCTCCTTCTGCCTGTTACGCACATTTGCGTTCCGACAAACACAGTAGTCCATGAATTTTTTTAAAATCCATGGCCTAAAAATAATGTTTTTATTAACTAGATGAAATTAAGACCGATTTAACTACAATTGCCAAAGTAAACTACATCAAACCTAAGGCTCGCTCTGACGCTGCTGTTGCTCTGCTGGTTCTTGGTGTTCCCTCGATGTCATTGCTCGCGTTGGTTGTCGCTGTCGCTGTAGCTGATCTATGTTGGTTGCCGATTGGTTCCGTGGTCTCAGCCGGTGCCGGCTGAATTGGTTGTTGACGGGGTTTCGTCTCGCGCTTATTGGTCCCAAGGTAGCTTACTGGAAAGTGCATGGTTAGCGTGCTTTGGTGGCCAGTCAGCATAACTTGCCACGGGTCGTTGACGCCTTGGTGTCACATGCCCGGCTATGGTGCGTTGTCGATCCCACGGTGACCTGGTTGGCATGTGCAGACTCAGCGCACGTGGCTGTCTGCACAAGTTGCCCTTTTCCGATCACACGGTTATTGACTGGCAAATTCCAGGTTGTAATATTGTTGTTGTTCTGGCATTTGCTCTTTTTGTTGTTCTCTGCTACTTGCGTGTTTGACGCTCTTATGCTCTTATTACAGAGCTGTGACATGTCACATGACGTCACAGCTTGCTGGTCTGTATACAAAATCATAGGGAACAAGGTTTTTGTTTAATATCGTCTGTGTTTGTTGTCCGGATTGAAATTTTGACGTTATGTTGTTACTATAATTCGAGGGCGTAGCGCCATCTTTTGTTCTTTTGTTCTTCTCTTCTTTTCTATGCACACGCATTTTTTGCATTCAAACGCACACACACGCATATACACGTATTCATACACAGACGCATATAAAGGCTCACGTTACGACATTTCTATTAAGTAGAAGTATTGTACAATTATGAGTCTTTACGTTTCAAAAAGGTCGAAGGGTATTCCACTGTCGCGTGCCGCCCGACTGTTGCTCTTGTTGGAATCATGTTTGCTCCCTGAGCCATTTTCTCCTTGGAAATGCGGAATGCTTAGCGACCTAGCTATTTCTACGAAATCCAACAGAAAAACTTTTTTTTATATCATATTCAACTACACCCCAATGTAATATTAAAAACGATTTCAAAATTTGGAAAGTTTTTGAAAAAATTTTTAGGTTAGGTTAAAATTCGGACGTGAGAGCTACGTTTTGATTCAGATTCGGATTTGGGAGGTCAAAAAACATATACATATAAACATCTACCGCACTACCCGATTATGTCCATCCATTATTAAGATTTTAGGGTGATTAAGGTTTTTCAGTTCTTAGAGGTTATGTCGAAATCTAGACGTGATGAACAATTTCTGACGCCGGATCCGGATTCGCCGGATCAGCGACCCAAAATACATATAACTGCATATGTATCATACCCAGATCATGACACTTTTTTTTTTTGTGGGCCCGTGTTATCAAGTAATCCACATTAATGTAACATATTTTGCAGCATACTTTACACCGAAAGGCAGAAGGGTAAAATAAATAAATGTATGTCAACTTCATCGGTAAAGTAAACGCTGGTGCAGTAGTGATACTGCATCTGTTTGGATTTGCCTTTGCAGTTGATAGTGTTGTTACATAGTTTCAATGGTTAATGTGCTTGGGTTAACAAGTCGAATCAAAAAATAGTATCGAATGAGTTTAGTGTGTCTAGCACTAAGAACGGAGAAACTCGGAAAACTTTTTCATAAGACAGTTACTATTTACCTCGCTCGGACCGTGCCCCATATCACCCCCCACGCATCTGTCACCATATATACGGCAGCCGTTAGCATTCCTTTAAAAACTTAGTGACTCGTTGTCACATAACTCATTATCTTCTTCAATTTCAATTGAAGTGGCACCCGTTGACTTTTGTTACTCTGTATCT
Source organism: Zaprionus africanus (assembly GCA_018151435.1). Classification (NCBI taxonomy): domain Eukaryota; kingdom Metazoa; phylum Arthropoda; class Insecta; order Diptera; family Drosophilidae; genus Zaprionus; species Zaprionus africanus. The sequence continues at coordinate 25,557 of JAECXB010000275.1, read as the reverse complement.
GTATCTTGAGAATTTAGGGACGCTCTGAAAACCATTGCTCAATCGCTGCCGCCAGAATTTAGTTGTTGTGGTTGTGCCTTAGAAAGAATTGCCTTAGTTGACGATCTTGGTATCCGTCTAGACCGTAAACTTAAGTTTTCGGAACATATTTCTACTATGGTCAATAAGGCTATGAGAATGCTTGGCTTTATTAAGCGATGGTCTAAGGAGTTTGACGATCCTTATCTAACAAAGACCCTTTATACCTCACTTGTTCGTCCAATTTTGGAGTACGGATCATACGTTTGGTGTCCTCAGTACTCGATTCACAGGGACCGCATTGAATCCGTGCAAAAGAACTTTTTAATTTTCGCCTTGCGAGGTCTGAACTGGGATGTAGATGTAAGACTTCCTCCTTATGCAAATAGACTTAGATTACTTAATTTACCCTCCTTAGCTAACCGTAGAACTATGCTTGGTGTAGTTTTTATGAATAACCTTATCCAAGGCGACGTTGAGAGTGTTGACCTGGTTAGCCAGTTAAACTTCGCTGTTCCATGTAGAATTACCCGTAACTTCTTACCACTAACTCTTCCTAATTGTAGATCGAACTATGCCCTGCATGAACCATTCAGGGTATTATGTTCTGATTTTAATAAGTACTCCTTCATATTAACAAATACAAACTCTGTACTAGCCCTGAAATTGAAACTTTTGTCCTACCTTGGTAGAAGTTAAATTTTCCTCGAAACGCCTGTCTATTTAGGCCATGGATTTTAAAAAAATTCATGGACTACTGTGTTTGTCGGAACGCAAATGTGCGTAACAGGCAGAAGGAGGCATCTCCGACCCCATAAACTATATATATTCTGAATCAGTATCAACAGCCGAGTCGATTGAGTCATGTCTGTCTGTCCGTCTGTCCGTCTGTCCGTCTGTATGAACGCCTGGATCTCAGCAACTATAAGAGCTAGAGCAATAAAATTTTGTGACAACATACGTGTATATCCAGGTGTCTCAATGTTTTTTTGAAATTTGGCCACGCCCCTTCCCGCCTCTGTAAATCAGTTATAACAATTTAATATACACAATATACACCCAACAATCAAAGTTATACATCTCACATGACAAATGCCTTGCCACGGGTGCTTTCTGAAAATTTCATTTAAATCGGACTAAAAATAAGTGAGATATGATCCGAATTAAACTCAATTCGAACGTATACTTATGCGCATATTAAGACCTTATTTACGCATAATACCGAAGTTCGAATCTAGCGTCGGACACAAAGCATTTAACAAAACTTTTTATTTGCATATATGGTAATGGTAACAGAATTGGCTCAGAATGCAAATTTGCCGATCGAACGAAAAATGAGGTGGTGGCTTAGTGGTTAGAGTGGCGGACAGCGGTCCTGCGTGCGTGAGTTTCGAGTCACATGCGCGGCCGGTGCAACTTTTTATACTTATCTACTTTTTTTTTTGGTTTTTTTTATTCTTATAAACTAAAAGGAAAACAACAGTCGAAAACTACTCCGGCTACCTAAATCCTAAATTATTTAATTAAATATCAATAAAAATATTTTCCCAAAATTAATTTCATATTTTTATGCAATAGTTAAGACAATCAATGTACACGAATGTTAGAGCGGGACGCCGATACATGCATGTCTGCATTTGCACATTTATATTTCGGCGTCCCGCTCTAACACGCATCAATTGCCGTGTTCGGCGCACATACGCAACTGTCAGATTTGTGCAATATTCGGCAAAGTTTATAAAAGTGTTCTAATTAAATATGTTGAGTACCAAAAAATTTAAAAATTATTGTTTGTTAAGCTTTTAAATTATTTAATAGAAAAGGAAGAAAAAAAGAAAAAGATGTCACACATATTGATCGCGGCAGCAGTCGAACCCGAAACACTGCCAACACCATTGGTCTTGGAATCCGGCACGCACTCCGCTAAGCTACTGTATACCTCGCGCTGCTGTCACTTCTATTTGGCATTAGGCAAAAGTGCATACACCAACTTATTGCCCTCTCGCCCTACCTAATGCTTATAATTCTTCTCTATTCGGTTTTGCATTGTTTATGCGTTCTTCTTCTTCTGTCTGTCAATTGAATTTGTGCGTGTCGTTCGAATTAAATAATATTTTAAATGCTTAATAATAATTCAAACAAACCAAAATTGTCATTATAAATAAGGGAAAATAAATTATACACGGTATACCATGATAATCCATGGCCTAATACAGTCAGCACCTGACTGTAGCGTTCGACTGGTTTTTCTTTTTCTTAGCTTCTATTCTGCATGCTCGCGTTTATGACACTGCCCCTCGGTCGGTTGGGCGTGTCTTAACATATACTCACTTTTTACTAATACTATTAACTCTTCTGATCTGATTGGGTTTTTCTGGGTTTTCCCCAATTCTTTGCAACAAATGTTGGATCGGTTATATCTTTGTCTATCCCAGATTAAATTAAATTAAATTAAATTAATTTAAAATTAAATTTAATAAATTTAAAATTATCTAAGATCTTTTAAAACTTTATGCTTACATTTTTATACATTTTTCACATTATAAATTATTAATGTCTTGTTGTCAATTCAGTCGACTGAATTTAGTTGACTTTAAATTAATTAAATAAAAAAAAATTAATTAAATAAATTGACTTTTTTGGGCGTGCTCTCCGCTAGTTTGAGGCATATTGAAATTTGTAGTTTGCCTATATTTAGAAGATGACTCAAAGTTCTATTGCCACTGAGGTCTGCCTCTGGCCTTCCTCTTTGTTCTTATCTTGGTTTTCGCCGTGTTGATTTTTAAAAAAGTGAGGATTTTTGTCACCTCCGCTCAATTCTTTTATTTTTACCTTTCCCCACACATGGGCGCCCATTATGTTGTCCTCTTTGTTGCCTACCGACGTTGATCACTATCTCGGTGTCGCGAAGTCGATATGCAGGAGACTATGATTATGTTGGGGGCTTCTCTTCTCTCGTTTATCGCTGGCCTTGTGGCTGAGAGATTGATCAAATAATAAGAAAGATATTTGAACGGCAAAGGACATTTATTGAATGTTTAATACGAACTGAACCTAATTAAGATTAAAATGACTTGGGATCTACGACTGGGTGTATAAGACTCAGCTGCAGAAACAACTCATACAATAGAGATAGGTTGCAATGTACCATACATAGTAAAAAATTTATAAATTTTGTTTTTTTGACATTTTTTTAAGAAATAGTATCATAACTAGTTGAACGCTACAGTGAAATTTATAAAACTATTATATAAAATTATAAAAATTTACAATCAATTAACTCATGTTAAATGCGCGGTACAGGAAATTAAAAGATTTAAATTTGACAAACCTTTCTACTTTTCTCATTTACTTACCGATCCTAGAGCAATTGTAATGTGTGTTAACTTTCTATGGTAGCTAGTAAGTACCTACACGTATGAAGTATATTTTACAGAATAAAAAGGGCTTGGTAAAATTTTAAGCGGAATTTTGGTGCCGTTACGAAATTTGGTAGCTCTGATAAAGATAAAGTCTTCTGCCGTTATTTGCTACCCCACTCTTACACAGATATACAGCCACGCGAATACCAATCTAATTGAATTTGCGTTGCAATAAGCTTGGCATCCGAAACTTGAAATAATCACGATCTGCATATGGAATACAGAAACTTTCATTCTTTAATATATGGAAATGTATTGTTACATACAAACACAACTTATGTACGTTAGATTTGATTTTTGTAGTATTTGATAATCATCAACAGCATAAATGATTTCTTTCGAGTAAGTTCATTCATTGCAATATTTTCTATAAAGTTAATGTTTTTTTTTGTTTTTATAGAGCGATTCCAATTCTTTCGTATCCTAATCTATTTGTTTTATGTCTTTCAATAGTCTAGACTGACGTTGTCTCCTTATGTTTATAGAACTGACCTCATCCGAAGTCAATGACTCGGTTTCGTTTATCGATGCAGTTGTGGTAGACTTTATCAGAAAATCGTCCTCATCATCTTTAGAGTCTTCGTTGCTGGCCAAAGTCTCTTCTTTAGGTGGTGGAAGAAACTCGCCTATTTTTAGTTTGGATGGTAACCGATGTGGACTCTGAAGAAGGCCAAAAGGCTTCAGGTGGTAGATCAGATAGTCCAACACGTACATCATACCAGGCGATACATAATGGAACGATACAGCATTGTCCGAGCAACAGTCGAGTCCCTAAAAAAACAAAACTTATAACCCGAACGTCAAAATCGATTTTAAGCTTTAATCTCACATCGTCGGATTTGTAGTACTGGTAATTCCAGTACCAAAATTTCGGGTCTTTGTTAGGTATCAAATGCTGCTCGGGTATAAAAGGAAACATGCGACCTCGCCCAATAGAGTCCCGAGAATCGCCTGCCGTCACATTTAGGTTTTCCATACATTTCCCGATTTCTATGTCCTCGTTGATTACTGTTCCAGGAAGGCAAATCTTGGGATTGGGGATTCCCTCAACCACAAATCGACGAACTGCTTCTTTACTGAGAACATATCCCGATCCTCCTGACATGTAGCCCTGTTTGACAAATGGCTTAAACTTGAAACCGAAGTGAACTGGAGTGTCGGGGTGATAGGGGTAAAGCATGTAGCGCAGATTTTCGACCACAGCGTAGGTGTCATCGTCCGCCTTGTAGAACCAATCTGCATCGTTGAAGTGATATTTGTACACATACTTGAAGGCCTCTTTCACCTTGCGCCAAAGGTTTGGACGTCCCTCTCCTACGTCCAGTTTGACTGTTGGTAGTTCGGAATCAGCCTCAGAACTCATAAAAAGCAGAATGTTGCAGCGTTTGCCCCAAGTGCGCTTTACGTGGCGAGCCTTCTTTTTGTGGTTAGTGGGATTTGTCATAACCCAACAAAGCAAGCGAACCTCTTTCTTGAGCTGGTCGGCCATTGAAGAATTGTCGCCCGAATGATCATGGTTTAACCTTTGAACCTCGGATACTAGGGAGTCGGATAAATTATGTCGGTGTTGAGAGCCCCAGGTGACCTCATTTCGGATGGACCTTATGCTCTCCGAAATAGTTAAATATGAAATAAACTGAGCCATACAGAAGCCAAGGAGCAGTCCAATTATTAAAGCGAGCAATATACGTTTTCCCGAAAGGTTAGCTATAACTATTTTCAAATGTCATTGATATCTGGACTGCATAGCTTTTGCTTACCTTGGGGCCGTATTAGAGTCATGTTAATTGTTTATGTGTTAGTTGTTTGATTATATATGTTATGTACATGTAATTTCTTTATATCCCATACACATGGGTGGCTAGTTTTTTTTCACTGTGTGATATGTAAGTCAATCCTCACTTAGACTATTATGTACAGATATACATACGTATATCTCCTAGTTGAAAGGGAGACAGTGAAAAGCAAAATGTTGTTCGAAAGGCAAAAGTTTAAAATAACAAGCGACTGCCCAAACTAATGATTGCACCTTATTGTGAAAATAATGGAGTAAGTACATATATGTATTATACCATGCGTACCACGCACAGCTTACAATTTTTTTATTCTCCACCCGCCGTCGCGGACTTATATTGAAAGGTAGCGTATTACGATTATAAATTAGTTATCACATTTAGTAAATTTCCTCTAAATTCATTTAGATAATAAGAACGGTTTTAAAAAACCAAACGAAAGCCAAAGCTGAGCGCACCTGACAATAAGATACATACTTAATTCAACAATTGAATGTCAAAGTCAAAAAGTATGGTGTCTTTAGCTTTTAAAGTAACTGTGATTTGTGTGTCCTCACAGATATCGAGACTCGTATTTCGCAACGTTAGATCAAAAAGTATTGTATTCCATAACAGCTGAGCAAATTAAAAGTCTTTGCGATACTGGCACTTCTGCATATGACTATTTCTGCTGAATATTTTAGCCATTTTTTTAAACCATACGAGTATACAGAAAAAAAGTTGAGTCTGTAAAATTCAGCTCTTGAAAACAATAACAATAAAAATACAAAATCTAATACAAAATTGGAAACTTTTGATAAAAAGTACACTTTTAAAATGAGTACACTTATTGCGTGTTGCAAATTAAGAAAGTATGTAAGTACGCTGGACAGTAGCTTTTGTTACTTTTACTTTTTTACGTTATTGCGCTTAACTGTTTTATTGAGAAAATGCTACATAACGCGGTAGACATTTAACTGAAACAACAAACGCGTTCACAGAATTGCGGCAGCGTTTAACAAGAGTTAATACCCTACCTCCAACTGGCATTATTTCTATTTAACATGCCTTTATATAAATTTTCCCGAATCGAGAAGTCTTGTATTCTAAAACAGCTGCATAAACGACCTTTAGTTTGCATGCTGGGCTGATTCTGAGTGTGGTGTCTGTTGATTATTTCAGTTATTATTTAAAAAAATAATAAAAAACTGGTTACTAGTTTGTTCTAAGTCGGTCATCAAATTTAAATGTCGCAAAAATTTGTTTTTTTTACCATTTTGTTGTTTCATTTTATTTTCATAATCTTTTCAGTCGATATAATATTGTAATAAATAACTTATTTGTTGCTCTGCACGGCTATAAATGTAGCTTCTGCGATCAAAGAAAATCTGTAATGTTTTTACATTACACGTATATATATACATGCGGCACTTACTATACCCTCGACAAATACGCAGTATCTCTACATTCGGACACCTTCATATTCACTTGTATATACAATACATTAGGCATTCAAAAAACGTCAATGGGAATAACAGTTGTTTAAACAGTCGTGTCAAACTATTAGGCCTGTATGAAATATTTTTGAGGGAATACGTTATAGGGAATAGTTGGAAATTTATCTGTTGGTTATATTTTTGTATAAGTTTTATTTGTATTAGTTTTGTTTAAAGTACGTGTAAGTTGTCTAATGTGACTAGTTAAATGCCCTATTATCAACTTAGAGAAAATTGTGTACTCAATCCAGAACAATGCAAGTAATGGCATTATGCTTACAGTAAAAACAAAGTTAGTTTAATAACTTGATACTTAAGCGATACTTTAAATTAGTCTTGGTAAATGTTATTTGTCATCATTGTTATCGTCATCTTTTTTTTTAAATTAATTGTAAAAAAAAATTTTAATCTTCCGGGTCCCAATTCTTTCACTTAAATTCTTCATAAATATAGCACTATCTATATAAAAAATGATCGACGAGGGAGCCTATTTAACCTCTACCTTAGTTTTAATTCATGTCGTATATTTTGTAATGGTTTGTTTTACCTTAAAATTGTTATTTTTATTTGAAAAATACTTATTAATCGTAAAGAGGTTATCAATATTGGTTACACAAAAGAACAAGTCTTGGAAAGATGATAGAATCCAAAGTTGATGTTATAAACGTTTGAGTAGTCTACGTGATTCATTTGATTTATGTGCAGGTTACCTGTATCGTTCAGACCGAGATGGGCATTGTCTCGGAGTGGCAGTATATGAGTTTCACACTAAAATGGTTCAATGAACTGTTTGTTAATTGAAATTAAAAACGCAAACGCAATATATAATATTCTTATTGACGGCATGTATATTTCTAATCGTAATATAAGCTTCTCAAACCATTAAAGTTGCTATCAAATACACAGTCATTATATTGATGAGTGACCTTAAGAGAATTATTATGACATTATTATTAGAATTGTCGCATAAAACAAAATTCTTGACAAAATACGTTCATTAGGGTTGCACATAGTAAACCTAATGCAAATTTTTTTCAAAGAACTGCAGTACTCTATTAATCTAGTATTTATACCTTTCAACCATTGAAAATTGCGAAAAAGGGTATACTACCCCACAAGATGTATATTATTACTCTGGATCACCGGCCTAGACGATAGAGCCTTGCCCGCCTGTCCTGTATGAGCACCTAGATTTCAGCTATTAGCTAGAGACACCAAATTTGGCATGAACTAAACAATGCGCAGATCATGTTCAAAATTGAACTATTTGCGAAGGAGGAGATCGCGGCATCCAAAAATTTGAAACAAACTTGATCTGCATACGGTAATAGCTGGGATCGGTGCGTTCGATCATAAAGACAGACGAAAATGGCTCAATAGAATTCGCTAGTGATCGTGTGCAAGAATATAGTATATACATTTTGTGGGTGCTGCCATGCCTCATTCTGACTGTTACATCATTTGCACATAGAAAACCATTTTGCTACGTGTATTACCATATAGCAATTATGAATTCACAATGTAAATAATAGTAACTGTATGTCTTGTGATGTAAATATGTAATTTTAAAGAGGTCTCTTTAGTATGCAGTTAAAAAACAATCGTTATTATTATTATTCTTTATTTGTATTATTTTTAACGATTTTTTTTTTTTAAATTTTGATCATAATGATCTTTGAATAATGATTATTTTTGATTTTTATTATAGAAGTTTAATTTAATTATTACAGAGGCAAAAAAAAATGTTTCATGATCTGGGTATTCGGCATATACATATACTTACGTAGTTATTATTTTTGAGTCAAATAAATGATCCGTCAGTAACAAAGACAAAGATCAAGGCTGAAGCCACTATAAACGAAAAAAAAAACAATTTCGGTGAGCGTCTTTATTTAAAAACTGAGTGAATCGCGAGAAACGAAATGTGTTTGTCAGCATTTTTATTTATTTGTGTTTAAATGCATGCAAAAAGAATGATAAAGTTATACAACAATTATGCGCTTTACTTTATTGGGGGTTTCAAGTTTCGTTACGTTATGTTATGTATTAATGCACGCACAAGATTGTATGCGCGTTGTTTTTGTTAAATTTAAGTTTATGTAGGCGTAATATGAGACGCATATTATGCTACTTCTCTCCCTTTAAAAGGAAGCGTATGCTTCTATTGGGGTTGACGCATATAATATTGGTAATGCAGTTGGGTTTGTATCTTGTGTTTTTATAGTTATTTTTGTTGTTTGTGGTTTTAAGTAGATACGAACGATACAAGATGGAAGGTAATAAGTGATACAATTATAGAGACTGTAATATTATTATTTGATATTAGTTTCACAATGTCCTTATGTTCTATTGGTTTTATTTTTGTTAGTTTTAGGGGTGTGTTAGATTTATTTCGGGATTCAGCTGGTTTTCGTTTAGCATTTTTTTCCTATTTTAATTCGGGTGCGGTGGCTATTTTAATTAAACATTGTTTTATTGATATTATTTTTTTTGCCGTTACTTGTTATATTTTTATATTTTTCTTGGCAATCTTGTTTTACAATGGTATCTTTTATATTCCAAGTAAGAACATTGTTGGGTTCTACATATTTAATTATCTGGTTGACTGTTGTAGGAACGAAATCGCATATTGGTTTGGTTCTTTTTATAATATTCTTAATACTTTCGCTATTTATTCTTGCAATTTTGGTTATAGATTTTACCATGTTCTTCATAATAAGTATCTTTATCATTGTGATCAAGCTGATAACCGTTACTATCTGGGTAGGGTATTATGCTAATGGTATGAACAGTTTTTTGTTTAATAGGGATATGTGCTATATTAAGTATTTGGTAAGTATTAATCCAGGTTGATGTTTTAATTTGTTGTATGTTACTACTGTCAACGTTCTCAAACCTGTCGTAATTAAGTAATTTGAGATTAAATAGTCCTAGGCGCGAAAGTTGCATTCCCATTGCAATGTCTTCTATGTATTCGTTAAATTGGGTAAGTTCGTATACTAACTGTTCTCTGTTACTATGTTCATCTTCAAATTCTTTTGTTTTTTTTATACCCTTCGACCATGAAAATGGTCCAAAAAGGGTATACTTACTTTGTGCAAATGTGTGTAACAGGCAGAAGGAGGCGTGGCAGATCCCACAAAGTATATATATTCTTGCTCAGGATCACTAGCCAAGTCGATTAAGCCATGTCTGTCTGTCTGTCCGGATGTCTGGATGTCTGTATGTCCAGATGAACACACAGATCTCAGCTATTATAAAAGCTAGAGACACCAAATTTGGCATGAAGGTTTCTGTTGATCCGGGACAGGTGAAGTTTATTTCAAATGTTGGATGCCATGCCCCCCGCCCACGCAAATCAATAATTTCATCTTTCAAACTGATTTGCGAGCGACCTATGAAAGATACAACATGCTAAGTAAGACTATACTTAGCTAATTATATTACCAACATAACATCAAAATTCCAATCCGATCGGACAACAAACATAGAAGTTATTAAACAAAAACCTGGTTCGCTTTGATTTTGTACACAGACCAGCAAACTGTGACGTCATTGCAATGCTCATGTAGGAAAGAAAAGGAAACAGAATGCGAGCGCGTAGCGCCATCTGTCGTTCTTCTCTTCTTTTCTATGCACATGCATTGTTTACATTCAAACGCACACACACACATAAATACATTTGTGCATGACCAATGAAATGATACACGCGTATACACGTATTCATACACAGACGCATATAAAGGCTTACGTTTCGTTATTTCTATTACCATAAGTAGAAGTATTGTACAATTATTGACTCTTTAAGTTTCAAAAAGGTCGAAGGGTCGACAGTGGGATGTCGCGTGCCGCTCGACTGTTGCTCTTGTTTTTTGTATGTTTCTGTTGATGAGTTGGATTACATCGTTTATTTTATGTAGATTTAATGAACTCGTTGCTGCTGATTCTAATTGTTTCTCAATGTTTGTTCGGTCGTTATTGTCTAGTGTTTCAAATAGATATTTAAACGCGGTTCCTATTATGTTGATTAGTCCTTGATTCTGTCTATGTTTAATTCATTAATTTTAATTTCTTTGTTGTGTTGTGTATCTAAAATTGGTTGTCCAGCATAAATAAATATGTGAGCGGGAGTTTGTCCAGTAGTATCGTGTTTTATTTTGTGATTGTAGATGTAGAGAATTGTTTCTATTTCATAAAGTAGCCAAACCATCTCTTAAATGTGCAAATATGTCAAGATGAAATCGGTTTTATCGGCAAAGCTAACGGTACTTTCGTAATATAGAACTAAAGTGTCGAGATTGTGTTCTTTTGCTGCGCGCAATTGTACGAAGTGCATTTCACAACAAGCAAACGCAAACTTCAAAGCAGTAAAACTTTGGTTATAACTGTCCAAATTTTAAAATCTAAAATGATTATGAAAGTTGAAAGTGTTATCTTTAATAAAATGTTTTTGTACTAATTTTTGTATTGATAATACGTTTATGTGATACTTAAATTAATTTAACCTTTTTTGTGCACTTTGTGAACGTCTTTTCTATGTTTTGTGAAAGTTTTAGTTGTGTTCCCCCCTGATTCCTTTAATGAAACCTTAACTAGTGCATTTGTCAATGTTTTTTGATTAAGGAAAAATAGAAGACATTTGCGGCTGTCTGCTTCAAAGTACTCAAAAGTTAAAAATTCTAACGCCGTCCCCCTTTATTCCAAGGTTTAATTTCTAGTTATAGCGCTGCGTTCGGTTTGTAGTTGTGATCCCGTTACTATGTTTGTATTAGAATATGTATTTTTATTATTTCCTTTTTATTACTTAGTGATTTTCCATTACTGTGAGGCACATTTTGGGTTTCTTCCCGAATAGACATTTTTGATATTTGGTGCACGTAAAAGGGTCTCAATGCACAAAAAGCGAAACTCTATGGCAGGTATATGATATAGTCGTCCGATCTGGCTAATTTTTATATATGATATGAGAGGTATTATTAGAAAATTTTGTGCAATGTTTCAAGCCTCTAGCTCAACTGGAAGTATTTATGGCCGCGCTCTCCATACAACGCTGTCCTCTGTGTGTCGTGAGAGTTTTTTATAACACTGATTTTTTCGTTTATCGTTTTTTTGAGTCTTTCTATGTCTGCAACACCTGTTTTCGTAGTGTTAAGTTGTAGTTTACGTTTTCAGTTTCAAGCCAACGTTTAAGAATGCGCCATCTCTGTCTGTCTAAGGAGTTAAGCTTTCTCCAACTGATTAATTATACGCATTAGAGCATATTTGCATTCTGTCCAATATTTTGTCTTTATCTGTTCAAGGGTGGCGAATTTAGAATAGATGTCAATACAAGTCAAATAGTGGTTTCCTTTGGAAGAATAAACATCTATTACAAATTTATAGCGGCAATGCTCAGGTTTAGGGGTGTCTTTCATTGGCATTTTTGTATTACGGTGTTCTGTTTTCGGTAGGTTACAAACTTGGCATTCGTTAATAATATTTCGAATGAGGAGCTGGCTATTGGGAAAGTAGTATGTTTCACTGAAAAGTTTTACAGTTTTCTGTATTCCGTTGTGTAAGAGTTTTCGTGTGTGTTTAGAATTAATTCTTTAAAACTTGCATGAGTCGGAATGTTTTTTAATAGGATGAGACTTCGGAAAATCTTTGTATATCTTGGATTCATGGTCTCATTATACGCTTTTTGAACCATTTCAAAGTCTGTATCACTTTCGATCTAAAGAGCGCTGTTTTTTTTAACAAAAAAAGTCGACTAAATATTGTTTGGCTATTTCAAGGGTCATTTCTTTGTAGGAAAGGTGTATAATTTGTTTTTTGAAATAAGTTTTAGTTTCTGTACTATTGGGACCTTTAGTAAAGATGATTTGTCTTTTATATTGATTAATAGCTTTCTTTAATAATTATATTAAATTACTACTATTCTCTTCGGCACTATGTCGTGTAGATGACTAATGTAACTAATGTAATGTAGCTCCTCAAGCTACATTGCTACATCGCTAATGTAAATTTCCTCTCAAAGTTCGGTATTTTCAGAATTGGGTCTTCGGAAATTAATAGTTTTAAATTTTGGGATGCTTCTTAGTATTCTACGCGATTGGTATCTATTGTTGCTCTTCTTTTAAGCGTTAAGTCAGGGGTTTGGCAATGTCAGAAAAGTAAGGTATAAATTTCTATTGATACAGATGCGTGTATCACAACAGTCGAAATAATCATGACCTCACTACGTATAACTCTATGGAATGCCAACGGCGTTTCACGACACGAGCTTGAGCTAACACAATTCCTTAACAATAATCACATCGATGTTAAGTTAATATCCGAGACACATCTTACAAACAAGTACAAGTTTCAAATGGATGGTAAAGCACATGGTGGCACTGGAGTCCTAATAAGAAGCCGCATAAAGCACAATTTTCATAACGAGCTCGCCACCAACTATTTACAAACTATATCGCTGATTCTACACTTCGGTCATAGGCATTTAACACTTGCTGCCGTATATTGCCCTCCTCGCTTCACGCTATCTGAAGATCAGTTTATGAATTTCTTCAATACCCTAGGCGATCGATTCGTTGCAGCTGGCGACTACAATGCCAAGCACCCATACTGGGGTCTCGACTTGTAAATCCCAAAGGGAAACAATTGTACAACGCAATTATAAAAGCGAGCAATAAGCTCAGTTGTGTTTCCTCGGGCAGACCAACATACTGGCCAACGGATCCCAAAAAAATACCAGACTTGATTGACTTTGCCATAACAAAAAATATTCCAAGTAGTTCTATAACCGCAGTATCTCTCTCGGACCTGTCATCTGATCACTCACCTATGCTCCTCAAATATCTCCAAAGCCCGGACATCGAAGTGCGTCCCTGCAGATTGACATCAAATAGAACCAACTGGCTTAAATTAAAAAAGTATGTCAGCTCGCACGTTGAACTACAACCACAGATCAACAAGGTAATGTACTGGGCCCAACTCTACACGTGCTATACACAGCAGATTTACCGACATCAAGACTGCTAACAACATCCACATTTGCCGATGACACTGCAATCCTCAGCCGCTCGAAATGCCCGCGGCAAGCAACAATGCAACTTGCCCTCCACTTGATGATTATTGAGAAATGGCTATCTGACTGGCGAATAAAAGTAAACGAGCAAAATAGTAAGCATGTAACGTTTACCCTGAACAGACAAGATTGCCCTTTACTCCTACTGAACAACACCGTAATACCGCAAGCAAATGAAGTCACATACCTTGGAATCCATCTTGATAGACGACTCACCTGGCGTAGTCACATTGAAGCTAAAAGAACACACCTAAAGCTAAGAGCTAATAGTCTTGACTGGCTTCTAAACGCCCGCTGTCCCCTCAGAGTGGAATATAAAATCCTACTCTACAAATCTGTACTAAAACCAATATGGACGTATGGTTCCCAATTGTGGGGAAACGCATCAAGCTTTTTAGGTACGACCCAAATGGGGCTACAGTACGGTGAGTTACTTTCTCTGATAATGCCCTGTTCTAACATATCCTGGATTTGTTCTTCTACTTCCTTTTCATATGTCTGTTGGAAACTATAAATTTTAGAATAAATGGGGACATTGTGTTTAGTGCTGATGGTATGTTTTTCTTGATTTGTAAACGTGAGTTTGTCACCTTTTCGAAATTGAATGTCTTGGAATTTTATCAGTAAGTTCCTTAGTTTTTGTTTTTCTTCTGTGTTTAGGTGTTCTAATCGGAACAAGTTTTCTTGAAATGTGGAGGCTTCTAAGTAGGTGGGGTCTTGTGGGAATAAAGGGTCCATTTGGGTATGGTTCTGTTCTGTAGTGTTATTACCGTTTTTTATCTTGTACATTTTATTAAATAATATAATCGATCACTGCTTTGGCCTCGGAGAGCATTTTGCGTCCAATCAGCATGTCGCAATGATCCGGGAATTGGTGGATCAAGAACTCTTGGGCAAAAGGGAAATTGTTATTGGGTGGTGTATTCGTAAGTTTATTAATAATTAGTGCGCCATTACTAGTGTGGATTAGGTGTTTAGTTTTTTAGGCCATGGATTTTAAAAAAATTCATGGAGTACTGTGTTTGTCGGAACGCAAATGTGCGTAACAGGCAGAAGGAGGCATCTCCGACCCCATAAACTATATATATTCTGAATCAGTATCAACAGCCGAGTCGATTGAGCCATGTCTGTCTGTCCGTCTGTCTGTCTGTCTGTCTGTCTGTCTGTCTGTCTGTCTGTATGAACGCCTGGATCTCAGCAACTATAAGAGCTAGAGCAATAAAATTTTGTGACAACATTCGTGTATATCCAGGTGTCTCAAAGTTTTTATGAAATTTGGCCACTTCCCGCCTCTGTAAATCAGTAATAACTATTAAATATACACAATATACACCCTACAACCAAAGTTATACAACTCTTATGACAAATACATTGCCACGGGTGTTTTCTGAAAATTTCATTTAAATCGGACTAAAAATAAGTAAGATATAATCCGAATTAAACTCAATTTGAACGTATACTTATGCGCATATTAAGACTTAATTTACGCATCATACCGAAGTTCGAATCGTCGGACACACAGCATTTTACAAAACTTTTTATTTGCATAGAATGGTAACAGAATTAGCTCAGAATGCAACTTTACCGGTCGATCAACAAATAAGGCGGTGGCTTAGTGGTTAGAGTGGCGGACAGCAGTCCTGCGTGCGTGAGTTCGAATCCTATGCCCGGCTGGCGGGGTGCAACCTTTTATTTTAATTACTTTTTTTTTGGTCATTTTTTTATTCTTATAAGCTTAAAGGAAAACTGCAGTTATTTAATTAAATATCAAAACAAAAAGTTTTCAAAAATTAAATCTCATGTTTTTTTTGCAATAGTTAAGACAATCAATAAGTTACGAATGTTAGAGCGGGATGCCGATACATGCATGTCTGCATTTGGACATTTATGTTTCGGCGTCCTGCTCTAACACGCATCAATTGCCGTATTCGGCACACACACGTAACTGTCAGATTTGTGAAACATTCGGCAAAGTTAAGCTTTTAAAAAATTTAATAGAAAAGAAAAAAAAAAAACATGTCACACATATTGATCGCGGCAGCAGTCGAACCCGAACACTGTCATCAACATCATTGGTCTTGGAATCCGGCACACACTCCGCTAAGCTACTCTAAAACTTCCTTTGCCGTCACTTCTGTTTGGCATTACGGAAAAATGCATACACCAACTTATTGCTCTCTCGCCCTACCTAATGCCTTTAATTCTTGTCTGTTCGCTTTTGTATTGTTTATGCGTTCTTCTTCTTCTGTCTATCAATTGAATTTATGCGTGTCGTTCGAATTTAATAATAAGAATATAAAATTTATGTATAAGTTTTATTTGTATTAGTTTTGTTTAAAGTACGTGTAAGTTGTCTAATGTGACTAGTTAAATGCCCTATTATCAACTTAGAGAAAATTGTGTACTCAATCCAGAACAATGCAAGTAATGGCATTATGCTTACAGTAAAAACAAAGTTAGTTTAATAACTTGATACTTAAGCGATACTTTAAATTAGTCTTGGTAAATGTTATTTGTCATCATTGTTATCGTCATCTTTTTTTTTTATTAATTGTAAAAAAAATTTTAATCTTCCGGGTCCCAATTCTTTCACTTAAATTCTTCATAAATATAGCACTATCTATATAAAAAATGATCGACGAGGGAGCCTATTTAACCTCTACCTTAGTTTTAATTCATGTCGTATATTTTGTAATGGTTTGTTTTACCTTAAAATTGTTATTTTTATTTGAAAAATACTTATTAATCGTAAAGAGGTTATCAATATTGGTTACACAAAAGAACAAGTCTTGGAAAGATGATAGAATCCAAAGTTGATGTTATAAACGTTTGAGTAGTCTACGTGATTCATTTGATTTATGTGCAGGTTACCTGTATCGTTCAGACCGAGATGGGCATTGTCTCGGAGTGGCAGTATATGAGTTTCACACTAAAATGGTTCAATGAACTGTTTGTTAATTGAAATTAAAAACGCAAACGCAATATATAATATTCTTATTGACGGCATGTATATTTCTAATCGTAATATAAGCTTCTCAAACCATTAAAGTTGCTATCAAATACACAGTCATTATATTGATGAGTGACCTTAAGAGAATTATTATGACATTATTATTAGAATTGTCGCATAAAACAAAATTCTTGACAAAATACGTTCATTAGGGTTGCACATAGTAAACCTAATGCAAATTTTTTCAAAGAACTGCAGTACTCTATTAATCTAGTATTTATACCTTTCAACCATTGAAAATTGCGAAAAAGGGTATACTACCCCACAAGATGTATATTATTACTCTGGATCACCGGCCTAGACGATAGAGCCTTGCCCGCCTGTCCTGTATGAGCACCTAGATTTCAGCTATTAGCTAGAGACACCAAATTTGGCATGAACTAAACAATGCGCAGATCATGTTCAAAATTGAACTATTTGCGAAGGAGGAGATCGCGGCATCCAAAAATTTGAAACAAACTTGATCTGCATACGGTAATAGCTGGGATCGGTGCGTTCGATCATAAAGACAGACGAAAATGGCTCAATAGAATTCGCTAGTGATCGTGTGCAAGAATATAGTATATACATTTTGTGGGTGCTGCCATGCCTCATTCTGACTGTTACATCATTTGCACATAGAAAACCATTTTGCTACGTGTATTACCATATAGCAATTATGAATTCACAATGTAAATAATAGTAACTGTATGTCTTGTGATGTAAATATGTAATTTTAAAGAGGTCTCTTTAGTATGCAGTTAAAAAACAATCGTTATTATTATTATTCTTTATTTGTATTATTTTTAACGATTTTTTTTTTTAAATTTTGATCATAATGATCTTTGAATAATGATTATTTTTGATTTTTATTATAGAAGTTTAATTTAATTATTACAGAGGCAAAAAAAAATGTTTCATGATCTGGGTATTCGGCATATACATATACTTACGTAGTTATTATTTTTGAGTCAAATAAATGATCCGTCAGTAACAAAGACAAAGATCAAGGCTGAAGCCACTATAAACGAAAAAAAAAAACAATTTCGGTGAGCGTCTTTATTTAAAAACTGAGTGAATCGCGAGAAACGAAATGTGTTTGTCAGCATTTTTATTTATTTGTGTTTAAATGCATGCAAAAAGAATGATAAAGTTATACAACAATTATGCGCTTTACTTTATTGGGGGTTTCAAGTTTCGTTACGTTATGTTATGTATTAATGCACGCACAAGATTGTATGCGCGTTGTTTTTGTTAAATTTAAGTTTATGTAGGCGTAATATGAGACGCATATTATGCTACTTCTCTCCCTTTAAAAGGAAGCGTATGCTTCTATTGGGGTTGACGCATATAATATTGGTAATGCAGTTGGGTTTGTATCTTGTGTTTTTATAGTTATTTTTGTTGTTTGTGGTTTTAAGTAGATACGAACGATACAAGATGGAAGGTAATAAGTGATACAATTATAGAGACTGTAATATTATTATTTGATATTAGTTTCACAATGTCCTTATGTTCTATTGGTTTTATTTTTGTTAGTTTTAGGGGTGTGTTAGATTTATTTCGGGATTCAGCTGGTTTTCGTTTAGCATTTTTTTCCTATTTTAATTAAACATTGTTTTATTGATATTATTTTTTTTGCCGTTACTTGTTATATTTTTATATTTTTCTTGGCAATCTTGTTTTACAATGGTATCTTTTATATTCCAAGTAAGAACATTGTTGGGTTCTACATATTTAATTATCTGGTTGACTGTTGTAGGAACGAAATCGCATATTGGTTTGGTTCTTTTTATAATATTCTTAATACTTTCGCTATTTATTCTTGCAATTTTGGTTATAGATTTTACCATGTTCTTCATAATAAGTATCTTTATCATTGTGATCAAGCTGATAACCGTTACTATCTGGGTAGGGTATTATGTTAATGGTATGAACAGTTTTTTGTTTAATAGGGATATGTGCTATATTAAGTATTTGGTAAGTATTAATCCAGGTTGATGTTTTAATTTGTTGTATGTTACTACTGTCAACGTTCTCAAACCTGTCGTAATTAAGTAATTTGAGATTAAATAGTCCTAGGCGCGAAAGTTGCATTCCCATTGCAATGTCTTCTATGTATTCGTTAAATTGGGTAAGTTCGTATACTAACTGTTCTCTGTTACTATGTTCATCTTCAAATTCTTTTGTTTTTTTTATACCCTTCGACCATGAAAATGGTCCAAAAAGGGTATACTTACTTTGTGCAAATGTGTGTAACAGGCAGAAGGAGGCGTGGCAGATCCCACAAAGTATATATATTCTTGCTCAGGATCACTAGCCAAGTCGATTAAGCCATGTCTGTCTGTCTGTCCGGATGTCTGGATGTCTGTATGTCCAGATGAACACACAGATCTCAGCTATTATAAAAGCTAGAGACACCAAATTTGGCATGAAGGTTTCTGTTGATCCGGGACAGGTGAAGTTTATTTCAAATGTTGGATGCCATGCCCCCCGCCCACGCAAATCAATAATTTCATCTTTCAAACTGATTTGCGAGCGACCTATGAAAGATACAACATGCTAAGTAAGACTATACTTAGCTAATTAGCACAGATCAACAAGGTAGTGTACTGGGCCCAACTCTACACGTGCTATACACAGCAGATTTACCGACATCAAGACTGCTAACAACATCCACATTTGCCGATGACACTGCAATCCTCAGCCGCTCGAAATGCCCGCGGCAAGCAACAATGCAACTTGCCCTCCACTTGATGATTATTGAGAAATGGCTATCTGACTGGCGAATAAAAGTAAACGAGCAAAATAGTAAGCATGTAACGTTTACCCTGAACAGACAAGATTGCCCTTTACTCCTACTGAACAACACCGTAATACCGCAAGCAAATGAAGTCACATACCTTGGAATCCATCTTGATAGACGACTCACCTGGCGTAGTCACATTGAAGCTAAAAGAACACACCTAAAGCTAAGAGCTAATAGTCTTGACTGGCTTCTAAACGCCCGCTGTCCCCTCAGAGTGGAATATAAAATCCTACTCTACAAATCTGTACTAAAACCAATATGGACGTATGGTTCCCAATTGTGGGGAAACGCATCAAGCTTTTTAGGTACGACCCAAATGGGGCTACAGTACGGTGAGTTACTTTCTCTGATAATGCCCTGTTCTAACATATCCTGGATTTGTTCTTCTACTTCCTTTTCATATGTCTGTTGGAAACTATAAATTTTAGAATAAATGGGGACATTGTGTTTAGTGCTGATGGTATGTTTTTCTTGATTTGTAAACGTGAGTTTGTCACCTTTTCGAAATTGAATGTCTTGGAATTTTATCAGTAAGTTCCTTAGTTTTTGTTTTTCTTCTGTGTTTAGGTGTTCTAATCGGAACAAGTTTTCTTGAAATGTGGAGGCTTCTAAGTAGGTGGGGTCTTGTGGGAATAAAGGGTCCATTTGGGTATGGTTCTGTTCTGTAGTGTTATTACCGTTTTTTATCTTGTACATTTTATTAAATAATATAATCGATCACTGCTTTGGCCTCGGAGAGCATTTTGCGTCCAATCAGCATGTCGCAATGATCCGGGAATTGGTGGATCAAGAACTCTTGGGCAAAAGGGAAATTGTTATTGGGTGGTGTATTCGTAAGTTTATTAATAATTAGTGGGCCATTACTAGTGTGGATTAGGTGTTTAGTTTTTTAGGCCATGGATTTTAAAAAAATTCATGGACTACTGTGTTTGTCGGAACGCAAATGTGCGTAACAGGCAGAAGGAGGCATCTCCGACCCCATAAACTATATATATTCTGAATCAGTATCAACAGCCGAGTCGATTGAGCCATGTCTGTCTGTCCGTCTGTCTGTCTGTCTGTCTGTCTGTCTGTCTGTCTGTCTGTCTGTCTGTATGAACGCCTGGATCTCAGCAACTATAAGAGCTAGAGCAATAAAATTTTGTGACAACATTCGTGTATATCCAGGTGTCTCAAAGTTTTTATGAAATTTGGCCACTTCCCGCCTCTGTAAATCAGTAATAACTATTAAATATACACAATATACACCCTACAACCAAAGTTATACAACTCTTATGACAAATACATTGCCACGGGTGTTTTCTGAAAATTTCATTTAAATCGGACATAAAAATAAGTAAGATATAATCCGAATTAAACTCAATTTGAACGTATACTTATGCGCATATTAAGACTTAATTTACGCATCATACCGAAGTTCGAATCGTCGGACACACAGCATTTTACAAAACTTTTTATTTGCATAGAATGGTAACAGAATTAGCTCAGAATGCAACTTTACCGGTCGATCAACAAATAAGGCGGTGGCTTAGTGGTTAGAGTGGCGGACAGCAGTCCTGCGTGCGTGAGTTCGAATCCTATGCCCGGCTGGCGGGGTGCAACCTTTTATTTTAATTACTTTTTTTTGGTCATTTTTTTATTCTTATAAGCTTAAAGGAAAACTGCAGTTATTTAATTAAATATCAAAACAAAAAGTTTTCAAAAATTAAATCTCATGTTTTTTTTGCAATAGTTAAGACAATCAATAAGTTACGAATGTTAGAGCGGGATGCCGATACATGCATGTCTGCATTTGGACATTTATGTTTCGGCGTCCTGCTCTAACACGCATCAATTGCCGTATTCGGCACACACACGTAACTGTCAGATTTGTGCAACATTCGGCAAAGTTAAGCTTTTAAAAAATTTAATAGAAAAGAAAAAAAAAAAACATGTCACACATATTGATCGCGGCAGCAGTCGAACCCGAACACTGTCATCAACATCATTGGTCTTGGAATCCGGCACACACTCCGCTAAGCTACTCTAAAACTTCCTTTGCCGTCACTTCTGTTTGGCATTACGGAAAAATGCATACACCAACTTATTGCTCTCTCGCCCTACCTAATGCCTTTAATTCTTGTCTGTTCGCTTTTGTATTGTTTATGCGTTCTTCTTCTTCTGTCTATCAATTGAATTTATGCGTGTCGTTCGAATTTAATAATAAGAATATAAAATTTATGTTTTTAAATGCTTAAATTCAAACAAACCAAAATTTTCATTATAATACGGGAAAATAAATTATACGCGGTATACCATGATGATCCATGGCCTTCTACAGTCAGCACCTGACTAGCGTTCGACTGGTTGAATTGGTGTTTGAAAAATTGAATTAATTATGGGGTATAGTTCGATTGGTAGGGATACGGCTGAGGTTGAAAATATTCTGGATAGTAGAGATAATATTAGTTATAATTTTAAGGATATTCGGTGTGATTAGACATTACTTCTTGGTATTTTAACTCTTCCAGACTCATATTAGACTGACCACTGTCTGATGGTCTCTGTCTTTTTGTTGGGTTATTGGTCTGTGTGTTTCTGGTTTGTGGGTAGTTCGTGGGCATGCTAGTGTGGCTGGGTCTAAAACGGTTTTGGTTAAAATATTTTGTCAAAAGCTGGGTTTCGTTTGGGTGCTTGTGTCATGGATATGTTAAGTTGTGGATGGATGGGTCTATGTTGATACTGAGGAAACTGATTTGGGTTAAGCCTGGGTACATGAGAATGTATTTGATGATAGGGTTGATAGACGTTGTTATAAAGTTGTTGGAAGGGTGTAAAGGGTCTAGTTTGGTTATTCATTTGCCTGTTTTGTGGATTGGTTGTTTTGAATGAAATTGAAGTTGAATTTATATTATCCTTATTTGAGGTTGGTGCCTCATAAATACCATTTTCTTGTAATATGTTTATTAATGATCTCAGGTTTGGACTATTACAGTTAACTATTCTGAGAAAAATGTGACTTGAGAGTTTTTGAATTAGGTTTTCGATGCTAGTTTGTATTTATCTGGTATACAGAGTGGTTCGGCAACGTTATTTTCTAGTTCTAATTTACTTATAAGTATCTGCCATCTTCTTTCGGCTTCTTCAAGGAAATGACGAATGTTAAGTACATCGATATTGTATTTTGTGTTCCTGAATTTCTCCAGAAGTCGGTGGTTCGGTGCTTGGGGCTTGTAGTTAAGTACAAGTTGGGTCCTGAGTTCACTCCAGCTGGTAAGGTTGGTCACTCCGAGGGTGCGGATAACATCGCCACTGATGTTCCGTTCGATGTGTCCAAAGATTATTAACTTTTGTCCTTCCTCGGTGGTCTGATACAGAGCCAATATGAAGTCGATTCGACTAAGGTGCTAGGATCTCCGTTAAAGACCTCAACTGCGTGTATTTATCTCTCGATTTAAATCATGTTCGAGCCAGACAATTCTATTTGGTTTGTTGGTTTAAATATGGTTTGCGTTCTCACTGTTACTTTATTGGGGGTTTCAAGTTTCGTTACGTTATGTTATGTATTAATGCACGCGCAAGATTGTATGCGCGTTGTTTTTGTTAGATTTAAGTTTATGTAGGCGTAATAAGAGAAGCATATTATGCTACTATCTACATGTAGGCATTTCGGGTCGCTGAATCCAAATCCGATGTCAGAATTTCGCCATCACGTCTGGACCTCATACCGAATACCCAGATCATAAAACAGTATTTTGTGGGCCTGTGTTATTAAAAATTTTTTTTTGGAAGCCTCCAATAACGGTTATCAAAGACTTTAAAAGTCTTAAAAACTGAAGTTTTTAAAAATTAAACTCAACGTCTTTTAAATTAAATGCTTTTTAAAAAGTCTTGTCAAAAATAAAATTCTCAGATAAAATAATCAAAGTCTCCGCATTTAAATTAGTTTTGTCGGATTAAATACCCAATCTGTCTACCCATATGTTAAAAAATTATTGAGCATTAAAAAATAAACAATAATGGAAAATTTGAATTTTTTGCTTCTTCATGGATTGGCGCTTGTTTTTTTCTTCTTTCTATCATTTATTGAATCTTCCCGTTGTTTTAAGAGACTAACAATTAGTATTCAAATCTTAATTTACTTTAGTTAACTTTCACTTAGTGATAGTGTTTGTGTTAATGCCCTTATAAGTTTATTGCTGGACTTGGAGGTCGTTGCGGAACAACCGGCTTTGACTGCATACTCGGATTAGTTTTTTTGCGTGGGGATTTGAATGAGTGGTCAACTTTTCTTGGTATTTTATTTTCCTCTCAGTTATTCCTTCGATTACTTATTTGATTTTTAGGTCTCCGTGCATGTTTTCGTTCCGAAGGTACCACGACGCTCCAGTGAGTGTTCTCATAATTTTTGACTGTGCTCGCTGAATAATGTCTATGTTACTTCTGGATGCGTTGCCCCACAGCTCGGAACCTTAAGTCCAGATAGGTTTTAAGACGGAGTTGCATAGAACAGCTTTGAACTCCAGACTAAGTGGAGAGCGAGAATTTATGAGCAAGTAGTTTAAGATGTATCGTTTTTGGCTTCTATATGTTTGCGTCAAGTGAGCCGCCTGTCAGATGAATATCCAGATATGTTACCTCGTCGGCTTGTGGAATGCATAAATTATTCAGGACCAGTGGTGGGCATCTTTGTTAGTTTAAGGTAAAGGTAACCTGCTTGCATTTTTGAACATTTATTGAAATACTCCAGTCGGAAATATTCTACAAATTTGTTTAGGATTTCGAAACGCATACCCTCCAATTTTTTTATAAATGCTAAAATGTACTTAAATATGAAATTTCATATCTGTAGCATGATTGCAACCCGTGCCGACCGAGCTCTAAAGTTTAATGAAAAATGGTGTTTTGGTCTGACATTTTAGTTTGATCCAAAAACAGCTCTTTCAGCAGTGTCATTTACGACCTTCAACGACTTAATCGTCTTCTAGCTTTTAAAAAAGCAGGATTGTCACCCCACGAAGATACGTCTTCCCGAAGAAAACTGTCGTCGATTTGTAGTCGAGATAGAAATCGTTTGCTTCTTTGAGTCACAAAATCATCCAGCGTCATATCTGAAATAAAGAAAAAACCATCAAAATAAGCAAAAACTAAATCACAAAACTTTGAAAAAGAAATAAGAAAATATTAAGTACTTACCAAACAAATTTTGCGTAATTTCTTCATTCGATGGGACATAGCGTTTAGAGGAATCTGAACTTTCGTCTCTGATTAAGTTATTAATCATTTTTGTCTTGCTTTTGGTATCAACTTCTTCATCAAAGAGTGATAATATGACTGTTTCTTCACACAAATACCATAAATGATGAATAAACTTGCTTGTGGATGCCTTGGAACATGTCGCGTCTACTTTTTCATATTCTTTTAGAGCTTTCAAAAAGGACAAGCCTTGGTTAGGTGCTTTAACTGTCATTGTACATTCGAGCCAAGGTTTGGTATACAAGGTGACGTTGAATAAACAAACATCTTTTAGAGCATTTTTGTCCTTTGCAGTAATTTAAGTTGCGATTGAAGCAAACATATTTTTATAGAATAGATTGTTCTCGCCATCCATCGCGCTTGATGCAAAGCTCCGGGGGGCCTGAGTTTTAGTTTATTCTCTGTGTCTCCTCCCAAGAATTCAAAGCATAGTTCTACCAATTCGCGGTAATCGTCTCTAACAAAAGATTTTTCCAGTTCAGTCTTATAAAAACTTAACAAAGATGTAATGTTTGTCTTAGCAATATGTGCTTTAACGAAATTTAGAGGCGACTCAATGTTATCAGTGTTAATATTTTTCCAATTATCTCTTGACTTTTTGAAAATTGGAATATCTGGGCTACTTGTAATATGTTTTACCTTGGTTTCAAAAAGAGCTTTAAGGACCAACTCATAAACATGATGACGACAAGCAAAAAGCAGCAATTTCCTTTCTAAAGTCTGCTCCAAAATAGCACAAGCTCCACTGAA
>JAECXB010000272.1:0-59152 GCA_018151435.1 Zaprionus africanus | reverse complement strand
AGAAATGTAGGCACTACCATGTGGCCAGCCCACATGTTGGACTAGTTGGACTTTTGAGGCAGCAAATTTGGTAGTTTTCGATACAAATCAATATTGTTGGGGCATATAATGGGAAATTTGCCTGTTGATTGTCTTCGAGAAGGTCGGCCGTTTCGAGTATGTGGATTAGGCTTTTGTGGGCCGCTCTATGTTAGCTATAGTATCAGGGGTAGACCACCAGTAAACATGTATGTTGCCGTTTTTTAATGTATTGCCTCAAAGACGGTTCATTTAGATTTGGTAACCGAATTATCGACTGATGCCTTTTAGAACGTTTTTAAAAGGTTCATCGGGAGACGCGGATTACCGGAGACGATGTTCAGCGACAACGCGACGAATTTCATTGGAACGAGGCGAGGCTGGTGAACTTTGCAGCGGAGCGAGGAGTTCAGTGGAGGTTCATTAGCAATTAGTTCACGACGACAACACAATTCGAGGGAAGGACGGCAAGGTTCGGGTAGCCGAAATTAAAACACCGGCAGGCGCAACTAAGCGACCGATTCATAAGCTGGCCCGACTCCTGAGGTGTAAAAGACCGGATCTCTTCAACGGGGCCGGAATGTTCGAGCAGAAAAGCAGTTGAAATTTGTAACTTAGCTATTTAGTAATTAAAAGAACACAAGAAGTGTCGTTAAGTTTAAGTTACTCTCTTGCTTTGACGATCGGCAAATGCCGACGGCGAATTAGGGGAGTGTGGTCGAATTGTGGCCCACTCTCGGTAGTTAAAATTCATTCGTTGTAAAGCAATCTTAAAAGCCAGCAGCAGCAATAAATTGTCTAATTTCTGAATTTTTAATCGAACCACGGCGTCCATTTTATTTCGTGTTTTTCTTTCTCTAAAAAAGCTTAGAGATTTTTTAATGACTACGCCTACGCTTGAAAGTTTTGACATGTAATTCGACTTGGCGGACGCTGGTTCGAAACTAAAGTATCATTACGCATGGCAACAGCAAGTATCATCAAACATTTTCGAAGCAACAGGTTTGATGCTATCTTGTTATTGTGTTGTGTGGACGTAATTATGTTGCTAAGCAAGGTTGACTTAGATGATTGGAATAAGTTATATTTTTATCGCTTCCAAAAATTATAGCGATAAAACAACAAATTTTGAAATTCGTTTCAATGTTGCCACTGCGACCATTACCGACCCGAAATCAGCTACGAAGATCTTTACCGTGAGGTTTAGGTTCCAAAATCTTTTCCTTGCATGTCTTCTAATTGGTAATATCAGTTACCAAGCTTCCTTGCAATACTACATTTAACCAATTTTGGGTCAAGTTTGGCACTGAAATTATGCGTTAACTTGCTGAGCGCGAAATTTCGACGAAATATTTCTTGGCCTTCTTTAAACCAGTCGAACGCTACAGTCAGGTGCTGACTGTATTAGGCCATGGATTATCATGGTATACCGTGTATAATTTATTTTCCCTTATTTATAATGACAATTTTGGTTTGTTTGAATTATTATTAAGCATTTAAAATATTATTTAATTCGAACGACACGCACAAATTCAATTGACAGACAGAAGAAGAAGAACGCATAAACAATGCAAAACCGAATAGAGAAGAATTATAAGCATTAGGTAGGGCGAGAGGGCAATAAGTTGGTGTATGCACTTTTGCGTAATGCCAAATAGAAGTGACAGCAGCGCGAGGTATACAGTAGCTTAGCGGAGTGCGTGCCGGATTCCAAGACCAAAGGTGCTGGCAGTGTTTCGGGTTCGACTGCTGCCGCGATCAATATGTGTGACATCTTTTCTTTTTTTCTTCCTTTTCTATTAAATAATTTAAAAGCTTAACAAACAATAATTTTTAAATTTTTTGGTACTCAACATATTTAATTAGAACACTTTTATAAACTTTGCCGAATATTGCACAAATCTGACAGTTGCGTATGTGCGCCGAACACGGCAATTGATGCGTGTTAGAGCGGGACGCCGAAATATAAATGTGCAAATGCAGACATGCATGTATCGGCGTCCCGCTCTAACATTCGTGTACATTGATTGTCTTAACTATTGCATAAAAATATGAAATTAATTTTGGGAAAATATTTTTATTGATATTTAATTAAATAATTTAGGATTTAGGTAGCCGGTGTAGTTTTCGACTGTTGTTTTCCTTTTAGTTTATAAGAATAAAAAAAACCAAAAAAAAAGTAATTAATATAAAAAGTTGCACCGGCCGCGCATGGGACTCGAACTCACTCACGCACGCAGAACCGCTGTCCGCCACTCTAACCACTAAGCCACCACCTCATTTTTCGTTCAATCGGCAAATTTGCATTCTGAGCTAATTCTGTTACCATTACCATATATGCAAATAAAAAGTTTTGTTAAATGCTTTGTGTCCGACGCTAGATTCGAACTTCGGTATTATGCGTAAATTAGGTCTTAATATGCGCATAAGTATACGTTCGAATTGAGTTTAATTCGGATCATATCTCACTTATTTTTAGTCCGATTTAAATGAAATTTGTCATGTGAGATGTATAACTTTGGTTGTTGGGTGTATATTGTGTATATTAAATTGTTATAACTGATTTACAGAGGCGGGAAGGGGCGTGGCCAAATTTCCAAATAACATTGAGACACCTGGATATACACGTATGTTGTCACAAAATTTTATTGCTCTAGCTCTTATAGTTGCTGAGATCCAGGCGTTCATACAGACGGACAGACGGACAGACGGACAGACAGACATGGCTCAATCGACTCGGCTGTTGATACTGATTCAGAATATATATAGTTTATGGGGTCGGAGATGCCTCCTTCTGCCTGTTACGCACATTTGCGTTCCGACAAACACAGTAGTCCATGAATTTTTTTAAAATCCATGGCCTAAAAATACATGGTTCGCAGCAACCAGGTTATATTGTGCTGTATTTTTATCATGGGCTCGACGAATATTAGCTTGAATATCTTTTGTCAGTAAAGCTAAGTTATCTGAGTGAGAAATATGCACATCAGTGTCTTCTAATAAGGATATGGATTTTAACAACTTATAATCGGCGGCATGCGTTATCATATCTAATCAAAATAGAGCTCTATATGGGGAACATCCGATACTCTGATGAACGGACGAACGAAGAGATACTTGTCAAATGAGCATCCCATTCAGTCTGATCGTGTTATAGATATGAACGGACGGCGGTTAAGAGAGATAGATTAACACATTCAGCGGCATTGCTTTGCGGCGAACATAAGGCGGTATAAATATGGTTAATATCAAGCTCGGTGAGAAAGGCATTAAATTCATGGGCTTTAAATAGGGCGCCGTTGTCACTGACAATGGTTTCGGCACACCAAAACTGTGAAAAATTTAATGTAGTAAAAACTTGTGTACAGTGTTAGAAGTTTTTCTCAAGAGGCTGTAACTAATGATATTTATTAAAATGGTCAAGCACGATTAATAAGCTTACATCGCCATTTTTGCTGCTAGGATATGGGCCTTAAATATCAATGGGATTATGAGCACCCATGGGAGGGCGAATTGTGTAATTTGGTGCTTTGTTCTCTTTACATTTGTAGCATGCATGTACATATTCTCTCACATCTTTTGCCAAACCAGGCCAAAAGAGGTGACGACGAATCTTATTAATAGTTTTATGCATCCCTGCATGAGCTGAAGTACAACTATCAAGCGTTTGTTGAACATGAAGTCTAAGGTTTTCTGGAACTCATATTTCCACGAATGTTGTACTTCCTCACCGGAAACATGCTCTGTGCGAATATACAAATAGTTATATATATATAGTAGTTTTCAGATCTGGAAATCTGGCTTGATTTTCGCTATAACGAGTCTTTAACGTGGTATAAGTGGCTACTGAGAAGGCTTTCGAATTCAAATCAATGGTTGGGCTCATATCTTATTCTGCGATTTCATTCTCGCATAAGCGAGAGAGTGCATCGGGGACAACATGTTCCTTTCCTTTACGATGAGATTGAGAATGCATATTGCTCCAAGCGAAAAATACAGCGAGCGAGTCTTCCAGTCACATAAGCCAAACCAAGCTTGAATTATCGGTGATTACTTCGAACTCTTGATGTTCTAGATAACATCGAAACTTCTCTATACCAAGGATGACAGCTAAACATTCACGTTCGGTGACGCTACAGTTACGTTGTGCGTTACTTAATTTCTTTGACATATATGCAATAGGTTTCTCTTCCTTGTCATCGGAAAGCTGAGTTAGGACTGCGCCAATGCCAAAATCACTGGCATCGCAATGTAAATAGAATTTCTAAGCTAAATCGGGATTGTTTAATGCGGGGGCGGAGACCAAAACATTTTTAGCTTGTCCATAGCCGACTGAGCTTTTCAAGTCCACACAAGGGAGGGTGAATCAAGTGCTCCAGTGATATTGGGAGCAAGCTGAAATATTCTTCAAAAATCTTGACCCAAGATAAGTTTTTGCCTTATTGATGGAAACACATACAATTTGAGTGGTTTCACAAAATTACCATATGTTACTTCAACGTTCAAAACACCTGTAATATTTTTTTTATTCTCCACCAGCTGTGTGGACATATGACTTCAATGGCTTTTATTGCACAAGCGCTGAAAAGTCTTTAGCAGCTAGAGTGGAGCCTATGCAACTGTTCTTCGCACCAGTATCTAACTTCTAACTTCTGTAAACTCTAAGAACGAGACTTCTGCATAGCTGCGTAAATCTTGAAAGATTGTGGATATGTTGCGTTTGTTGTTTCCTTTAATTTTAGCATAATAAGTTTTTAATCGGAGAACGCGATTATTAATGGGAATGGGTTGACTAAAAATACGATTCATAATTTCTAATTAGTTTTTCAGTCGCTCATTATACGAGGGACAGAAGTAGAGGAAACTGGATCAGACAAATCTGATGTGTACGTGATTAGAAATATTCAACTATATGTTTTTGGGGGCATCCGGGTGTAGTTGGATTCTCCCTGTCGACGGTTTTCCGACAGCTTATGCAAGAAATTTTTACATTGTGGCTTGTACACATTAAGTTTACCAAAACCGTAGCAAAGAATACGTCGAGACGCAAGACAATTCTCCCAAATGTGACCAAGCTCATCATAATTCCAGCAAGTAAGTTTTTCATGGGCGTTACGAA
Source organism: Zaprionus africanus (assembly GCA_018151435.1). Lineage (NCBI taxonomy): Eukaryota > Metazoa > Arthropoda > Insecta > Diptera > Drosophilidae > Zaprionus > Zaprionus africanus. The sequence goes on along the minus strand of JAECXB010000272.1, from coordinate 54,015 downwards.
GAGCAGCCAGCTCGAGATCATGTTGAACGTCTTCTTCTTCAGGTTCAGCACAAGATTCTTCAAGGGCGTGAATTTGTCTTTGAGGAGTAAAAGGCTTTGATTTGCGTACTTGCTCAGCTCGACAGTTGAGATCGTACGCATAATTCTCATTCATCTGTACAAGGCGATGAATATGTCCCACAGAATGTACACAGCTATTTTCACGCAACATGTGTTAGGCAACAAATTGTTTTTAAGAATTTCTTCTGTAATTTTTATGGAAGATTTATCGATAAGCGAAGCCATGCATTCATAAAATGCTGGGAAAGGTGCTCCAAACTTTTGCTTTCGCGGTCATATTAACTCAACAGATATAAAAGCAGAGCTGTAATGCTTATGGTGTTGGCGAAGAGCTGAACAGAAATCAGACCAGACGATGAGGTTGACTTGCTTCCAATACCAATCTCGGGCTATGCCAGCAAATAACACATGCATATGTTTGCAAATGGCCGTAAAATCGCCATCCAAAGTTTCATCTGTTAGTGATTTTACCCTATATATAAACAAGCTTAGAATGGCGACATTACAAGAATAGCAACAAGAATGACTGACCCTCCTATTTTCTAGGCAAAGTTTGTGAACGACATGCAAACATGCTAAGGAGTAGCAAGGGTGCGTGTTGTACATTAATTGATTGCAGCACATTTAATATCTGTAGTGGCCAAAGAAGTTGGCGTGGTTCGAGGGCTGTTTGTAACAGGCATTTTCATATTAAAAGGTTTCCTGAATGACATATATCGGTAATTGAATAGGTAGAACAATTAGAATACAAAATATGCAGTTTGTAAAAAGCAGGTTTTTATTATGTGGGCTATTGAACTAAACGAAAGGTTTTAATTTCTTGATTTGCGGTGTCTATCTAGTAAAGCTATTCGGCAAGTGTATGCAAAAGCAGCATGATGACGAATTCCACGTCAAAGAAAACAAAATAACTAAATAATCTTATCAAATGTTATGGTTCAAGGGTCCACGCTTATTTAATCAGGTCCGCAAGAAAATTATGTCAAACTAGCAATCAGTATTGGTAGGCACAATGCTCTGACTTCAATATACTGAAATTGGGTATGACAGTATTTCACAGCGATATATATGCATAGCTTATTTCTTGAAAGGTAATCCTAATACAGAATTATTCAACAATTGTAGTCCGTAAAACAATTGTAACCGAATGTATCTGTACCAGCGGAAGACAGACAAGACTATAGTAGCAACGTCAGCTGGCAAGACACGAATGCCAAATTTTTCACTCAGCACAAATAGTGTGTGTGGAAAATCTACTATAACGGTAATATAATCAAACTTTTTTTGACAGACGAGGACCCACACGTTTGGACGCATAAATATATACAAGCGGGGCAAATGAAGATTAGGTAATTAGGTGATATTCATTTTTTTCCGTCTAGAGAGGGCCCTACGCGTTGGGCCCAAAAAATTTATGTATATGTTTGTAAATTCAATGCAATGCTAACTGCTTAATATGCTTACGCATTTCTTATTAAATATTCTTAGAAAATCCTAAAGTTATTTCAAAGGCATATTAAAATTACACTTGAAACGATCTGGTTTTCAATCTCTGAACGGGGAGTTCACAAGTCGGATGTGTACAGAGATCGGAATCCTCTGGTTTCCTAAGCTCGTTCGGGGTGGGGTGGGTTTTTGCTGATCATCGACTCCAGTATATGAACTTTATTTAGGATTCCTCGGAAACTATACGAATGGAAATATACTCCCGAAACAATTATTTCGCACCAAGGACAAAAGAGAAAAAAAATAAGGAAGTATACATCTAGTGTCGTGCGTAATGAGGTGTTGTTCGACGCTCGCAGTCTCTACCCTACCCAACCATAATACTCAGCGCGAGGCAGTAAGAGAGTATCCCAAAACAGAATTGGATACCTATTCACTGTGCCATGTCTTCAGGAATTAATAACACATTCAACGATTCAATATATATCTTAAAGTTTATTTCTTCAATCATAACACATCTCTTCAGCCATATGGCATTCTTAACCGTAAGTAACAATTGTATTAAATAGAAAACTCTTCCAAAACTACTAGCAGAAGGATATGTCAGTTATAATAAATTGTTTCTATTTTTTAAGTTGTACTTATTTTGTTTTCACTAGTGTAACAGCAGAAGGCTCATAAGAATTTTTTCTTTTTTCTAAACTAATATTTAATACGAGTGCAGAATTATCGAACGCCAAAAATAAATTTATGTACTCTCCTTAAGATTATGTAGAGTAGTGTAGTAAAGCCGATCATTGAACCAGAGCAACAGCTGATCAATATTGCGTGAGCTTTCGTTTGAAATATGTATGTATGTATTTAGGCATGTGAGCGATTGATTTTGTTTGCTCGTAAACATTTATTTTAGTTGTTGCAGATATTAATTATTGCTATGGTAAATATGTGACAGGCATATAAATATGTGCAGATGTTAACTATTGCTATGGTAAATATGTGACAGGCAATGTATTTAACAAATATATAAAAACATATATATTACTATATACACCACATATATAAGTAATTGTATATAATTATAAGTATATATATTTACAGATACATTAGACTGGCCCTTAAAAATAAATTTTAAATTTCATTTCTACTAGGGCCCAAAACAACCTAAAAAAAATTTGAGGCCGATCGGATAATGTTTAATGGCCGCTAAATCGCCCCAAAGTTGGAAAATTTGGTTATATGGAAAAATACTCATACTTAAACTTTTTTTCGTCTCCCTCCCTCAAATCTGCCTAGAACATGGGTGCAAGATTAGGAACTTAATAAATTGGAGCGGATTGAGCAGTCCCCGGGCTCAAATCGGATAGAACACGTGTAAGGAGTAATAAAGGAAAGGGATTGGATGCATTGAGTCCAAAAAATAAGGAAGAACTTTAACAATATTGCGCTATACAGATGGGCAGTGACCCCTGTGACCTTTTCTTCATATTACAAGTTAACCGAATTTTTTCACAAATTCGGTCATTCTTAGCTAGACTTATCTTAAAGTACTGAATGCAAGCCTTTTTTTTAAGAATTCGTTGAAAAAACGAAAAATATTCAAAAAAATGTCGTTTGTTTCAATTATTTTTTCCAGTTCCAAAAGGAGTTTTTTCCTTTGGAGCAAGATTGCTAAACTGTCAAAGGTCACATCGACCCGAAACAAGTCGCATATAAAAGTACAGTTATCAGCCTTCTATATGAAGCCAATTTCGTGCATATAGTGCTTGTACGTAATGAGCAATTTAGATTTTCGTCCAGGTGAAAGTGTGCAGCAACATTTATAGACCAGGCTCTCTGAGCTTTTTCTATAATTCAGCACCGACAAAGATGCATCTGAGCGGAACATGACCCTTACGCATACGCTTGAAAGCTTTGACATGCAATTCGAATTGGCGGATGCTGGTTCGAAACTAGGGGAACATTACGCACGGCAACAGCAAACATCATCGAACATGTTCGAAGCAACAAGTTTGATGCGATCTTGCTATTGTGTTGTGTGGACGTAATTATGTTGCTAAGCAAGGTTGATGACTTAGATAATGGAACTTAGATATATTTTTATCGCTGCCAAAATAGATTGCGAAAAAAACGACAAAATTTGAATTTCGTTACAATGGTGCCACGGTGACCATTACAACCCTATCATACAGTATATACAAACCCTATTTATATACAAGCACAAGAGAAAATGTGCGCTCGCGACTGAATTTAAAAAATGAAAAAGCTACAAATCTATACAAAGATAAATATATAAGTCCGAAGAGGAAACCAATAAGTAAATTACCAAACAAATTATTTGACTAATGTAATATGTAATATCAAGCAGATTTGAGCAGCAATTGAATGGAAAAAACTGTAAGAACGATTTATAAGCTTCTGTTACATGGAACACCAGATGTTCAAACATAAACAAAGAAACTTCGGGGAGCAAAAGAAAAAGGCGTCTGTTCACTTGAAGAGAAAAGATGTACATTTTGGAAATAGCTTTTTAAGCAAACTTATCTCTCAGTTTAAAAGCTATCTGGATGGAAAAGACAATATCTGTTTGCTGCACGGTGACTTTAAGACCGGGCGAACTGAATCGAACCAATATATGCTTTCGATAGCACACACACATTGGATCATTTTTTTTATTTGTCAAGATGCGGCAACTTAACTTACAACTTGAAAACATACAGTATGTATGTTTAAATTTATCAGAATGGGATAACCATAGCAGATGAACACCAGTTAACATTTTACAAATAACGTTGCTTATCAATATCAACTAGAGTTACATATAATATATATCTCCATTGTATATTAATATACATATATATCTGGCTAAACTATATATGTGTAAGCTTGACATTCAAAGAGTTCATAATTGTACGTTATTACTCCTTAGTATAAGTATTGTAACGCAAGCCTTCATAACAAAACGGCTGTATAATTCATTGGCCAAGCACAAATGTATGTATTTGTGTGCATTTATATGAAAAAAATACGTATGGTCGAAGGGTATAATTATAAGCTTATTACATAAATATACATTAAAATAATGATACTCCTTTTCTTACTTTGTTTACAAATCGAATAACCAACCAAAAATTTTAAACTTATAAATCAACATAGAAAGATAACACATACAAAATCCACCACAACACACGATTTCTGGGCTATTCATTTTTTTAAATTAAAGATTTATATGTCATTTTTCACACTGATATAAGAGACAAGTGCAGTATATTTTAGACCGACTGGAGTTGTTGATACTGCCCAATTGGAATCCATAAGTGCGGCATTGTGGTAAATATAAAACACGGCTGTATAGCCAACAATTTTATATGTCAATTAATATGTCAAAATTATATGATTCGATCGTCGGTAAGTGCAAACGTGTTTCCTTCATACGAATAGCAAGTTCTTAAACAACAACAGTTAAGTGAAAATTCAACACAAAGTGCAAAGTGCAGTTTGCACAGCTAACTATTATTGATTAGTAGCTATATACTTATTAATATGTCCATATTGTCGTGGTAATTGTTATATTTGGAAGCAGAACAATGAATTAAAACGACGTACGCACTCACCGAGAATGTGAACAAGACGAGTGCCGACTCTTTTTACAACGCAACGATGCATTTTCTTTTCTTTTATTTCGAAAACACACATTTTTGACCTCAGCGAACGACAGACCGCGTAAAACAAAGGCGTAAGATGATTTGGAATGTGCAGACTGGCATGGATCGCTCTATCCAAATAAAGAGAAAACGAAGCCCGCAAAACAATAAGGCGCGTAATTAACCCAGAATGAGTCGAGCCAACAACGGCAATGAAAACTCTGCAGTAAACATTTCAAACCGATATGCTATCTTGGCATATTCTGCGAACGTACAACCCAACAAAACAACGGTAGGTACGAGAACAGAGTAAAAACGCACTTGTAAATAAAATCGTTGCTTGGGTTGGTCACATCGAATTCCACATTATCCCGCTTAAAAAAGGAAATATCCATGAAGAAAAACTGCAGGTTCAAACAGAAGCACACCAATATTTTAGGCAAAGAAAAAGTTCCACAGCCACTTTTTAAAATAGAACCAACAGACTCAAAGCTATGATGCTTTCCTTACAGCAAAGCTTGAAAGAATTCATGACGTTCATGCAAAAGTTTTTGCAAGAGCTCATGAAAAACCAAAAAATCGTGATTAAACTGCTTGTATCTTCAAAATCCCCATAATGGCTTCCCTACGGATATCTATGTGTAACGCCACGCACACCCATTGGAATCACGACTTGTGACACCAAAGGGTATATATATAAACGACGGCTACGAAGTAAGTGACAGTCCAATAGATCACCAACTACGAGGCACATGCTTAAAATAGACACACGCAGGCTTACCAATGCTCTTAAATAAAAGAAAATAAGAGCAACAGTCGAGTGGCACGCGAAAGTTTTTTAAAAATTAATTGTACGATACTACTCTTTGATAGATATATCGTAACAAAAGCATTCATATGCAAAAGTCTGTATATGAATACGTTTATATAGCATATCATTAGGTATGTTTGTGCGTTTGAGGGCAAAAAATGTGTATGCGTTCGCTCTCGCACTCTATTTCCTTTTTTTTTCCTACATGAACATTGCAATGACGTCAGAGTTTGCTGGTCTGTATACAAAATCATAGGGAACAAGTTTATTGTTTAAAACCTTCTGTTTTTGCTGTCCGATCATATTGAATATTTGACGTTATGTTATAATTATGATCTATTATGATGTAAGTTAGAATGTTCTATCTTTTAAAGGTCAGTCACAAATCAACTTAAAAGATTAAATAATTGATTTTTGGGGGGGCGGTGGGCGTGGCACCCAACGTTCGAAATAAATTTCTGCGCCGGGTTAACAGAAAGCTTCATGCAAAATTTGGAGTCTCTAGCTTTTATAATAGTTGAGATCTGTATGTTCATCTGGACAGCCGGACATCCGGACAGACAGACAGACATGGCTTAATCGTCTCAACTATCGATTGTGAGGAAAAATACATACTTTGTGGGGTCTCCCACGCCTCCTTCTGCCTGTTACATACAGAACCGAAAATCATATAGTTTCGGTCGTTACCATGACAAAAATAATCATTATTTTTTGAACGAAAAAAATAAAACTCAACACATAATCCTTATTTGTTGAGTTTTATGATTTTTTGAGTGATTTTTCCGGTCCCTGGCTGTAAATAATTCATCAACACCGACCATTGACAACAATAAACCACGCAAAGAAGAATCAAAACAAAGGCGTAAGATGATTTGGAATGTGCAGACTGGCATGGATCGCTCTATCCAAATAAAGAGAAAACGAAGCCCGCAAACCAATAAGGCGCGTAATTAACCCAGAATGAGTCGAGCCAACAACGGCAATGAAAACTCTGCAGTAAACAATTCAAACCGATATGCTATCTTGGCATATTCTGCGAACGTACAACCCAACAAAACAACGGTAGGTACGAGAACTGAGTAAAAACGCACTTGTAAATAAAATCGTTGCTTGGGTAGGTCACATCAAATTCCACATTATCCCGCTTAAAAAAGGAAATATCCATGAAGAAAAACTGCAGGTTCAAACAGAAGCACACCAATATTTTAGGCAAAGAAAAAGTTCCACAGCCACTTTTTAAAATAGAACCAACAGACACAAAGCTATGATGCTTTCCTTACAGCAAAGCTTGAAAGAATTCATGACGTTCATGCAAAAGTTTTTGCAAGAGCTCATGAAAAACCAAAAAATCGTGATTAAACTGCTTGTATCTTCAAAATCCCCATAATGGCTTCCCTACGGATATCTATGTGTAACGCCACGCACACCCATTGGAATCACGACTTGTGACACCAAAGGGTATATATATAAACGACGGCTACGAAGTAAGTGACAGTCTAATAGATCACCAACTACAAGGCACATGCTTAAAATAGACACACGCAGGCTTCCCAATGCTCTTAAATAAAAGAAAATAAGAGCAACAGTCGAGTGGCACGCGAATTATTTATTATTATTTTGACAGAGGGAGTCTCCCAACAGAGAAGGCGCGAGGCACTGCGACCAGAATGATCTTTTGTGCCTATAAGGCTCTCCCTATCTTGACAAAAGCCGCTCAGCTTCCCTGATGAAGCCTAGCAGGTCTTTCGTCGAGGAATGGACAATTTGCTCGGGAACTGCGATTTCCACGTGCAAATGTTTCCTCCTACTCCAAACCAAGGCTGGACAGTCACACAGTATGTGTTTGGTTGTTTCGTCGTCCTCTTTGCAGAGCCTGCACTCTGCATCAGAGGATAGACGCATTTTTGTTAGGTGATAGTTCACCAGATGATGGCCACTAAGGTAGCCAACAAGGAGATAGAGATCTCTCCTGGAGAGAAGGTCTGTTCTGCGCTTAACCAAGGGATTTGTAAGCTCTCTAGCCTGCCTCATCCCTGGTAGGAAGAACCAATAGCGTTCGGTCAACCTATCTGCCCATGTTTTCACAAGGGATGAGATAGTTGACCACCCCACGCCACAGAAGGGTTCGGGGCCAAGCAGAGGGGTTGATGATCCCGCTCTCGCTAGCTCATCCGCTAGCTCGTTGCCCTGGAACCCGGAGTGTCCAGGTACCCAAAGGAGGGTAACTTTATTTTTGTTGGACAGTCTCTGGAGGCAGTTCCAGCAGTCAGCCACCATACGTGAGCTTACTCTATTTGAGGAGAGGGCTAGTATGGCAGCTTGGCTGTCCGAGAAGATGTAAATGTTAGCTCCTCTCATCCCCTTCTCAAGGATAAGACGGCAGCAGAACTCAATGGCATGAACCTCGGATTGGAAGACCGTGGGCCACTTGCCCATGGCAATCGAGGTTTTGGAGTTGGGACCATGTATCCCGGCTCCAACCCCCTGATCAGTTTTTGACCCGTCGGTATACCAGTGTATGCCGTGAGGGTCGCTGATGGGGTTGCCTGCATCCCAGTCCTTCCGGTCTGGGATGAGGGTTCTGAATTTTGCACCAAAGAAGAGTTCCTTGGTCATAGAATCTGATCTAGTGCAGATCTCTAAGCCAGGAATGTCTTTGATAAGTCTAGCATGCCCTGATTCGGTAGCTAGAAGCCCAGATTGGAGCTTGATTCTAAGAAGGCTCAATGCGGCGACTTCTTGTATTTTGATGTGCAGCGGAGTCAGATTTAGGATTGATTCCATTGCTGCTGTGGGACAGGTGCGAAGTGCACCCGTCAAAGAAAGGCAAAGTAGCCTATGCAATTTGTTGCATTTGTTGATGGCAGTGACCTGCGTCACCTTTGGCCACCACACAATTGCAGCGTAGGTGACGATGGGTCTTACCATCATCTCAAATAGCAACCGGATGTTACAGGATTTGAGACCCCAGGTTCTACCAAAGAATCTTCTACATGCCCACATGGCATGAGTTGCCTTTGATAGAGTGTTATTTAGGTGGGGGTTCCAGTTTAGTCTTTTATCAAGGGTCACCCCTAGATATTTAACCTCGCTGGAAAGACCCACAGGGGAGCCGCCAATGTTCAATTGACCTATGTCAATAGAATAGCGCTTAGTGAAGGGGACAATAATTGCCTTTTGAGGATTGATGCTGAGACCTACATCTCCGCACCATCTGCTAACCGTGTTCAGAGCTGATTGCATCAGCTCTGTCACGGTGTTGGCAAATTTCCCGTTCACTATTAGAGCCAGGTCGTCCGCGTAGCCGATTGCTTGCACGCCCTGGTTTGCGAGAATGCTTAGTAGTTCATCAACTACTAGAGACCAGAGTAGGGGGGATAGGACCCCTCCCTGGGGACATCCTTTGACCGCACTAATAACAGCAGTCGTGGTGTCCAAGGTAGAAGAGATGATCCGGTGTTTGAGCATAGCCTCAATCCATCGGATTAGGGGACGGGCAATATTTCTGCGTTCTAGCGCAGCAGAGATAGAGCCGTAGCCGGTATTATCAAAAGCACCCTCTATATCAAGAAAAGAGCACAGAGCAATGTTCTTGGATGCGAGGGCTTCTTCGATTTTACCTACTAATTTGTGGAGGGCGACCTCCGTCGACCTTCCCGCTATATACGCAAACTGCGTGGGATGCAGAGGACAAGTTTTCTGCAGAGAGCACCGTATGTGCAGGTCTATGAGCCTTTCCGCTGTCTTAAGCAGGAAGGAGGTGAGACTGATCGGCCGATATGATTTTGGCTGGTCCGCGGGACGATTCCCTTGCTTGGGAATGAATACCACGTTGACTCTCCTCCAAGAGACGGGTATGTATCCCCAAGTTAGACTAGCTCTAAACAGGCCGACCAGCGGATCGAGGATATGATCCAGACTGTTTTGTAGAAGGGCTGGGAAGATTTGATCGCCCCCTGGGGCTTTGAAGGGAGCGAAGGAATCTACAGCCCATTTGACCTTTTCAGGGTCGAAGATGGTTCCCGATAAACTGGAACCACGTGAGTCCGGTGACATGGTGACGTCATCTAGACTAGATAGATCTGGGTTCGCCACCGAACCCGGGAAGTGGACTTGAAGCAGAAGATCAAGTGCCTCCCTGCGATCTTGGGTGAAAGAGCCGTCTGCTCTTTTAAGAAGCCCTATACCATTAGACGACCCTTTAGCTAATACCTTGTGCAGTCTCGCTGCCTCCGGCAGCGATTCAATGCTACCACAGTAGCTGCGCCACGTATCGCGTTTGGAACGTCTAATGTTTTTATTATAGTTAGTTAAGGCGTCCCTATAGACGTCCCAACTGACGCGGTTAGCTTTGGCCCTATTGAAAAGACTTCTAACCTTCCTTCTTTGTGCGGATAGTTCCTCGTTCCACCATGGAACTTTACGGTTGACCTTTAGGGTCTTCCGAACGGAGCTGTCCTCGAAGGATGTGATTAGCACATCTTGAAGCAGGTTGGCAGCAAGTTCTATCTCATTGATAGAATTTGGGTTGCTGATCAACAAATCTGCTTTAAAAGCCACAGAGGCTTTAAAAAGTTCCCAATTGGTCTTTTTAGGACAGAAGGAGTTCTGACGGATCTCGACTTGGCCAGGTAGATCGAACCTGATGTGCTGATGGTCCGACAAGGTGGCTTCGTCTGTGACCCGCCAGTTTACCAGTGAACTCCCAATAGAGTTACTGACTAGGGTAAGGTCCAAAACCTCTTCCCTAATGGCATTAATAAAAGTTGGCTTACACCCTATGTTAGCAACATCTAATTGACAGCACAATAGATATTCTAAAAGGGACTCACCACGTTTGTTATTGTCGCTGCTTCCCCAGATCGTGTGATGCGCGTTGGCATCACAGCCGATCACGAGCGGCTTGTTGTGTGAGCGGCAGAAGTCCACCAGCCGCTGAACCTCTGTGGGGGGAACGTCATCCACGTCGCCCGGGAAGTAGGCAGAGGCGATCACAACTTCCCGGACGCCTTCGGCCGTGGCTACCTCAATAGCCGTTGCCACCAGGTCTCTGTGGATGAAATTAGATAAAGGGAAGTGTCTCACATTGTTATTTACAACAATAGCAGTGCGAGGGGCACCGCCCATGCGGTCATATATCAACTTACATGATCCGCATGATAGTCCACGGATGTGGCCACCGATCAACCATGGCTCTTGGACGAGAGCCAGGTTGATTGCTTCTTCGCAGACGACCCTGCACAGGGTGGCAGACGCTCCTCTGGCGTGGTGCAGGTTCGCCTGGAGCACCTTAATGGCGCTCGGCATCCTCCTTCAGGGCCTTCTTAACAAGGCCACCTGCCTTGCCCCCCCGAGAGTCATTGCCTCGGATGCCCTTCGGCAGTTTAGAGGAACCGCTCGGGGGAGGTCGCCTTGCGACCACGGTCGCCGGAGGGGCCCTTGCGGGGGTCTCCGCACTGTGCTGGTGGAGGGCCTGGGATGGACGGCGGGGCGTCCGCTGCCAACCACCGGCCTCGTGCGGACCGCTGTGGGCTTGGGGGCAGTCACCACTATGACTGGGGGTTTGGGGATGGGTATCGTCTCCGCCACTGCAGCTGCGGCGCTGGTGGACGCCACCGGAGCGCTAGCCACTGCTGTCACGCCGGTGGAATCCACCGTTACCGCCGCTGGAGGAGCGATGACAGGAGGGGGTGCTGGGGAAGGGGAGGGGGACAGGGCGGGGGTGGGGGTGGCTCTGACAGCGGAGTTTTTGAGGATGAGCTTAACTCTGCCGAAGCGGAATTTCACTATCCCCTTAAGCTCCGTCAGAGCCTTATACGACATCTCGTCGACCATCATCGCGAGGTGTGTCGTGTTGCCGTTAAGGCCGTGTTGCACCACCCGCCAGAGCTCCGTGGAGAGCTCACAGTTCTGAATACCCAAGTATTCCACAATGTCGGCGGGTGTGAAGGTAGCGCTGTTGGGGAAGTAGCCTCTGACGAGGTGAGCTCTTGGCGCTACGCGCTCGCATTCTCTTTCCTTTTTTTTCCTACATGAGCATTGCAATGACGTCAGAGTTTGCTGGTCTGTATACAAAATCATAGGGAACAAGTTTATTGTTTAAAACCTGTAATTGCTGTCCGATCGGATTGAATATTTGACGTTATGTTATAATTATGATCTATTATGATGTAAGTTAGAATGTTCTATCTTTTAAAGGTCAGTCACAAATCAACTTAAAAGATTAAATAATTGATTTTAGGGCGGGCGGTGGGCGTGGCACCCAACGTTCGAAATAAACTTCTGCGCCGCGTTAAAAGAAAGCTTCATGCCAAATTTGGAGTCTCTAGCTTTTAGAATAGCTGAGATCTGTATGTTCATCTGGACAGCCGGCCATCCGGACAGACAGACAGACCTGGCTTAATCGTCTCAGCTATCGATTGTGAGGAAAAATACATACTTTGTGGGGTCTCCCACGCCTCCTTCTGCCTGTTACATACATTTGCACAAAGTTAGTATACCCTATTTTGACCATTTTCAATGGTCGAAGGGTATAAAAACAGCAAATGTTCATATACCGAGCAACTGTCACCCACCAGCACTAAGCACCTTTTGTGAAAGACTCCAATAGATTTAATTATAACACTACAAAGTCCCTCTGGCACCTGGTTTCGCAGTGACGAGGAAACAACCGGTGTTTTCGCTGACCATTTACAAAATGTGTTCCGACAAAATCGCTCTACCGGCTCACTTGTTCTCCCTCCTTTAATAGCATCAAATTTAGAACCTGATATAGACCGATAAGCTTACTAATTTGAATTCAAAATTGTTTGAAAAAATGCTATTTGGCAATTTTACAATTTGGCTTCAGAGAAAAACAAGGAACCATCGAACAAGTCAATCGAATCACGTCAGAAATGCGTACTGCTTTTGAACATCGAGAATATTGCAGTCATTTTTCTAAACGTCGCGCAGGCATTTGACAGCTGGATGGACTTTTATTTAAAATAATCAAGCTGTTGCCCCAAAACACAGTATGGAGTTCAAAGCTCTTCTATACAGCTCCGTTTTAAAACCTATCTGGACTTATGGCTCCGAGCTGTGTGGCAATGCGTCCAGAAGAAACATAGAAATTTTTCAGCGACCACAGTCAACAATTCTGAATACTATAACTGAAGCGCCTATAATATACAGCCCTTCCAATTGTATAAAAAAAACAATAGGAAACTAACGATTTTTGTGAAAAATACGCTAACTCCGAAAACGTTCAATTTCTATCTCGATAATTCGGAGTCAATATTAGATCACTGCTATTAAACTCTAACAAAAAGCTCAAAGCTCCAATTACAACATTGGGAGTTGCATGTGAGCTTTGCACTGATCGAGAGACACCCACCCTCTCATAGAATTCTTTTCTATTTTGGCATTGGCGAAGAGCACATGTGGAGTCCGTATAAAATAATAAATTAAAAAAACGTGGTCTTTAAAAAAAAAAAAAAATTTTTTAATTATAAAAAAAAAGAGAAAAGTGTGTTGCTCTATTTTATTAATCAAGCGTGCACATTGCGTCGGCCAGCGGAGTACCCCGGCTGTTAGAGTGCACGTCTCTGCGGATAGGTCTCCACCGTGCATTAGATCGGGGTTCTGTGCCGTCAACGTACGGCACACCCACAGATCTGCACACCTTATTGGGAATATTTACAAAAAATCTTGGCGAGCAGTGAACGCATAACCTCGCTGACTCGCCCTGCCAAAGCTGGGAAAGGAGAAAAAATACATCTACATCTATATTCTACACTTACATCTATAACCTACAAATCTACATCTACATCTACATTTACATCTATAACCTACAAATCTACATCTACATCTACATCAACGCATATACATATATATTCACCAACAATATCAAAAGCCGAGCAACAAAAAAAAAACTATTATTAAAGAATTTACACAAAATACAACATACATAAGCGGTGATACCCAAAATTACACAATGCCATACACATACATCACCACAGTTACACATTATTAACTAAAAAGCATTAAACAAGATTAAAAATCATGCAGAATGAAGTAAAAACAGAAGTATCATGAATATAAAAACAAAAATTGAAGAAAATAGGAACAAAACAAAGAATTAGTTTACTGTAAATTTTCATACTTTTGTTTTACATTTCCATTAATTTTTCTTTGTTTAAAATTTTTTAAATTTGTTGCTTAATTTTTATTATTTTATTTCGTTCATTACACCTTTTGTAGGCGACTGCCAATCATAATATTTATTATTGATTAAGTTAGTTTTTTTGGTTAGACAGGGCATTTGGTAATATACCACTCATGGGTATATATAATATGTATGTATGCATCTAGGCACAAGTGTAAATTTTTTGTTTCAGCCAATTAAATTAATATAATTAAATCCCAACAACAATTCCTCTGGGCCCATAGGATGGATTTGGGGTATTATTTATTATTTTGACAGAGGGAGTCTCCCAACAGAGAAGGCGCGAGGCACTGCGACCAGAATGATCTTTTGTGCCTATAAGGCTCTCCCTATCTTGACAAAAGCCGCTCAGCTTCCCTGATGAAGCCTAGCAGGTCTTTCGTCGAGGAATGGACAATTTGCTCGGGAACTGCGATTTCCACGTGCAAATGTTTCCTCCTACTCCAAACCAAGGCTGGACAGTCACACAGTATGTGTTTGGTTGTTTCGTCGTCCTCTTTACAGAGCCTGCACTCTGCATCAGAGGATAGACGCATTTTTGTTAGGTGATAGTTCACCAGATGATGGCCACTAAGGTAGCCAACAAGGAGATAGAGATCTCTCCTGGAGAGTGAGTCTGTTCTGCGCTTAACCAAGGGATTTGTAAGCTCTCTAGCCTGCCTCATCCCTGGTAGGAAGAACCAATAGCGTTCGGTCAACCTATCTGCCCATGTTTTCACAAGGGATGAGATAGTTGACCACCCCACGCCGCAGAAGGGTTCGGGGCCAAGCAGAGGGGCTGATGACCCCGCCCTCGCTAGCTCATCCGCTAGCTCGTTGCCCTGGAACCCAGAGTGTCCAGGTACCCAAAGGAGGGTAACTTTGTTTTTGTTGGACAGCCTCTGGAGGCAGTTCCAGCAGTCAGCCACCATACGTGAACTTACTCACTTTTGAGGAGAGGGCTAGTATGGCAGCTTGGCTGTCCGAGAAGATATAGATGTTAGCTCCTCTCATCCCCTTCTCAAGGATAAGACGGCAGCAGAACTCAATGGCATGAACCTCGGATTGGAAGACCGTGGGCCACTTGCCCATGGCAATCGAGGTTTTGGAGTTGGGACCATGTATCCCGGCTCCAACCCCCTGATCAGTTTTTGACCCGTCGGTATACCAGTGTATGCCGTGAGGGTCGCTGATGGGGTTGGCAGCATCCCAGTCCTTCCGGTCTGGGATGAGGGTTCTGAATTTTGCACCAAAGAGGAGTTCCTTGGTCATAGAATCTGATCTAGTGCAGATCTCTAAGCCAGGAATGTCTTTGATAAGTCTAGCATGCCCTGATTTGGTTGCTAAAAGCCCAGATTGGAGCTTGATTCTAAGAAGACTCATTGCAGCGACTTCTTTTATTTTGATATGCAGCGGAGACAGATTAAGGATTGACTCCATTGCTGCTGTGGGACAGGTGCGACGTGCACCGTCAAAGAAAGTAGCCTATGCAATTTATTGCATTTGTTGATGGCAGTGACCTGCGTCACCTTTGGCCACCACACAATTGCAGCGTAGGTGACGATGGGTCTTACCATCATCTCAAATAGCAACCGGATGTTACAGGATTTGAGACCCCAGGTTCTACCAAAGAATCTTCTACATGCCCACATGGCATGAGTTGCCTTTGATAGAGTATTGTTTAGGTGGGAATTCCAGTTTAGTCTTTTATCAAGGGTCACCCCTAGATATTTAACCTCGCTGGAAAGACCCACAGGGGAGCCGCCAATGTTCAATTGACCTATGTCAATAAAATAGCGCTTAGTGAAGGGTACAAAAATTGCCTTTTGGGGATTGATGCTGAGACCTACATCTACGCACCATCTGCTAACCGTGTTCAGAGCTGATTGCATTAGCTCTGTCACGGTGTTGGCAAATTTCCCGTTCACTATTAGAGCCAGGTCGTCCGCGTAGCCGATTGCTTGCACGCCCTGGTCTGCGAGAATGCTTAGTAGTTCATCAACTACTAGAGACCAGAGTAGGGGGATAGGACCCCTCCCTGGGGACATCCTTTAACCGCACTGATAAAAGCAGTCGTGGTGTCCAAGGTAGAGGAAATGATGCGGTGTTTCAGCAGAGCCTCAACCCATCGGATAAGGGGACGGGCAATATTTCTGCGTTCTGCGAGGGCTTCTTTGATACTCTAAAAGATAGATACTCTAAAAGGGACTCACCACGTTTGTTGACATCGCTGCTTCCCCAGATCGTGTGATGCGCGTTGGCATCACAGCCGATCACGAGCGGCTTGTTGTATGAGCGGCAGAACACCACCAGCCGCTAAACCTCTGTGGGGGGAACGTCATCTACGTCGACCGGGAAGTAGGCAGAGGCGATCACAACCTCCCGGAACCTCAGCCGTGGCTACCTCAATAGCCGTTGCTACCAGGTCTCTGTGGATGAAATTAGCTAAAGGGAAGTGTCTCACACTGTCATTTACAACAATAGCAGTGCGAGGGGCACCGCCCATGCGGTCATATATCAACTTACATGATCCGCATGCTAGTCCACGGATGTGACCACCGATCAACCATGGCTCTTGGACGAGAGCCAGGTTGATTGCTTCTTCGCAGGAGACGCTGCACACGGTGGCAGACGCTCCTCTGGCGTGGTGCAGGTTCGCCTGGAGCACCTTAATGGCGCTCGGCACCCTCCTTTAGGGCCTTTTTAACAAGGCCACCTGCCTTGCCCCCCCGAGAGGCTCTGACAGCGGAGTTCCTGAGAATGAGTTTAATTCTGCCGAAGCGGAATTTCACGATCCCCTTCAGCTCCGTTAGAGCCTTATACGACATCTCGTCGACCATCATCGCGAGGAGTGTCGTGTTGCCGTTAAGGCCGTGTTGCACAACCCGCCACAGCTCCGTTGAGAGCTCACAGTTCTGAATACCCAAGTATTCCACAATGTCGGCGGGTGTGAAGATAGCGCTGTTGGGGAAGTAGCCTCTAACGAGGTGAGCTCTTGGGAACTCAGCTTCCTCCAACAGTTTTATATCAAGGCCGCTGATGGACCTGATATGTCCAAAAGCTTCCCTGACCCAATTGGCAGTGCTGCTGTTCTCGCACACCAAGAGCAGCCATTCATTTCGGGGGATACAAACCTCGAAACCTGGGCCGACTTTTGATGTGAAAGGCAGCCGCATCGCCTTAGGGATACTCTCTTGCACCGTGGCTATATGCTCCGGTGTAAGAGGTTTAGCGGGGTCAGCCGAAGTGAAGCCCAATTTCACCCTGCTTGCCACTTGGCTGAAAAGTGGCTTGGTGGACTCTACATGAGTCTTTTTGGGCTTTTTTTGAAGACCCTTCGGGTTCGGAGATAGTGTCGTCACCGCGCATCCGCGTAGCGTTGGTTTCCGCGGGGGGCGCAGTGGCGATGGCAAGAGCCTCTGCTTTGCTCGAACCCTTCGCGAATGCAGCTTTGAAGAGCTTCTTTTGGCGGGTCTTCAGTTTGACGAAGGCGTTCCCGGAGTCCAGTCGCAGAGTCTAGATTTGGAAGCCTGCTTCCGTGAGGCCTGACCTCTGAGAGGCCACGGAAGCGTCGTCGGCAAAGCTGATCAGGTCACCTTCAGCTTCGGCGTCGGAGGACATCACCTCGACGTTCTGCTGCATGACTGAGCAGTTGTTGGACGAGAAGGCAGCACTAGCGAACTCAGTGTCCAAGGGAGCTCGTGGCCTGTCCGAGTCCCCCGGAGCACTCGGGTCGTGACCCGTAATATTGGGGGTGTAAGCCAGCAGCCCAAGGGCTGCAGCGCTGGTGTAGGGGTCGGCCGTGAAGGCTTCACCATGGGTTGATGCGTTCAAAGCCGCATCAGGCTTGTAAAATTGTTCAGATCCATAAAATTGGTCCCACGAGTAAGCGGGAAGGGAAGGTTACCCACGACATAGCCCGCTCGCCGTGGGAAGTCTAAATGAAACTGGAGGCCGACAGGTATCCAGAGTCCGCATACTAGAGACCGGGCTTCCCCCCGGCCATGCATCCCTTAGCGTATGCTGTTCCGCCTTGGATTGCGGTGATTTATAGATTCACGAGGGATTTAGGGTAAGTGAACTTATTATTTTCTTTATATTTACACATGTTTATGTGAACATATACCAACAAATACATACAAATATTATACCCTATAAATTGCGCAGTCCATACATAAATAAAATGAAAGAATTAAAAGGAACAGATTAAAAATGAAAGACAAGAAAATGACAGTTACATTCAATAAAAGTTTAAGTTCATGAAACAGAAATAAAGTATAGAATTAAACGAAATTACAGAAATTATAAAACAAGTGAAATTAAGAAAAATTAAAAAGATAGTAAATATGAAAGAAAACAAATAAGAATTAAATGAATTAAATTAAGATTAGCAACTGTAACAGGAAAATTAAATAAAATATTGCATAGTTTTAAAATAAAGAAACAAAAAAATGGAACAAATAAGCTGAGATTAGGTAAAATAAAATTAAATTTTCCTTATATTTTTAAAAGTTATTAATGTTTTGGTAAATAAATTTAGTTTTCCTTAAGTGAAAAGGCGAAGGGTATAAAGAAAGGGTAACATTTTAATTAGGGATTTACCATATATCGCCAATGGTAAATCATGGAGGGTGGGTACAGAGGCGGGCTACTATACCATTAGTGTAGCCTCATTTACATTAGATATTCTGCCATAGCAGCATTGTACACTCACGAGCACTCAGACTTTTGTTTTTGTTTTTTTTTAAATTTTTTTATGCATTATTTATAAATCTTGTTCATCTATGTAATAGGCACGGGACTATAAATTTTATTCTATGTGGCTGTCTGATCGAGTGAGGGCTTTATTATTTGTCCAACGCACCCCCCAATACGATTGCAAGCTAGCCGCAACTAGGGTCCCAATCGGCCAATAACTAAGCGAGCATCTCACCACTCAATCAATAATAAAAAAACAGCACGTTATAGAATTTGTCGCCCAACGGGTGGGGCCACGCAGAAACTACTAGGTACTTTAAATTCGAAGGCCAAATCCAGCCTTTATTTATACCGAGTGTGTTAAATCGCAAGTTAGCGTCGGATAATAGACTGTTAACAATAACTTGAAAAAATTAAGCGATCCCGGCATCACTTATTCCAAGTGCATATGCTATAGTATCAAACTGATTTAGGTTTTGAAACTGAAGAGTTAAAAACACGATTTTTGGCATTGACCAAAAAACTCGTCCATTCTTCAGATCCGTGATGTTTAAATTAGTTGTTGGGAAATTATTTCCGTTTTATCTGCATTAAATTCTGTCTGGAACTATACTCCTAAGGATCGTATCTTAAAGAATATCCGACACACATGCTGATGCACAGTGATCGGAAATAATTGTTCATTGTAAAGTAAATTCTGGAAATGAATTCACTAGACCTTCCACAATGTGATTATAAAATAGAGTAGGAAGCATATTTCTAATACAATGAAATTATGGCCCACTCTTTCACCAAATAGGAAGCGTATCAAACTTATCAATAGACTTATGCATTCACAATAATAAAAAGATACCTTAATAATTAATCGAAATTTTTATTGAGGCTAACGAAATCACTAGATGGAATAAATCGTTGTGTATTGACCATCAAATAAGTTTTCGATTGTGGAGTATTCAGGAAATCGGCCGAATATGGAATGTGATGCGTTCAGCTCGGCTAAATTTCACCCTATTATGCAGGTTTTGCTGAAAAGCCACAGAGTGAAAATTTATAAAGTAAAGAGTCACCGTAAGGTAGGACGCAAGTGGTCTGCTGTTATGTTAGTAAAAGCTAATGGAAACTACCCTTTCATCAACTTCCCTGAGTAGCGTAAAGAAAACAAATTACTTATGAAAGTAAATAAAATAATAAAAAACATTATAAAATATTAAACATTTTGGAATAAACCAACAAAAAAAATAAATAATAACATTTTTTTTTAGAACATTTAAAAAAACAAATATGCCTTTAGCACGCAGTAGAGAGGACTTGCGTCAGGTACATGCACCTGCAGGAGAGCCTGAAGGTACTTGCAATCTTTGTTTAGAGCATCTGCTGACAACAGAAAACATACTTAATACTGAATGCGGGCATAGATTTCATAATCAGTGTATCGTGGCACATCTAGAAAAGTATCCAGATTGTCGTGAGTGCAAAGCACCTGGTACAAAACAGGGCTTGCATTACTCCGCACATGTAGAGTCTAAAGTACACAACACACGAAGTAAACATAAACATATAGATGAGGAGATAGGGGCTGACTTAAATGAGTCACAAAGCCAAGATACTCAGCCGAAAATTAATTCACGATCCACCCAAGGTTGACAGCCTAGGGACGGTGGAGGTCGAAATAGAAATATTCGCTATCAGCCGCGAATTTCCGATCCGCCTGAACCTAATTTTAGAGAAATCGATTATGACATACCACGAGAGATTAGCTCATTATAATGAGATCAGAGCAAAAATATTTTCAGAAGTAACTACCCTTGACCGTGATAAACGCATACTCTACGTATGCGTAATTACTGGCATAAGATAAGATCCGCGCGTAAACTGCTTGTATCCTCGGTTGTAGACACCCAGACAGATGGTCGTCTTTATGCTTCTATTACCTTTTTAGGTCTAATAGAAATTGGCTTATTAGACACAGAAGCCAATATAAGTTGTTTGGGAGCAGACTTCGCTGCACAGGATTGGTCATCCTGTCCAAGTTTTAGTCATCTTAGGAATCGATTTTTGGAGAATTTTTCAGTTAGCGCCAGGTATTATATCTAGCATTGACACTTCCAATGCAATGGTTAATAGAACTGATACTAATCTGAAAAAATTTCCACTTTCTTCAACTCAAGTAATAATCGCTTTAATTAATGTAATTAATGTGAAATTAATTTATTTCCTAAATATAAAGAAAAAGAGGGAGAGCCCTTTGACTCGTTGTATGAGGACATTATGTCGATCGTTTCTCGATTAACTATTCCTTTGGACGAGTACAGACTTGTTCAGCAGCTGCAAAGGAATTTAATTCCAGATTCTAACACAAGCATTATTATACATCTCTATTCATTCTGTTGCTCATCTTCGACAACTGGTCCAGAATCGTGAAAATCTGCTAGGAGATGCAGATTTTAAGAAAGCTGACAAGATTAATACTCAACCGAGGGTGTATAAAAGAGCCGTTGCTGCTGTGGAGACTGAATAGTCTTTACAGGCGGCCTCAGAGACGGAGTCTGTATCGGGAACTGTCTGCTGGAACTGTGTTTAGCCAGGACATGTGCCTCGCAGAACGAAGAATTTTTTGCTTTGGGTGCGGAGCAAAAGATTTTTATAAACTCCACATCCACACTCAGACATTCCTTTACTACATCAAATAAAATCTTACCATGAGAGATTAGCTCATTATAATGAGATCAGAGCAAAAATATTTTCAGAAGTAACTACCCTTGACCGTGTTAAATGGAACACTCTTCGTATGCGTAATTACTGGCATAAGATAAGATCCGCGCGTAAACTGCTCGGTTGCAGACACCCAGACAGATGGTCGTCTTTATGCTTCTATAACCTTTTTAAGTCTAATGGAAATTGGCTTATTAGACACAGGAGCCAATATTAGTTGTTTGGGAGCAGACTTGGCTGCCCAAGATTGGTCATTCTGTCCAAGTTTTAAAAAAATATCATTACGTGCGAAAACTGCTGATGGAAGCAGCCACCAAATAACTGGTTTTATTCGCGCGGATTTAGCCTATAATGGGCTTACAAAAGTCTCGATTTTTATGTTTTTCCATCAATGGTTGATGGTAATGATACTAATCTGAAAAAATTTCCACTTTCTTCATCTCAAGAAAAGCGATTACAGAGTGTAATTCACTTATTTCCTAATTATAAAGAACAGGGGCTAGGAAAAACATCCCTTTTAAGCTATGATATTGACGTCGGTGACGCCAAGCCAAAAAAACAGCGTATTTATCCCGTTTCTCCCGCTGTAGAGAAACTTATCTACGTAGAGGTGGATAGAATGTTGTCAGAAGGCGTCATTGAGCCATCGAAGAGTCCTTGGAGTTCTCCGATGAGGCTCGTTATTAAGCCAGGCAAGGTTCACCTTTGTTTAGATGCATGACGCATTAACGAGTGCACTAAAAAGGATGCGTACCCACTGCCAAATATAGATGGAATTTTTCTCGGCTTCCCAAAGCCAATATCATAACCAGGGCTAACCAAAATATTTACGAAAAATCCCGAAATATTTATTTATTATTTACGATAAAACAAACGAAATATTTGTGATAAATGTTTACCATAAAACTTTATTTTCTTGAATTACATGGTCCATCAATGAGTCTAACAACATTATTACAGTGAATTATTACATGACTTCCCAAATTTTCAAATGTAAAAGATCACCGGCAGTCCTTTAGTACTCTTTTGTAGCCGGAAAATGAGCGCTCTACATCACAAGATACTACCGGAGCGTGTTTGAATGCTTCGATTTCGGACGGTGTCAGATTGTTGATGTATTCATCCACTTCGTTCAGCTTTTCGCCAGCACGATCTTCCGCAAAGTTGCCAGTCCAGTGAAAACGTTTTTTTCTCTCTTTTTAATGAAACAAAAACCGGTTTTTTCCTTGAATTTCAAATTTTCTATTTAAATCGATTTAAATCGATTTTTTCTTGTATTTGCGGAAACTAAATCGATTCAGTGAACATCGTTTTATTTCCAGCTCTATTATGAACTGACCGGTTCGTGAAATACTGCATGTTTCTGTGTTAGAAATAGATAAAAATCTAGATAAAAATAAATAGATTAAAATGAAAATAAACCTCTATTGTACTTATTTCGTCGTCGGGAAAGTGCTTAGTCACTTATCGCTGTCCTTTACTTGACTCGAGGATTTCAGATAAAACATATTACTCGGCAATTTAAGTAAATAAATCGCTTCCAGAAAATTCCCTGAGTCCATAGATACATGATTCATGTAATCTGCCTGGAAATTATTTCTTAGGATAAATCAATTTTTGGGCATTTCTATTGATTTGAAGAAATAATATACATGTAATTTCACTTAATTATGTTAAAAAAGGCCAAAATATTTACGAAAAGCCGCAGATCGTTAAAATATTTATTTATTCCCAAATATGCCCAAAATATTTAAATAAATATTTAATATTTACGTAAATATTTTGGTTAGCCCTGATCATAACCAAATTGGAACTGAGGGATGCATTCTGGCAAATACCCCTCACAGCTGAGGCTAAAGCCATTACAGCTTTTACAGTGCCGGGGCGGCCACTATACCAGTTTACAGTGATGCCGTTTGGTCTCTGTAATGCGCCACAGACCATGTGCCGGTTAGTCGATGAATTGATCCCTGCAGAGTTGAAAACATGTGTTTTTGGTTACCTGGATGATGTGTGTGTAGTGTCAGAAGACTTTGACACACATATGTCGGTTCTTATGAGGTTAGTGGAACAATTTCGTAGGGCAAATTTGACTTTAAATGTGGCTAAAAGTCGTTTTTGTGTTACAGAAGTCGAATACCTGGGAAACATTATAGGAAATGGTGGGACCCCAAAAAAATTGGTGCTATAAAAACATGGCCATCCCCGAAGACGAACAAACAAGTGAGAAGCTTTTTAGGCCTTGTTGGATGGTATCGGAGATTCATCAGTAACTTCTCTGAACTAGTCTTCACGATTACTTAAGTTCTTTCAACTAAGAAGAAATTTTTATGGACAGACGCAGCGGAGACTGCTTTCCAAAATTTGAAAAATGTTATCACATCGGCACCGGTACGGATTTGAGTAAGAAATTCATCATACACTGCGACGCAAGCGATTGTGGGGTGAGGGCTTTGTTAGTGCAGCGGTGGTTGGCAATCGAAAAGTTTAGGTGTTATTTGGAGATCCAAGAATTTGAGCTCATAACAGACCATGCTAGTTTACTATGGCTTATGCGACAGTCGAATCTTAATGGCAGGTTGGCTAGATGGGCTATGCGTTTACAGGGCTATAGGTTCTCTATTAGCCATAGGAGAGGGAGCGAAAATATAGTGCCAGACGCCCTTTCAAGAATGCACGTAGAGGATGTGTCAGCCATGGAGCTTACTGAGCCAGAAATTGATCTCGACTCAGCATGTTTTGATGCGGCAGATAATGTCCAAATGAGAAATGAAGCAGAAACTTCGGAAGGAAAATATCCAGACTTAAAAGTTATGGGTAAATATTTATATATTCAAACTAAACATGAAGATGGCACAGACTTAGGTATGCAGCAGGCATGGAAGTTATGGATACCCAAAGGTTTGACAGAAAGTGTCATTCGTCGGGCTCACGAGTCGGTAGTGACCGTCCATGGTGGCATGGCTAAGACCTTGGTGCTTATACGTCGTAACTTTTATTGGCCAGGCATGGTGTCACAGGTGCGCTTGTATGTTCGCGCTTGTGATGTGTGTAAATCCAGCCTCCTATGGGCAAGCCAGCCATATCTGAAAGGCCATTTGAACGCTTATATATAGATATTTTAGGTCCCTATCCGAGAAGCAAACGAGGATATATTGGTTTGCTAATAGTCGTTGATCACCTTTCAAAATTTCATTGGCTATGCCCAATGAAAAAATTTAAAACGGCCCCTATGAAGGAGTTTCTGCAAGATCATATATTTTTTACGTATGGAGTACCGCGCTGCATTGTAAGTGATAATGGAGTTCAATTTAAATCGTCTGATTTCAATGCATGGTTGACTTCATTGGGAGTGAAGCATATTTATACGGCTTTATATTCTCCCCAATCAAATGCCTCAGAGAGGGCTAATAGATCCTTGATTGCGGGCATTAGAGCCTTTCTTTCGGTTAATCACACAGAATGGGATCTGCACATTCACTCAATAAGTTGTGCATTACGAAATGCTTACCATCAGAGCTTGGGGTGTTCTCCGTATTTTGCTTTATACGAATTCGATATGGCAACTCATGGTAAACATAACGACCTATTAAAGAATTTTCAACTGTTAGGCGAATCTGTAAACATATTGGGCAGAACAGATCAGCTGAATTTCATCCGAAAAGAAATTAAGGCAAACATTGCTAAAGTCTACGATCAAAATGAAAGGCAATACAATCTCAGAACAAGAGAAATATCAAAGTAATTTTTCTAAACAAATAAATGCCAAGCTAAATCCACAATGGTTAAAGTCGCGCGTAAAAGCGAAGCTTGGAAGTTCTTATTATGTTTTAAGAGACTTGCAGGGACGAGAAATTGGCACTTATCATGCCAAAGATATTAAACAATGATAAACTGTCATATTTCAAATTAACATCAGGGCTTCTTTTTTTCAATCCATTTCCCGGCCTAAACGACTTACAAATGGCTTGTGGTGTAATGTACAGCCCTTCCAATTGTATTAAAGAAAAAAAAGGAAACTAACGATTTTTTTGAAAAATCCGCTAACTCCGAAAACGTTCAATTTCTATCTCGATAATTCGGAGTCAATATTAGATCACTGCTATTAAACTCTAACAAAAAGCTCAAAGCTCCAATTACAACCTTGGTAGTTGCATGTGAGCTTTGGACTGATCGAGAGACACCCACCCTCTCATAGAGTTCTTTTCTATTTTGGCATTGGCGAAGAGCAGATGTGGAGTCCGTATAAAATAATAAATTAAAAAAACGTGGTCTTTAAAAAAAAAAAAAAATTTTTAATTATAAAAAAAAAAAAGAGAAAAGTGTTGTGCTCTATTTTATTAATCAAGCGTGCACATTGCGTCGGCCAGCGGAGTACCCCGGCTGTTAGAGTGCACGTCTCTGCGGATAGGTCTCCACCGTGCATTAGATCAGGGTTCTGTGCCGACAACGTACGGCACACCCACAGATCTGCACACCTTATTGGGAATATTTACAAAAAATCTTGGCGAGCAGTGAACGCATAACCTCGCTGACTCGCCCTGCCAAAGCTGGGAAAGGAGAAAAAATACATCTTTAACCTAAAACTCTACATCTATATTCTACACTTAAATCTATAACCTACAAATCTAGATCTACATCTACATTTACATCTATAACCTACAAATCTACATCTACATCTAAATCAATGCATATACATATATATTCACCAACAATATCAAAAACCGAGCAACTACAAAAAAAAACTATTATTAAAGAATTTACACAAAATACAACATACATAAGCAGTGATACCCAAAATTACACAATGGCATACACATACATCACCACAGTTACACATTATTAACTAAAAAGCTATTTAACAAGATTAAAAATCATGCAGAATGAATTAAAAACAGAAGTATCATGAATATAAAAACAAAGATTGAAGAAAATAGGAACAAAACAAAGAATTAGTTTACTGTAAATTTTCATACTTTTGTTTTACATTTCCATTAATTTTTCTTTGTTTATAATTTTCTTACTTGTTGCTTATTTTTAATATTTTAATTCGTTCATTACACCTCGTTCATTACGCATGGTTGTTTCGTCGTCATCTTTACAGAGCCTGCACTCGGCATCAGAAGATAGACGCATTTTTGTTAGGTGATAGTTCACCAGATGATGGCCACTGAGGTAGCCAACAAGGAGATAGAGATCTCTCCTGGAGAGTGAGTCAGTTCTGCGCTTAACCAAGGGATTTGTAAGCTCCCTAGCCTGCCTCATCCCTGGTGGGAAGAACCAATAGCGTTCGGTCAACCTATCTGCCCATGTTTTCACAAGGGATGAGACAGTTGACCACCCCACGCCGCAGAAGGGTTCGGGGCCAAGCAGAGGGGCTGATGACCCTCGCTAGGTCATCCGCTATCTCGTTGCCCTGGAACCCAGAGTGTCCACGTACCCAAAGAAGGGTAACTTTGTTTTTGTTGGACAGCCTCTGGAGGCAGTTCCAGCAGTCAGCCACCATACGTGAACTTACTCTCTTTGAGGAGAGGGCTAGTATGGCAGCTTGGCTGTCCGAGAAGATATAGATGTTAGCTCCTCTCATCCCCTTCTCAAGGTAAAGACGGCAGCAGAACTCAATGGCATGAACCTCGGATTGGAAGACCGTGGGCCACTTGCCCATGGGAATCGAGGTTTTGGAGTTGGGACCATGTATCCCGGCTCCAACCCCCTGATCAGTTTTTGACCCGTCGGTATACCAGTGTATGCCGTGAGGGTCGCTGATGGGGTTGCCAGCATCCCAGTCCTTCCGGTCTGGGATGAGGGTTCTGAATTTTGCACCAAAGAGGAGTTCCTTGGTCATAGAATCTGATCTAGTGCAGATCTCTAAGCCAGGAATGTCTTTGATAAGTCTAGCATGCCCTGATTCGGTAGCTAGAAGCCCAGATTGGAGCTTGATTCTAAGAAGACTCATTGCAGCGACTTCTTTTATTTTGATATGCAGCGGAGTCAGATTAAGGATTGACTCCATTGCTGCTGTGGGACAGGTGCGAAGTGCACCCGTCAAAGAAAGGCAAAGTAACCTATGCAATTTATTGCATTTGTTGATGGCAGTGACCTGCGTCACCTTTGGACACCACACAATTGCAGCGTAGGGGACGATGGGTCTTACCATCATCTCAAATAGCAACCGGATGTTACAGGATTTGAGAAAACAGGTTCTACCAAAGAATCGTCTACATGCCCACATGGCCTGAGTTGCCTTTGATAGAGTATTGTTTAGGTAGGAATTCCAGTTTAGTCTTTTATCAAGGGTCACCCCTAGATATTTAACCTCGCTGGAAAGACCCACAGGGGAGCCGCCAATGTTCAATTGACCTTTGTCAATAGAATAGCGCTTAGTGAAGGGAACAATAATTGCCTTTTGGGGATTGATGCTGAGACCTACATCTACGCACCATCTGCTAACCGTGCTCAGAGCTGATTGCATTAGCTCTGTCACGGTGTTGGAAAATTTCCCGTTCACTATTAGAGCCAGGTCGTCCGCGTAGCCGATTGCTTGCACGCCCTGGTCTGCGAGAATGCTTAGTAGTTCATCAACTACTAGAGACAAGAGTAGGGGGATAGGACCCCTCCCTGGGGACATACTTTAACCGCACTGATAAAAGCAGTCGTGGTGTCCAAGGTAGAGGAAATGATGCGGTGTTTCAGCATAGCCTCAACCCATCGGATTAGGGGACGGGCAATATTTCTGCGTTCTGCGAGGGCTTCTTCGATTTTACCTACTAATTTGTGGAGGGCGACCTCCGTCGACCTTCCGGCTATATACGCAAACTGCGTGGGATGCAGAGGATAAGTTTTCTGTATGTGCAGGTCTATGAGCCTTTCCGCTGTCTTAAGCAGGAAGGAGATGAGACTGATCGGCTGATATGATTTAGGCTGGTCCGTGGGACGATTCCCTTGCTTGGGAATGAATACCACATTGACTCTCCTCCAAGAGCCGAGTATGTATCCCCAAGTGAGACTAGCTCTAAACAGGCCGACCAGCGGATCGAGAATATGATCCATGCTGTTTAGTAGAAGGGCAGATTTGATCGCCCCCTGGGGCTTTGAAGAAAGCGAAGGAATCTACAGCCCATTTGACCTTTTCAGGGTCGAAAATGGTTTCCGATAAACTGGAACCACGTGAGTCCGGTGACATGGTGACGTCATCTAGACTAGATAGATCTGGGCTCGCCACCGAACCTGGGAAGTGGACTTCAAGCAGAAGATCAAGTGCTTCCCTGCGATCTTGGGTGAATGAGCCGTCTGCTCTTTTAAGAAGCCCTATACCATTAGACGACCCTTTAGCGAATTCCTTGTGCAGTCTCGCTGCCTCCGGCAGCGACTCAATGCTACCACAGTAGCTGCGCCACGTATCCCGTTTGGCACGTCTAATTTTTTTATTATAATTAGTAAAGGCGTCCCTATAGACGTCCCAACTGACGCGGTTAGCTTTGGCCCTATTGAAATGACTTCTAACCTTCCTTCTTTGTACGGATAGTTCCTCGTTCCACCATGGAACTTTACGGTTGACCTTTAGGGTCTTCCGATCAGAGCTGAGAGACGATGTGATTAGCACATCTTGAAGCAGGTTGGCAGTAAGTTCTATCTCACTGATATAATTTGGGTTGCTGATCAACAAATCTGCTTTAGAAGCCACAGAGTCTTTAAAAAGTTCCCAATTGGTCTTTTTGGGACAGAAGGAGTTCTGACGGATCTCGACTTGGGCAGGTAGGTCGAACCTGATGTGCTGATGGTCCGACAAGGTGGCTTTGTCTGTGACCCGCCAGTTCACCAGTGAACTCCCAATAGAGTTACTGACTAGGGTAAGGTCCAAAACCTCTTCCCTAATGGCATTAATGAAAGTTGGCTTACACCCTATGTTACCAACATCTCATTGACAACACAATAGATACTCTAAAAGGGACTCACCACGTTTGTTGACATCGCTGCTTCCCCAGATCGTGTGATGCGCGTTGGCATCACAGCCCATCACGAGCGGCTTGTTGTATGAGCGGCAGAACTCCACCAGCCGCTAAACCTCTGTGGGGGGAACGTCATCTACGTCGCCCGGGAAGTAGGCAGAGGCGATCACAACCTTCCGGAACCTTAGCCATGGCTACCTCAATAGCCGTTGCTACCAGGTCTCTGTGGATGAAATTAGGTAAAGGGAAGTGTCTCACACTGTTATTTACAACAATAGCAGTGCGAGGGGCACCGCCCATGCGGTCATATATCAACTTACATGATCCGCATGCTAGTCCACGGATGTGGCCACCGATCAACCATGGCTCTTGGACGAGAGCCAGGTTGATTGCTTCTTCGCAGGAAACCCTGCACAGGGTGGCAGACGCTCCTCTGGCGTGGTGCAGGTTCGCTCGGCATCCTCCTTTAGGGCCTTTTTAACAAGGCCACCTGCCTTGCCCCCCCGAGAGGCTCTGACAGCGGAGTTCCTGAGAATGAGTTTAATTCTGCCGAAGCGGAATTTCACGATCCCCTTCAGCTCCGTTAGAGCCTTATACGACATCTCGTCGACCATCATCGCGAGGAGTGTCGTGTTGCCGTTAAGGCCGTGTTGCACAACCCGCCACAGCTCCGTTGAGAGCTCACAGTTCTGAATACCCAAGTATTCCACAATGTCGGCGGGTGTGAAGATAGCGCTGTTGGGGAAGTAGCCTCTAACGAGGTGAGCTCTTGGGAACTCAGCTTCCTCCAACAGTTTTATATCAAGGCCGCTGATGGACCTGATATGTCCAAAAGCTTCCCTGACCCAATTGGCAGTGCTGCTGTTCTCGCACACCAAGAGCAGCCATTCATTTCGGGGGATACAACCCTCGAAACCTGGGCCGACTTTTGATGTGAAAGGCAGCCGCATCGCCTTAGGGATACTCTCTTGCACCGTGGCTATATGCTCCGGTGTAAGAGGTTTAGCGGGGTCAGCCGAAGTGAAGCCCAATTTTACCCTGCTTGCCACTTGGCTGAAAAGTGGCTTGGTGGACTCTACATGAGTCTCTTTGGGCTTTTTTGAAGACCCTTCGGGTTCGGAGATAGTGTCGTCACCGCGCATCCGCGTAGCGTTGGTTTCCGCGGGGGGCGCAGTGGCGATGGCAAGAGCCTCTGCTTTGCTCGAACCCTTCGCGAATGCAGCTTTGAAGAGCTTCTTCTCGCGGGTCTTCAGTTTGACGAAGGCGTTCCCGGAGTCCAGTCGCAGAGTCTAGATTTGGGAGCCTGCTTCCGTGAGGCCTGACCTCTGAGAGGCCACGGAAGCGTCGTCGGCAAAGCTGATCAGGTCACCTTCAACTTCGGCGTCGGAGGACATCACCTCGACGTTCTGCTGCATGACTGAGCAGTTGTTGGACGAGAAGGCAGCACTAGCGAACTCAGTGTCCAAGGGAGCTCGTGGCCTGTCCGAGTCCCCCGGAGCACTCGGGTCGAGACCCGTAATATTGGGGGTGTAAGCCAGCAGCCCAAGGGCTGCAGTGCTGGTGTTGGGGTCGGCCGTGAAGGCTTCACCCTGGGTTGATGCGTTCAAAGCCGCATCAGGCTTGTAAAATTGCTCAGATCCATAAAATTTGTCCCACGAGTAAGCGGGAAGGGAAGGTTACCCACGACATAGCCCACTCGCCGTGGGAAGTCTAAATGAAACTGGAGGCCGACAGGTATCCAGAGTCCGCATACTAGAGACCGGGCTTCCCCCCGGCCATGCATCCCTTAGCGTATGCTGTTCCGCCTTGGATTGTGGTGATTTATAGATTCAAGATGGATTTTGGGTAAGTGAACATATTATTTTCTTAATATTTACACATGTTTATGTGAACATATACCAACAAATACATACAAATATTATACCCTATAAATTGCGCAGTCCATACATAAATAAAATGAAAGAATTAAAAGGAACAGATTAAAAATGAAAGACAAGAAAATGACAGTTACATTCAATAAAAGTTTAAATTCATGAAACAGAAATAAAATATAGAATTTAACGAAATTACAGAAATTATAAAAGAAGTGAAATTAAGAAAAATTAAAAAGATAGTAAATATGAAAGAAAACAAATAAGAATTAAATGAATTAAATTAAGGTTAGCAACTGTAACAGGAAAATTAAATAAGATATTGCATACTTTTAAAATAAAGAAACAAAAAATAAAAAACAGATTAAAAATAAAATAAAATTCCATATTTTAAAAGTTCAATGGCGCAATATAAAAAAACTAAGTGGAAATAGTCAAAAAGGAAAAAAGGGAACATAGGACCAACCCAAAAAAAGGGGGACCTAAAAAAAAAACAAATAAATTAAATGAATTAAATAGGTTAGCAACTGTAACAGGAAAATTAAATAAGATATTGCATACTTTTAAAATAAAGAAACAAAAAAATGGAACAAATAAGCTGAGATTAGGTAAAATAAAATAAAATTTTCCTTATATTTTTAAAAGTTATCAAAATGGCAGCATGGCCTTACATATTATCTTCTTTCTTGTTATTAAATGAATAAACTTATTGTAATGTTTTGGTAAATAAATTTAGTTTTCCTTAAGTGAAAAGGCGAAGGGTATAATGAAAGGGTAACATTTTAATTAGGGATTTACCATATATCGCCAAAGGTAAATCATGGAGGGTGGGTACAGAGGCGGGCTACTATACCATCAGTGTAGCCTCATTTATATTAGATATTCTGCCATAGCAGCATTGTACACTCACGAGCTCTCAGACTTTTGTTTTTTTTCTTTTACATTTTTTTATGCATTAATTATAAATCTTGTTCATCTATGTAATAGGCACGGGACTATAAATTTTATTCTATGTGGCTGTCTGATCGAGTGAGGGCTTTATTAATTGTCCAACGCACCCCCCCAATACGATTGCAAGCTAGCCGCAACTAGGGTCCCAATCGGCCAATAATTAAGCGAGCATCTCACCACTCAATCAACTATAAAAAAAAACACATTATAGAATTTGTCGCCCAATGAGTGGG
This sequence comes from Zaprionus africanus, assembly GCA_018151435.1. Lineage (NCBI taxonomy): Eukaryota > Metazoa > Arthropoda > Insecta > Diptera > Drosophilidae > Zaprionus > Zaprionus africanus. The sequence goes on along the minus strand of JAECXB010000272.1, from coordinate 21,458 downwards.
GCCACGCAGAAACTACTAGGTACTTTAAATTCGAAGGCGAAATCCAGCCTTTATTTATACCGAGTGTGTTAAATCGCAAGTTAGCGTCGGATAATAGACTGTTAACAATAACTTGAAAAAATTAAGCGATCCCGGCATCACTTATTCCAAGTGCATATGCTATAGTATCAAACTGATTTAGGTTTTGAAACTGAAGAGTTAAAAACACGATTTTTGGCATTGACCAAAAAACTCGTCCATTCTTCAGATCCGTGATGTTTAAATTAGTTGTTGGGAAATTATTTCCGTTTTATCTGCATTAAATTCTGTCTGGAACTATACTCCTAAGGATCGTATCTTAAAGAATATCCGACACACATGCTGATGCACAGTGATCGGAAATAATTGTTCATTGTAAAGTAAATTCTGGAAATGAATTCACTAGACCTTCCACAATGTGATTATAAAATAGAGTAGGAAGCATATTTCTAATACAATGAAATTATGGCCCACTCTTTCACCAAATAGGAAGCGTATCAAACTTATCAATAGACTTATGCATTCACAATAATAAAAAGATATCTTAATAATTAATCGAAATTTTTATTGAGGCTAACGAAATCACTAGATAGAATAAATCGTTGTGTATTGACCATCAAATAAGTTTTCAATTGTGGAGTATTCAGGAAATCGGCCGAATATGGAATGTGATGCGTTCAGCTCGGCTAAATTTCACCCTATTATGCAGGTTTTGCTGAAAAGCCACAGAGTGAAAATTTATAAAGTAAAGAGTCATCGTAAGGTAGGACCCAAGTGGTCTGCTGTTATGTTAGTAAAAGCTAATGGAAACTACCCTTCCATCAACTTCCCTGAGTAGCGTAAAGAAAACAAATTACTTATGAAAGTAAATAAAATAATAAAAAACATTATAAAATATTAAACATTTTGGAATAAACCAACAAAAAAAATAATTAATAAAATTGTTTTTTAGAACATTTAAAAAAACAAATATGCCTTTAGCACGCAGTAGAGAGGACTTGCGTCAGGTACATGCACCTGCAGGAGAGCCTGAAGGTACTTGCAATCTTTCTTTAGAGCATCTGCTGACAACAGAAAACATACTTAATACTGAATGCGGGCATAGATTTCATAATAAGTGTATCGTGGCACATCTAGAAAAGTATCCAGAGTGTCGTGAGTGCAAAGCACCTGGTACAAAACAGGGCTTGCATTACTCCGCACATGTAGAGTCTCAAGCCAGCGCTAGCAAAGGTGCTATTTCAAAAGTACACAACACACGAATTAAAGAAAAACCCGATACTGCGGTAACACTAAACAAACATATAGATGAGGAGATAGTAGCAACTGACTTAAATGAGTCACAAAGCCAAGGTACTCAGCCGAAAATTAATTCACGATCCACCCAAGGTCGACAGCCTAGGGGCGGTGGAGGTCGAAATAGAAATATTCGCTATCAGCCGCAGATTTCCGATCCGCCTGAACCTAATTTTAGAGAAATCGATTATGACATACCACGAGACATTAGCTCATTATAATGAGATCAGAGCAAAAATATTTTCAGAAGTAACTACCCTTGACCGTGATAAACGCATACTCTACGTATGCGTAATTACTGGCATAAGATAAGATCCGCGCGTAAACTGCTTGTATCCTCGGTTGTAGACAGCCAGACAGATGGTCGTCTTTATGCTACTATAACCTTTTTAGGTCTAATGAAAATTGGCTTATTAGACAAAGGAGCCAATATAAGTTGTTTGGGAGCAGACTTGGCTGCCCAAGATTGATCATCCTGTCCAAGTTTTAAGAAAATATCATTACGTGCGAAAACTGCTGATGGAAGCAGCCACCAAATAACTGGTTTTATTTGCGCGGATTTAGCCTATAATGGGCTTACAAAATGTCTCGATTTTTATGTTTTTCCATCAATGGTTGATGGTACTGATACTAATCTGAAAAAATTTCCACTTTCTTCATCTCAAGAAAAGCGATTACAGAGTGTAATTCACTTATTTCCTAATTATAAAGAACAGGGGCTAGGAAAAACATCCCTTTTAAGCCATGATATTGACGTCGGTGACGCCATGCAAAAGAAACAGCGTATTTATCCCGTATCTCCCGCTGTAGAGAAACTTATCTACGTAGAGGTGGACAGAATGTTGTCAGAAGGCGTCGTTTTTGTGTAACAGAAGTCGAATACCTCGGACACATTATAGGAAATGGTGGTATCGCTACTGACCCAAGAAAAGTTGATGCTATAAAAACATGCCCCCCCGAAAAGGATTAAGCAAGTGGGAAGCTTTTTAGGCCTTGTTGGATGGTATCGGAGATTCATCAGTTACTTCTCTGAACTAGTCTTCACGATTACTGAAGTTCTTTCAACTAAGAAGAAATTTTTATGGACAGACGCAGCGGAGACTGCTTTCCAAAATTTGAAAAATGTTATCACATCGGCACCGGTACTTCAAAACCTGGATTTGAGTAAGAAATTCATCGTACACTGCGACGCAAGCGATTGTGGGGTGAGGGCTGTGTTAGTGCAGCGGTGGTTGGCAATCGAAAAGTTAAGGTGTTATTTGGAGATCCAAATATTTGAGCTTATAACAGACCATGCTAGTTTACTATGGCTTATGCGACAGTCGAATCTTAAAGGCAGGTTGGCTAGATGGGCTATGCGTTTACAGGGCTATAGGTTCTCTATTAGCCATAAGAGAGGGAGCGAAAATATAGTGCCAGACGCCCTTTCAAGAATTCACGTAGAGGATGTGTCAGCCATGGAGCTTACTGAGCCAGAAATTGATCTCGACTCAGCATGTTTTGATGCGGCAGATAATGTCCAAATGAGAAATGAAGCAGAAACTTCGGAAGGAAAATATCCAGACTTAAAAGTTATAGGTAAATATTTATATATTCGAACTAAACATGAAGATGGCACAGACTTAGGTATGCAGCAGGCATGGAAGTTATGGATACCCAAAGGTTTGACACAAAGTGTCATTCGTCGGGCTCACGAGTCGGTAGTGACCGTCCATGGTGGCATGGCTAAGACCTTGGTGCTTATACGTCGTAACTTTTATTGGCCAGGCATGGTGTCACAGGTGCGCTTGTATGTTCGCGCTTGTGATGTGTGTAAATCCAGCCTCCTATGGGCAAGCCAGCCATATCTGAAATGCCATTTGAACGCTTATATATAGATATTTTAGGTCCCTATCCGAGAAGCAAGCGAGGATATATTGGTTTGCTAATAGTCGTTGATCACCTTTCAAAATTTCATTGGTTATGCCCAATGAAAAAATTTAATACGGCCCCTATAAAGGAGTTTCTGCAAGATCATATATTTTTTACGTATGGAGTACCGCGCTGCATTGTAAGTGATAATGGAGTTCAATTTAAATCGTCTGATTTCAATGCATGGTTGACTTCATTGGGAGTGAAGCATATTTATACGGCTTTATATTCTCCCCAATCAAATGCCTCAGAAAGGGCTAATAGATCCTTGATTGCGGGCATTAGAGCCTTTCTTTCGGTTAATCACACCGAATGGGATCTGCACAAGTTGTGCATTACGAAATGCTTACCATCAGAGCTTGGGGTGTTCTCCGTATTTTGCTTTATACGAATTCGATATGGCAACTCATGGTAAACATAACGACCTATTAAAGAATTTTCAACTGTTAGGCGAATCTGTAAACATATTGGGCAGAACAGATCAGCTGAATTTCATCCGAAAAGAAATTAAGGCAAACATTGCAAAAGTCTACGATCAAAATGAAAGGCAATACAATCTCAGAACAAGAGAAATATCAAAGTAATTTTTCTAAACAAATAAATGCCAAGCTAAATCCACAATGGTTAAAGTCGCGCGTAAAAGCGAAGCTTGGAAGTTCTTATTATGTTTTAAGAGACTTGCAGGGACGAGAAATTGGCACTTATCATGCCAAAGATATCAAACAATGATAAACTGTCATATTTCAAATTAACATCAGGGCTTCTTTTCTTTTTAAATCCTTAAAAAAATATTTTAATTTTTTATTATTTTAATATTAAAATATAATATTTTATTTTTAATATAAAACAAAAATCAAAAATTCCAATTAAGCCTTGGGGTTTTTTTTTTTTTTTTTTTTACTGTTAAAAAAACACCCCCCCCCTAATAGAGTTCTTTTCTATTTTGGCATTCGCGAAGAGCAGATTAAAAATGTGGAGTCCGTATAAAATAATAAATTAAAAAAACGTGGTCTTTAAAAAAAAAAATAAAATATATAATTATACAGAAAAAAAAAGAAAAGTGTTGTGCTCTATTTTATTAATCAAGCGTGCAGAGAATACCAAACTACAAAAATTAAAAAGGACGCGGTGGCTCAGATTAATAATTCAAAAATATTGACAATTTATTACTGCTGCTGGCTTCTTTGATTGCTTTACAACGAATGACTCTTAATTGCGGAGAGTGGGCCACAATCCGACCACACTCCCCGAATTCGCCGTCGGCATTTGCCGATCGTCAAACCAAGAGAGTAGCTTAAGCTTAGCGACACTTCTTGTGTTCTCTTAATCTCTAGCTTAACTACATTTATCTTTATTTTTGGTGCTGTCGTGCTTCAACATTCCGGCCCCGTTAAAGAGCTCCGGTCTTTAACACATCGGGAGTCGGGCCAGCTTATGAATCGGTCGCTTAATTGCGCCTGCCGGTGTTTTTATTTCGGCTACCCGAACCTTGCCGTCCTCCCCTCGAATTGTGCGCGTTACGCGCCCGGTTATCCACTGCTGAGGCGGTGTGTTGTCGTCGTGAACTAGCACGACCGCCCCCTCCTCGAGATTGTCCTCGCCTTTGGCCCACTGCGTTCGTTGCTGGAGGCTGAGCAGGTAATCCTTGGACCACTTGCGCCAAAAGTGTCGTTTGAGCGCCGACAACTGCTGCCACAGCCTCAAGTATCCTCGTCCTTGTTTGCTGCTGCTCCCGTCTGGATCGGATCCTGAAGGCAGCGCCAACAAAGGCTGACCGATGAGCAGGTGGCCTGGCGTCAGTACCTCTCCATCGCTGGGATCGCTGCTGTCGACGAGCAATGGCCTGGAGTTGAGCAGCGCCTCGACGTCCACCAGATGGGTGCTCAACTCGTCCTGCGTCAGGTTGGCGTTGCTCGCTCCTCGCAGAAGCCTGTGCTTGGCAGACTTCACTGCGGCTTCCCACAGTCCTCCGAAGTGCGGGGCGCGGGGGGGGAATGAACCTCCACTGCACTCCTCTCTCCGCCGCGAAGTTCACCAGCCTCGCCTCGTTGTTGTGGAACGCCGTCTGCAGCTCCCTCAGAACGTTGCTCGCTCCAACGAAATTCGTCGCGTTGTCGCTGAATATCGTCTCCGGTAATCCGCGTCTCCCGATGAACCTTTTAAAAACGTTCAAAAAGGCATCAGTCGATAAATCGGTTACCAACTCTAAATGAACCGCCTTTGAGGCAAAACAAACAAAAACGGCAACATACATTTTTATTGGTGGTCTACCCCTGATTCTATAGCTAACATAGAACGGCCCACAAAAGTCGACTCCACATACTCGAAACGGCCGACCTTCTCGAAGACGATCAGCAGGCAAATTTCCCATTATTTGCCCCAACAATTTTGGCTTGTATCGAAAACAGTGTATGCAATTCCGAACAACTGCAGTGCACAAACTTCGAGCATTTACTACCCAAATTTGCTGCCTCAAAAGTCCAACTAGAACTTTTGGGCCAGCATGGTAGTGCCTACGATGCAAATATCTGACAAAAAGTTGAATAAATCCTGACTTCTTTGTCATTAAAAGCGGAAATTTAGCGTCATAAGAGAGAGGCCCGTGTAACAAACGTCCTCCTACTCTAATGAGTTCAAATTGTATTCCATTTTTGTCAAATCTATCAATAAATGGATTCAGCGATTGCAACATTGGTGCTAGAACTACTGATTGTCTCAATAATTTCAATTCACTTTTGAACGATGTGCTTTGTACTACGGCGATCAGTTTTAGAAATGAAATATTTCTTTCTGATGCCGACACAACGAGTGAATCTGATTTGAGCCCTTTGTAACAGAATCGAAGCACATAAGCCATTATGCGAATCAATTTTGGAAAGTTGGAGTGACGATTGATTAGCTCAACAAAACAATTTGGCTCAACTTCTGCCAAAGTACATATAACAGCACTTTTTTTGTCTTCGGAGGATTTGATTTCCGACGATATTTCAACCAAATGAAGCTGAGGCCATTGGTCTTCCTCCAGTTTCAAAAAACTTGGCCCTTCGAACCATAATGAGCTAACAATCTCGTTTATGTCGGTTCCTCTCGATACTAAATCCGCCGGATTAGCATCTGTTGGAACGTGACGCCACACAATACCTTTCGACAATTCCTGAATTTCTGCAACTCTATTTGCTACAAATGTGCCCAATGTGCCAGAATCACGTTGTAACCAATACAGCACAATCTGTGAATCCGACCAGAAATTCAAACTTTCAATATTAAATTTTGATAAGGTTGTCGCAATTTGTTGCCAGAGCTTGGCCAGCAAGAGCGCTGCACATAGCTCTAGTCGGGGTATTGTTTTCACGTTTAGTGGAGCTACCCTGGACTTTGCAGTGAGCAATGTAATGCAAACGTCTCGGTTGTTGCAAGTTCGAACGTATATGCAACAACCATATGCATGACTGGATGCATCGGCAAAGCCATGTATCTGAACCTTTGATACGAATTAAGGCATACGTACCGGGGAATGCGAATTTTATGTAAATCGCGCAAGGTCATGGTAAATTTATTCCATGTAGTGTGAAGACTCATTGGAATGGCTTCATCCCAGTCTATTTTCAGTCTCCACAACTCCTGCAACAACATTTTGGCCTTGGTAACAATAGGACACAGCAAACCAAGAGGGTCAAATAAGCGAGAAGCTGCAGACAATATGTTGCGTTTCGTTGGCTTAGCCGAAGCAAAACTGTCCACATCGAGATGATATTTAAATATATCCTCTTGAGGTGCCCAGCGCATCCCAAGAGTTTTTACGGAACTCTGGTCATCAGTTTTGAGAGTCACTTCTTCGCTAGCTTTTGTTTTGAACGACAGATCTCTACAGTTTGTTGCCCACTTGGCAAGTGGAAAACATCCTGATTCCAATATCTTCTGAACTTCATTGCAAATAGTGTAAAGTTCTTGTATACTATCTGCTCCTGCCAACATATCATCAACATAAAAGCACTTCTTAATCACATCTGATCCAATAGGATGTAATTGTGCGTGCATGTTGGCTAGCTCAAACAAGCAGCGTATCGCCAGAAAAGGTGCAGAAGCTGTACCGTATGTGACTGTATTAAGTCGGTATGCCTGAATATTTTGTGAAGTATTTTCTCTCCACAGAATAAGTTGGAAATTTCTGTCTTTTTCAGAGACATTTATCTGCCTATACATTTTTGAAATGTCAGCAGTTACGGCATACTTATTCAATCGGAAATTAATCAGGATTGAATAAAGCTCCCTCTGAATTGTCGGCCCCACCATCAGTGTTTCGTTAAGTGAAACAGCTGTTGACGTCTTACTAGAAGCGTCGAAAACTACACGAAGCTTGGTGGAGGAACTTTCAGGCCTAAGAACGCATTGATGAGGAATATAATAATGCTGTTCTAGAGGAGTTGACTTCAAAATGGACATGTGTCCCAAATCCAAATATTCTTTCATGAAGTCATGGTACATAGTTTTAAGAACTGCATCCTTTGATATTTTACGCTCAAGTTGCAAAAAACGCCTTTCAGCAGTTTGAAAGGACAGGCCAAGAACTTTTGGATCGGTCTTGAAAGGGAGATCCACTTGGAAACGACCAGAAGATAACTGCTTTACAGTTTTCTCGAAGAAAAGTTCACAAGCCTGTTGTTCAGCTGTTTGGCGAACAGCCTTCGATTCGAATGGAGATTGATCCAATTCCCAGAAACGGTTAACTAACGAATCGAGAGAACAATTAGTTTGGGCCATTAAACACCCACTGAACTGATGCCTAGGCACTTGTCCAGTACATTTGCCTGCTACTATCCATCCTAGCAGCGTTTTTTGCATTATAGGAAGTTCAGAACCCAATTTTATTTGCCCAACGCACAATAATTCGTAGAACAATTCTGCTCCCAAAAGAATGTCCACCTTAGCAGGTCTATTGAATTCTGGGTCTGCCAGTTTTATATTTTTGGGTATTTTCCAATTTGAAATACCCATGGAATGTCCAGGCTGTGTTGTTGAAATGGATTTCAATACCCAACATTCAGCCGAAAAATTGTGAGAGTTTATGCGCGACTGAATAGAAGCACATATCTTATTTTTGCTATCTATTGTTGCACCACCAACCATCGAGATAGCTAATGATGTTGGCTCCCGCTTGAGCCGTAACATCTGGGCCATGCTCTCAGACATCAAATTGATTTGGGAGCCACTATCAAGTAAGGCCCGTGCAGGATGCAACTGACCAAATCTGTCTTTTACATTAACGACAGCTGTGGCGAGAACAATTTGTTCATTGTTTGCTACATGCCCTAAATACGAATCTGGCATAGTCACTTGAAGAGTGGATACCTCACCTTGAGCAGGAGTAGTATACCTGTGAAGCAGCGAATGGTGAGGCTTCGAACAAATTCGACATTTTGATGCCTTACATTTTGACACCATATGACCCACAATCAAACAATTTAGGCACAACTTTTGTGTTTTGACGAATTCAAAACGTTGCATAACTGATATAGCAGCAAACGATGGACACGAATCAAGATTGTGCGTTTCTGACTTGCAGAAGACGCACACAGACGATGATGAACGCCCTCCATCAGCACAAGCAAAGGACGATTTAAACTGATGGGGCTTCTTAGCGTCAACTCGCGACTTTGTTTTGTCCCGTGTTGACTCTTCTGCTGACAGATACTGATATCTCTTATTCAATTGTCTAGCACAATCTTCCCAAGATGGCAGCGTATCATAGTCAAGCTGCTCTTCGAAACGAGATTTTGTAACATGGTCCACCTTTGCCATGACCATATGAATTATCATTGCACTAGCAATGTCTTTGTCGTTACCTAACGACGACAGCGAAGCATAAATAGCAGACACCGTATCTATGATCGATCTTAAACTCGACGCAGATGGTTTTGTCATGCTAGGTATGTCAAACAATTGCGAAACTGTATCAAAGAATATAAGACATTTGTTGTCATATACTGCTTTAAGACTAGCGAGGGCCTTTGGATAGTTACAATCCGTTAGTTGGTACGGCCTAACTACCCCCAATGCTTCATCTGACAAACACGAGACTAAGTGATTGAACTTTTCGACGTTTGACAAAGAATTGTCATCATCGACTAAACTTTCAAAGAGGCACATAAAATTTTTGTATTCCGAATGTTTGCCACTAAATTTTGGCAAACGCATTTTCGGCAACTGAGATCGCTGGCTCGAAACTAGGGAGCAATCATTCTCAGTTTTTGGCCCTGAAGTCGGCTTGGATGCATTAATGTACAATGCCCTTGTGACGACACACAAGTCTTCTAATGGCCCTCTAGAATCATTAAGCGGGCTTAAATTATCGAGATCAGCCTGTAAATCCATTGCCTTTTGTATATAACCTTCTAGCAGCTCTAATCGGCACGCTAACTCTGTTTTATCAAATGATATGGTCTTTGCTTTGATTGCTGTTTGCATACGAGCAATATCAGCACTAACTTTGTCAAATCTTTGCAAGCACAGTGTTAATTTTGAACTTGTCTTGCTGATTTGTGGCTTTTCACTTGCCTTCTCGGTCTCAGACATGTTGGCTGATAAAATAAATAAGAATCAACAAAAACTAAATGTCACAAACTTTGTGAGCTACCCTCGCAACGATGCTGACTATGTAAATCTAGCTTGCCTATACACACACACTCGCGCAACCTATGCGTTGTGTGAGCAAACAAACGAAAATGAGCTATCAAAAGTAAGGCAGGCTAAATTTTTGCTGTAACTACGTTTGTAGGCAGCAATGTAAAATGCGGGGTGCGGGGTATGCAAAGTAATGAGAGAATATATGCACACGCACTCGAAGTGGTAAGTATATCAAACAAACGAAAGAAGAAACAAGGGAAAATGAGAATTAAACCAAACGGTTTCTGTGCTACGTTTGTAGACAGCAATAGAATATGCGGGGTGCGGGGTGACGAAATGCAAGCAGCGCCAAATGCAAGCAAAGTCGAAATAACGAAAATATGTAAGCCCAGAGGAAGGTTCGAGGTGAACGAACGCAACGACAGATGTATGTGTGTATATGCAAACGCCAATGTATTCACAGATGTTCCAAGTTAGCGGTCAATATGTATATATGTATGCTGAGCGGAGATCGGAAGGAAATAATTTGCCTTTACACACACACTTAATTATTAAAATAATTAATATGTAAGCCACCAATTTTATTATTCAATGTAAGATAAATATTGCCGTTTTTGTTTATTATTATTATTTGTTATAATGCGAATAACAAATTGTTAGTATAAACTAAACTTCATATGTATGTATGTATGTATGTATACATATGTACATATATGTACCTCCTAACAGTTTTGTTCTGCTCAATATTTGGCGGTAATTTATTTACTTAGGTAGGCGCGAATTTTGTAATACATACATATACATACATATGATTCTATATATTTGTGGAACAAAATGAGTGTCAGAAATTGAGCTATTTAATTTCTTAAATAATTTAATGTCGACCAAAGCGACAGTACACAAATCACTATTTTCGTGTACGCTTAATTTTTGACACTGAATACCTGGAGACTGTCTAGCGAATCAATAGACATGGAACGACGATTATTATCCATATGTCCAACGGCGACGATGTGGCGGCTTGGCAGCTGTTGGTCCAGTTGATGAGCTTCGATTGTTGGCGACTCCCACAAGCACTTGGACACTTGTTCGACGATTGTCTCTATTTTATTTTACACACACGAACCGCGCGAAGCAATTGCCACAAACAGCACAAAATAAATTGTCACCGAAAACTAATTAAATTGTTAATCACCGAAGTCCCTGCTCGGGCGCCAATGTAAAATCTCTAAGCTTTTTAGAGAACGAAAAACAAAGAAAAATAAAAGGACGCGGTGGTTCGATTAAAAATTCAAAAATTGAACAATTTATTGCTGCTGCTGGCTTCTAAGATTGCTTTACAACGAATGACTCTAAATTGCGGAGAGTGGGCCACAATCCGACCACACTGCCCGAATTCGCCGTCGGCATTTGCCGATCGTCAAAAAAAAAAAGGGTATAATTAAGGGCCCTTCTTTTGTTCTCTTAATTTCTAGCTTAACTACATTTGTCTTTATTTTGGTGCTGTCGTGCTTCAACATTTACATCTATAACCTACAAATCTACATCTACATCTACATCAACGCATATACATATATATTCACCAACAATATCAAAAACCGAGCAACTACAGTGATACCCAAAATTACACAATGCCATACACATACATCACCACAGTTACACATTATTAACTAAAAGCATTAAACAAGATTAAAAATCACGCAGAATGAAGTAAAAACAGAAGTATCATGAATATAAAAACAAAAATTGAAGAAAATAGGAACAAAACAAAGAATTAGTTTACTGTAAATTTTCATACTTTTGTTTTACATTTCCATTACTTTTTCTTTGTTTAAAATTTTTTAAATTTGTTGCTTATTTTTATTATTTTATTTCGTTCATTACACCTTTTGTAGGCGACTGCCAATCATTATCTTTATTATTGATTAAGTTAGTTTTTTTGGTTAGACAGGGCATTTGGTAATATACCACTCATGGGTATATATAATATGTATGTATCTAGGCACAAGTGTAAATTTTTTGTTTCAGCCACTTAAATTAATATAATTAAATCCGAACCACAATTCCTCTGGGCCCTTAGGATGGATTTGGGGTAACTGATCACTTGTTTATGTGAACATATGTGAACATATACCAACAAATACATACAAATATTATACCCTATAAATTGCACAGTCCATACATAAATAAAATGAAAGAATTAAAAGGAACAGATCAAAAATGAAAGACAAGAAAATGACAGTTACATTCAATAAAAGTTTAGATTCGTGAAACAGAAATAAAATATATAATTAAACGAAATTATAGAAATTATAAAAGAAATGAAATTAAGAAAAATTAAAAAGATAGTAAATATGAAAGAAAACAAATAAGAATTAAATGAATTAAATGAAGGTTAGCAACTGTAACAGGAAAATAAAATAAAATATTGCATAGTTTTAAAATAAAGAAACAAAAAAATGGGAAAAAGAAGCTAAAGATAATGAAGTTAAATAATGATAAAAGATTTAAATGAGACTGGGTAAAATAAAATTAAATTTTCCTTATATTTTTAAAAGTTATCAAAAGGGCAGCATGGCCTTACATATTATCTTCTTACTTGTTATTAAATGAATAAACTTATTATAATGTTTTGGTAAATAAATATAGTTTTCCTTAAGTGATAAGGCGAAGGGTATAGTGAAAGGGTAACATTTAAATTAGGGATTTTCCATATATCGCCAAAGGTAAATCATGGAGGTTGGGTACAGAGGCGGGCTACTATACCATCAGTTTAGCCTCATTTACATTAGATATTCTGCCATAGCAGCATTGTACACTCACGACCTCTCAGACTTTTGTTTTTTATACCCTTCGACCATTGAAAATGGTCAAAAAAGGGTATACTAACTTTGTGCAAATGTATGTAACAGGCAGAAGGAGGCGTGGGAGACCCCACAAAGTATATATATTCTTGTCTGACTGTCTGTCCGGATGTCTGGATGTCTGGATGTCCGGATGAACACACAGATCTCAGCTATTATAAAAGCTAGAGACACCAAATTTGGCATGAAGGTTTCTGTTGATCCGGGACAGGTGAAGTTTATTTCAAATGTTAAGTGCCACACCCCCGCCCACGCAAATCAATAATTTCATCTTTAAAGCTGATTTGCGAGCGACATATAAAAGATACAACATTCTGAGTAAGACTATATTTAGCTAATTATAATACCAGCATAATGTTAAAATTCCAATCTGATCGGACTACAAACACAGAAGTTGTTAAACAAAACCCTTGTTCGCTTTGATTTTGTATACAGACCAGCCAGCCGTCATTGCAATGCTCATGTTAGAAACAAAAGGAAAGAGAATGCGAGCGCGTAGCGCCATCTGTTGTTCTTGTCTTCTTTTCTATGCACACGCATTTTTTGCACTCAAACACATACATACATACATTTGTGCTTGACCAATAAAATGATACACGCATATACACGTATTCATACACAGACGCATATAAAGGCTTATGTTACGATATTTCTATTAAGTAGAAGTATTGTACAATTATTGACTTTTAACGTTTCAAAAAGGTCGAAGGGTATCCCACTGTCGCGTGCCGCTCGACTGTTGCTCTTGTTTTCTTTTACATTTTTTTATGCATTAATTATAAATCTTGTTCATCTACGTAATAGGCACGGGACGATAAATTAAATTCTATGCACATTATACGCCGTGGTACTTTCCGAGGGAAGACATACACAGAGACCTAAAAATGAAATAAGTAATAAGTAATATCTGAGAATAAAATGAAATTCCAAGAAAAACTGACCACCCATCCAAATCCCCTCGTAAAAAAATTAATCCAATTATGCAACAAAGCCGGCTGCACCGCAACGACCTTCAAGCCCATCAATAAACTTGTTGGGGCATTAATAAAAAACACTATCACTAAGTGACAGTTAACTAAGCTAGATTAAGATTTGCTCATTAAAAGATTATTTTTGAGTGAAAAAAATTCGATAAAAAAATAATTATTTATTGAGCGTTATTTTGTTCGAGTAATAGAATCGCTTAATCTCAGATTGTTCCTCTTTCGATAAAGTTTTTAAAAACCTTTTGATGCAGATCTATATAGTGGACAAATTTTATCTATTGCAATTATTTTCAACCTATTTGACTTTTGGTTTTTACTTGGAAACTCCATTTTATTGTATATTGTGGTATAATATGAAGTCCTTTTTTTCGACAACATAATCTTGAGCCGTGTGTTTAAGCTCTTCTTAGAGCTTGAAAAAGTCCTCAGATAATACATAATATTATTTGTAGAAGGTGTGTCGATTAACGAGCTTTTTTAATTTTTTATTTAAACCAGAAAAAATTTAAATTGGCCACGTTTTGTACACCTTTGAATTCAGAAACGAAATTCATATTCTTTCGGTCGTTTCCATGCCTCTCACGCATGATTTTGGCTCTAGTTTTATTAAATTAACCAGTCGAAAACTACAGTCAGGTGCCATGGATTATGATAGTATACCCGTACCGTGTAAAATTTTCATTTTAAATATTTGGATTATTATTAAGCATTTTAAAATATACATTACGGTATTCGAACGATACGCACTATTTCAATTGATGCAAAAGCGAATAGACTAGTGGTATAAGCATTAGAAAGAGCGAGAGGACAGTAAGTTTATGTATGCATTTTGCGTTATGCGGGAGTTGACAGTAGCTTAGTGCACTGTGTGTCGGATTCTAAGGCAATGATGCTGACAGAAATCGCGGTTCGATTGCTGCCGCGATCAAGTTGCGTATGTGTGCCGAACTGGTGCTCGCATTGTTGAGGTTAGATTTTTTCGGTGGTATTTGACTGAATAATGTGCATTCAATTTACACTTCAGTCTAAGTAAAACGTAGCCGGCTACGTTTTACTTAGCTAACACCAAAAATATTAAAAGTGGAAATAATTGATATTTACGTATATCTTTCTCTACAAAATAAACTTAGCCACTGCCTCATTTTAAGTTATATCGACAAAGTTGCATTCTGAGCCAATTCTGTAACCATTCTTTGCAAAAATAAATTTTGTAAAATGGTGTATGTCCGACTCTAGATTTGAGCTTCAGTATGCTTGCGTAAATTAGGTCTTAATAAGTAAGTTAATATCATATCTCACTTATTTTTAGTCCGATTTAAATGAAATTTTCAGAAAACACCCAAGATATTTGACATGTATGTAAGATTCTATACTCTGAGGCAGGTTGGCAACCCCGCCAAATGAGGATAGTTGGCATCCCCGCGTTCCGAAGAACGTGGCCAGAAGAGAATAGCGAGAGGGTAGCGAAAGAGTCGTAGTCGGTCGTCTCGCGTATAAAGTTGAAAGTCGAACGTTTAAAGTTGAAAGTCGAACGTTTAAAGTTGAAAGTCGAAAGTATAAAAGCTGCTAGTTTTTAAGTTGTGAAAACTTTCCAAAGTTGTATCATTTTGTATTAATTAACCATTTCAGATTGAACCATTATAATAAACTCGTTTTCTTTAAATAACAGAAGGAAAATATCCAGACTTAAAAGTTATAGGTAACTATTTATATATTCGAACTAAACATGAAGATGGTACAGACTTAGGTATGCAGCAGGCATGGAAGTTATGGATACCCAAAGGTTTGACAGAAAGTGTCATTCGTCGGGCTCACGAGTCGGTAGTGACCGCCCATGGTGGCGTGGCTAAGACCTTGGTGCTTATACGTCGTAACTTTTATTGGCCAGGCATGGTGTCACAGGTTCGCTTGTATTTTCGCGCTTGTGATGTGTGTAAATCCAGCCTCGAAAAAATTTAAAACGGCCCCTATAAAGGAGTTTCTACAAGATCATATATTTTTTACGTATGGAGTACCGCGCTGCATTGTAAGTGATAATGGAGTTCAATTTAAATCGTCTGATTTCAACGCATGGTTGACTTCATTGGGAGTGAAGCATATTTATACGGCTTTATATTCTCCCCAATCAAATGCCTCAGAAAGGGTTAATAGATCCTTGATTGCGGGCATTAGAGCCTTTCTTTCGGTTAATCACACAGAATGGGATCTGCACATTCACTCAATAAGTTGTGCATTACGAAATGCTTACCATCAGAGCTTTGGGTGTTCTCCGTATTTTGCTTTGTACGAATTCGATATGGCAACTCATGGTAAACATAACGACCTATTAAAGAATTTTCAACTGTTAGGCGAATCTGTAAACATATTGGGCAGAACAGATCAGCTGAATTTGATCCGAAAAGAAATTAAGGCAAACATTGCTAAAGCCTACGATCAAAATGAAAGGCAATACAATCTCAGAACAAGAGAAATATCAAAGTAATTTTTCTAAACAAATAAATGCCAAGCTAAATCCACAATGGTTAAAGTCGCGCGTAAAAGCGAAGCTTGGAAGTTCTTATTATGTTTTAAGAGACTTGCAGGGACGAGAAATTGGCACTTATCATGCCAAAGATATCAAACAATGATAAACTGTCATATTTCAAATTAACATCAGGGCTTCTTTTTTCAATCCATTTCCCGGCCTAAACGACTTACAAATGGCTTGTGGTGTAATGTACAGCCCTTTCAATCGTATAAAAGAAAAAATAAAAAGGAAACTAACGATTTTTTTTAAAAATACGCTAACTCCGAAAACGATCAATTTCTATCTCGATAATTCGGAGTCAATATTAGATAACTGCTATTAAACTCTAACAAAAAGCTCAAAGCTCCAATTACAGCCTTGGGAGTTGCATGTGAGCTTTGCACTGATCGAAAGACACCCACGCTCTCATAGAGTTCTTTTCTATTTTGGTATTCGCGAAGAGCAGATGTGGAGTCCGTATTAAATAATAAATTAAAAAAACGTGGTCTTTAAAAAAAAAAAATAAAATATATAATTATACAGAAAAAAAGAGAAAAGTGTGCTCTATTTTATTAATCAAGCGTGCACATTACGTCGGCCAGCGGAGTACCCCGGCTGTTAGAGTGCACGTCTCTGCGGATAGGGCTCCACCGTGCATTAGATCGGGTTTCTGTGGCGACAACGAACGGCACACCCACAGATCTGCACACCTTATTGGAAATATTTACAAAAAATCTTGGCGAGCAGCGAACGCATAACCTCGCTGATTCGCCCTGCCAATGCTGGGAAAAGGAGAAAAAAATACATCTTTAACCTAAAACTCTACATCTATATTCTACACCTACATCTATAACCTACAAATCTACATCTACATCTACATTTAAATTCATGAAACAGAAATAAAATATAGAATTAAAAGAAATTACAGAAATTATAAAAAAAATGAAATTAAGAAAAATTAAAAAGATAGCAAATATGAAAGAAAACAAATCAGCATTTTTTTTTTGTGTCCAAGTTTTTTCTTATTTATTGAGTCTTCCCTTTTACTTAGGAGACTAACAATAAGTTTTCAAATCTTATTCTAAGCTAGCTAATTATCATTTTATGAGATGATTTGTGCTATGTGGCCTAACAAATTTAACGCTGGGCTGGTTGATCGTTGCGGTGCAGTCGACTTTGGCTGCATACTCTAAGAAGTTTTCTTGCAACAAGGGGATTTGGATGTGAGCCTAGTTTTTCCTTGTATTTTACTTTTCTCTCTGTTTTTGCTCAATGACAAGATATATTGTAGGTCTTTGTGTATATTCTCGTTCCGAAGATACCATGGAGCTCCAGTTATGATTCTCAGAATCCTAGACTGTGCTCGCTGTATGATGTCGATGTTGCTTCTCGATGCATTGCCCCATAGCTCGGAGCCATAGGTCCATATGGGTTTAAGAACGGAGTTATAGAAAACGACTTTGTACTCCAGGCTTAGGGGAGACCGAACGTTTATAAGCCAGTGTAGATCCTTTGCTTTTAGTCTCAGGTGCGTCGTCTTGGCCACTATGTGTTTCCGCCAGGTGAGCCGCTTGTCCAGATGAATACCTAAGTATGTTACGTCATCGGCTTGTGGGATGCGCATGTGGTTCATAACCAAGGGCGGGCAGCTTTGTTTGTTAAGGGTAAACGTAACTTGTTTGCATTTTTAATTGGACCTAATACACTTCCTTGGGGCACTCCAGCTTCTATAGTACAATCGCTTGAAGTGCTTGAACTACATCTAACCCCGAACACTCTTTTGTATAAGTAAGACTTTAGAAGCTTATGTAAGTTTTGAGGCAGCAGTTTGGTTATTTTAAACATAAGTCCATCCAACCATACTCTATCGAATGCTTGTGCAACGTCTAAGAATAAAGCTGTACAATATTCACGATGCTCAAAAGCAGTGCGAATTTCCGTTGTGATGCGGTTGACCTGCTCAATAGTTCCATGTTTTGCCCGAAAACCAAATTGGTGCGATGGGAGTGTGTCGCGTGTTTTAAGGTGGGGACTGATTCGTAGCAGCAGTACGTTTCAAATAACTTGGAGAGACAAGTAAGTAGGCTTATTGGCCTGTGTGATGATGGCTGTGTTTTGTCTTTCCCAGGCTTAGGGATCATAACTATATCTGATTTCTTCCACTTTTGAGGAATGTATCCAATTTTGGTAATAGCGTTGAAGAGTAGGCAGATTTGTAGTACTGCACACATTGGAAGCTCGATGATCATTTTCGGTGTTATTAAATCGAAGCCAGGCGATTTTCCAGTCTTCAGTTGCTCTCTAATGACTTTCGTTATTTCGCTTGGCCGGAATTCTATGGGATCTTGTGGTGCTAAGTCAGATGCAGTTAAGGGTGGGAGAGTAAATGAGTTAGTGGCTGGATTTGGTTGGAATACCTTTTTGAGATGATCAGCAAAGACTCTTGCTCTGTCTATGTCACTACGAGACCAGTTTCCGGTAGAGTTACGGAGGGGTACGACAGTTTCTGCTGGTGCCTGCAGATTCCTGTGGGCTTTCCACAATTAGTTTTTTGTGCTGGTGGGCGTGAGATTCTCGATGTAACGCAGTTGTGCGTCCGCTTCTTTTTTCTTAAGCGCTTTAGTAAGTCTGCGAGAAGCTGCTTTTAGTCTACTCTTTGCGCCAGGTTATCTGTGCTCCTGCCACTCCCTTCGAAGTAGTCGTTTTTCAAGCACAAGGAGTTCGGTATCTCGACTAGTCATGTTGAACTTTTTACTGCATCCGTGGGTATCTTGTGGCGTTGACGCTTTTGCTGCTGCAACTAGTGTTGATTCTAGGCTACCAGCAAACTGATTGATGTCTTGCTCGGTTTCCAATGAGCTAGAGAAGTCGGTATGTGAACAAACATATTTTTTGTACCTCTCCCAGTTGGTCCTGTTGCTTGTGAGTCTATACGGCCGCTCGATGTGTTGCAGTTGGTACAAAAGATGAAAGAGCACCGGGCAGTGATCAGATGAAAGTTCTGAAAGTGCCTCAGCTGTAATCATTGATTGGGATATCCTTTTGGTGATGGCAAAGTCAATCAAGTCTGGAAGCTTTTTAGGATCTGCTGGCCAGTATGTAGGCGTACCCGGAGAAACATAATTAAGCTTGTTTTGCGGTTTAATAATTGCGTTGTATAGCTGTTTTCCTTTAGGGGTCGCTATCCGAGATCCCCAGTACGTGTGCTTGGCATTCTAATCACCAGCTGCAACAAACCTTCCACCGAGCGAGTCGAAGAGTGTTGTGAATTTGTCCTCAGATATTGTGAAGCGGAGTGGGCAATAGACAGCAGCCAGAGTGAGAGCACCGTTATAGCATTGGAGGTTTATAGAGGTAGATTGTAGGCAGTCTTCTTGCGAATTACTAACAAAGTGGTGTTTGATTCGCGATCGTATTAGTATGCTAGTGCCTCCATGGGCCTTGCCATCCGGGTAATTCGTAAAGTAAAATTTGTATCCTAGTATTTGAAAATTGTACTTTTCAGTAAGGTGAGTCTCTGAGAGTTGCATAACATCAACGTTTCTGTCGGCTAAGAACTGAGCAAGTTCTAGCTTGTGCCGCGAAACGCCATTAGCGTTCCAGGTTGCTATTATTAGTGGAGTCATTGTACTGTTTTAGAAGAAACGAGCATTTGAATAAGGATGTTTTGGTTCCTCATAAGCTCTTTCATAGTTGTTTGCATGAAGGCCATAAAGTCTTTCATGCTTTGCTGCATCGAAAGCATAATCGCTTCAACGCCAATTGTATGGTGTTGCATGTTATCGTGAGTGTTTTTTTGATGAATGGGACACCCCCTGCTGGTGTTTGGATCCCTGATTTTAGTGCACTTGCAAAGGAAGTATTTGGCGCTGTTTGATAGCTGGTAGACATAGGGATGTTAGTTGTACTCGGTTCCATTGCTTTGTGAATTGTTGGTGTGGTACGATCACGAACTGAAGTCACTCGTTTGTTTAGGCGACTCTTAAGTTCCTTGTAAACAATGCATCCTCGCCAGTTGGCTGTGTGGTTTCGCCACAGTTGCTGCATAATTTAACTGAGCTGTCGTCCTTGTTCTTAGGACAGTTTGCGGTACTGTGAGCATCGCTGCAAACGACGCAGATAGATTTTAGGGTGCAGTACGCTTTGGTGTGGGACATTCTTGGCAGTTAGTGCACTGCATAGTCTTGCGCTGTGTGGCTCTTCGACGGTTTTTCTCCGGTGCAGTAGAAACTGTAGTTTATAAATAAGATGTACTTCATTTTTGCTGATTTTTTGACTCGATGGCTCCAGTTCGACTTTGAGAGTGGGCTGCGGTTCTTTCTTCCTGTTAAGAATGTTGATCACCGTTTTTGCCATAAAGTTTTTTCTCCTTTAGTGCCTCGATAATTTCGGATGGGGTCACTGATGATTCAATTCCCCTTTAATGACAACCTGCAATCCTTTGCCACTTTTAAGCTGGTAGGTATAGTAAGTCTTTCCAGCTTCATCCAGGTACTTGGTCACTGATCGATGACAGACTCATCCGGAGTCTGCACTTTCGTTTCATGAATGTTTCCCTTGGTAAGAGGTATAACGTGGAACTTGTTTTCTCCGATGATCGTAGCTAGTTTGTTTACCAGTGCACTTGAGGTTTTCTCACGTATAAATATTGGTGCGATTTATTTTCGGCTGATTGCCAGCGTGTTTGTGTTGTGGGCTTAGCTTTCGCTTTTTTTGAATGTAGCGATCCAGCCCTGTTTGGAACAATTTGTGTCTTGTTTTGGTTCTTGTCCGCTTTTGTTTTCTAGAGTCGGAGAGAGTGCACTTGCTTTGGTTGTTGTTGATTCAGCAGAAATGTACACAGCTATCGGTACTGAGCATGGTGTTGATGTTGTTGTTTTTCTTGCTATAGGTGCAGTTGCAGTAGATATCGAATTTACTGTGCTGGTAGCTACAGAGCTTGACACCGTTTGCAATGAGGAGAGCGCGAGAGAGACACTCTCAATGCGTTCGGGTTCACATTTGTGCAGTCATAAGCATTGGTGAGCAAGACCGCGATCGTTTGCTTTCTGCAGGTGTTAAGTCATTAACCCGATGGATTGTTCGCTCGTCTTGCTCTTTTTGCCGCTGAGCGCGCAAATCGCGTTGGCTCATTTTGGAACTGTCGATTTGTTTGTTGTCTATTTAAATTAGCTTTTGTTTTAATTTAATGTCTCCACACACAACAAATATTATAGATTAGCAATTTAACATTGCTAATAGCGTCTTTTCGTT
>JAECXB010000268.1:0-16497 GCA_018151435.1 Zaprionus africanus | reverse complement strand
CCAGTGCCTAGCCAGTGTCTAGCCAGTGCCTAGCCAGTGCCTAGCCAGTGCCTAGCCAGTGCCTAGCCAGTGCCTAGCCAGTGCCTAGCCAGTGTCTAGCCAGTGCCTAGCCAGTGCCTAGCCAGTGCCTAGCCAGTGCCCTAGCCAGTGCCTAGCCAGTGCCTAGCCAGTGCCTAGCCAGTGCCTAGCCAGTGTCTAGCCAGTGCCTAGCCAGTGCCTAGCCAGTGTCTAGCCAGTGCCTAGCCAGTGCCTAGCCAGTGCCTAGCCAGTGTCTAGCCAGTGCCTAGCCAGTGCCTAGCCAGTGCCTAGCCAGTGCCTAGCCAGTGCCTAGCCAGTGCCTAGCCAGTGCCCTAGCCAGTGCCCTAGCCAGTGCCTAGCCAGTGCCTTGCCTGCCAGTGCCTAGCCAGTGCCTAGCCAGTGCCTAGCCAGTGCCTAGCCAGTCAGCCAGTGCCTAGCCAGTGCCTAGCCAGTGCCCATGGCCAGTGCCTAGCCAGTGTCTAGCCAGTGTCTAGCCAGTGCCTAGCCAGTGCCCAGTGCCTAGCCAGTGCCTAGCCAGTGCCTAGCCAGTGTCACTAGCCAGTGCCTAGCCAGTGCCTAGCCAGTGCCTAGCCAGTGCCTAGCCAGTGCCTAGCCAGTGTCTAGCCAGTGCCTAGCCAGTGTCTAGCCAGTGCCTAGCCAGTGTCTGCAGCCAGTGCCTAGCCAGTGCCCAGCCAGTGCCTAGCCAGTGCCAGTGCAGCCAGTGCCTAGCCAGTGCCTAGCCAGTGTCTAGCCAGTGTCTAGCCAGTGTCTAGCCAGTGTCTAGCCTGTGTACTATGTGCCTATAATTAGGTTGTGTTTATCCTTACAATAAACCTTTGTCTTGCCAGTTTTTATCCTGTGTTTTGCCTTTTTCTACCATGTGTCTAACCTGTATCTAGCCTGGATCTAGCTAGTGTCTAACCTCAGTGTCTAACCTGTGTCCATCCTATGTCTAGCCTGTGATTAGGTTGTGTCTAGCCTGAATTAAGCCTGTGTCTAGCCTGTTTTTATCTTGTGTTTTGCCTGTGCTCAGCTAGTGTCTAGCCAGTGCCCAGCTAGTGTCTAGCCAGTGCCTAGCTAGTATCTAGCCAGTGTTTAGCCAGTGTCCAGCCAGTGTTTAGCCAGTGTCTAGCCAGTGCCTAGCCAGTGTCTAGCCAAACTCTAGCCAGTGTCTAGCCAGTGTCTAGCCAGTGTCTAGCCAGTGTCTAGCCAGTGCCTAGCCAGTGCCTGGCCAGTGTCTAGCCAGTGTCTAGCCAGTGTCTAGCCAGTGCCTAGCCAGTGTCTAGCCAGTGCCTAGCCAGTGTCTAGCCAGTGCCTAGCCAGTGCCTAGCCAGTGCCTAGCCAGTGCCTAGCCAGTGCCTAGCCAGTGCCCTGCCAGTGCCTAACCAGTGCCTAGCCAGTGCCTAGCCAGTGCCTAGCCAGTGCCTAGCCAGTGCCTAGCCAGTGTCTAGCCAGTGCCTAGCCAGTGCCTAGCCAGTGCCTAGCCAGTGCCTAGCCAGTGCCTGGCTAGTGTCTAGCCAGTGTCTAGCCAGTGTCTAGCCAGTGTCTAGCCAGTGTCTAGCCAGTGTCTAGCCAGTGTCTAGCCAGTGTCTAGCCAGTGCCTAGCCAGTGCCTAGCCAGTGCCTAGCCAGTGCCTAGCCAGTGCCTAGCCAGTGCCTAGCCAGTGCCTAGCCAGTGCCTAGCCAGTGCCTAGCCAGTGCCTAGCCAGTGCCTAGCCAGTGCCTAGCCAGTGCCTAGCCAGTGCCTAGCCAGTGCCTAGCCAGTGCCTAACCAGTGCCTAGCCAGTGCCTAGCCAGTGCCTAGCCAGTGCCTAGCCAGTGCCTAGCCAGTGCCTAGCCAGTGCCCTGCCAGTGCCTAGCCAGTGCCTAGCCAGTGCCTAGCCAGTGCCTAGCCAGTGCCTAGCCAGTGCCTAGCCAGTGCCTAGCCAGTGCCTAGCCAGTGCCTAGCCAGTGCCTAGCCAGTGCCTAGCCAGTGCCTAGCCAGTGCCTAGCCAGTGCCTAGCCAGTGTCTAGCCAGTGCCTAGCCAGTGCCTAGCCAGTGTCACCAGTGCCTAGCCAGTGCCTAGCCAGTGCCTAGCCAGTGCCTAGCCAGTGCAGTGCCTAGCCAGTGCCTGGCCAGTGCCTAGCCAGTGCCTGGCCAGTGCCTAGCCAGTGCCTGGCCAGTGCCTAGCCAGTGTCTAGCCAGTGCCTAGCCAGTGCCTAGCCAGTGCCTAGCCAGTGCCTAGCCAGTGCCTAGCCAGTGCCTAGCCAGTGTCTAGCCAGTGCCTAGCCAGTGTCCTAGCCAGTGCCTAGCCAGTGTCTAGCCAGTGCCTAGCCAGTGCCTAGCCAGTGCCTAGCCAGTGCCTAGCCAGTGCCTAGCCAGTGCCTAGCCAGTGCCTAGCCAGTGCCTAGCCAGTGCCTAGCCAGTGCCTAGCCAGTGCCTAGCCAGTGCCTAGCCAGTGCCTAGCCAGTGCCTAGCCAGTGCCTAGCCAGTGCCTAGCCAGTGCCTAGCCAGTGCCTAGCCAGTGCCTAGCCAGTGCCTAGCCAGTGCCTAGCCAGTGCCTAGCCAGTGCCAGTGCCTAGCCAGTGCCTAGCCAGTGTCTAGCCAGTGCCTAGCCAGTGCCTAGCCAGTGCCTAGCCAGTGCCTAGCCAGTGTCTAGCCAGTGTCCTAGCCAGTGCCTAGCCAGTGCCTAGCCAGTGCCTAGCCAGTGCCTAGCCAGTGCCTAGCCAGTGCCTAGCCAGTGCCTAGCCAGTGCCTAGCCAGTGCCTAGCCAGTGCCTAGCCAGTGCCTAGCCAGTGCCTAGCCAGTGCCTAGCCAGTGCCTAGCCAGTGCCTAGCCAGTGCCTAGCCAGTGCCTAGCCAGTGCCTAGCCAGTGCCTAGCCAGTGCCTAGCCAGTGCCTAGCCAGTGCCTAGCCAGTGCCTAGCCAGTGCCTAGCCAGTGCCTAGCCAGTGCCTAGCCAGTGCCTAGCCAGTGCCTAGCCAGTGCCCAGTGCCAGTGCCTAGCCAGTGCCTAGCCAGTGCCTAGGCCAGTGCCTAGCCAGTGCCTAGCCAGTGCCTAGCCAGTGCCTAGTGCCAGCCAGTGCCTAGCCAGTGCCTAGCCAGTGCCTAGCCAGTGCCTAGCCAGTGCCTAGCCAGTGCCTAGCCAGTGCCTAGCCAGTGCCTAGCCAGTGCCTAGCCAGTGCCTAGCCAGTGCCTAGCCAGTGCCTAGCCAGTGCCTAGCCAGTGCCTAGCCAGTGCCTAGCCAGTGCCTAGCCAGTGCCTAGCCAGTGCCTAGCCAGTGCCTAGCCAGTGCCTAGCCAGTGCCTAGCCAGTGCCTAGCCAGTGCCTAGCCAGTGCCTAGCCAGTGCCTAGCCAGTGCCTAGCCAGTGCCTAGCCAGTGCCTAGCCAGTGCCTAGCCAGTGCCTAGCCAGTGCCTAGCCAGTGCCTAGCCAGTGCCTAGCCAGTGCCTAGCCAGTGCCTAGCCAGTGCCTAGCCAGTGCCTAGCCAGTGTCCCAGGCCAGTGTCTAGCCAGTGCCTAGCCAGTGCCTAGCCAGTGCCTAGCCAGTGCCTAGCCAGTGCCTAGCCAGTGCCTAGCCAGTGCCTAGCCAGTGCCTAAGCCAGTGCCTAGCCAGTGCCTAGCCAGTGTCTAGCCAGTGTCTAGCCAGTGCCTAGCCAGTGCCTAGCCAGTGCCTAGCCAGTGTCTAGCCAGTGCCTAGCCAGTGCCTAGCCAGTGCCTAGCCAGTGCCTAGCCAGTGCCTAGCCAGTGTCTAGCCAGTGCCTAGCCAGTGCCTAGCCAGTGCCTAGCCAGTGCCTAGCCAGTGCCTAGCCAGTGCCTAGCCAGTGCCTAGCCAGTGCCTAGCCAGTGCCTAGCCAGTGCCTAGCCAGTGCCTAGCCAGTGCCTAGCCAGTGCCTAGCCAGTGCCTAGCCAGTGCCTAGCCAGTGCCTAGCCAGTGCCTAGCCAGTGCCTAGCCAGTGCCTAGCCAGTGCCTAGCCAGTGCCTAGCCAGTGCCTAGCCAGTGCCTAGCCAGTGCCTAGCCAGTGCCTAGCCAGTGTCTAGCCAGTGCCTAGCCAGTGCCTAGCCAGTGCCTAGCCAGTGCCTAGCCAGTGCCTAGCCAGTGCCTAGCCAGTGCCTAGCCAGTGTCTAGCCAGTGCCTAGCCAGTGCCTAGCCAGTGCCTAGCCAGTGCCTAGCCAGTGCCTAGCCAGTGCCTAGCCAGTGCCTAGCCAGTGCCTAGCCAGTGCCTAGCCAGTGCCTAGCCAGTGCCTAGCCAGTGCCTAGCCAGTGCCTAGCCAGTGCCTAGCCAGTGCCTAGCCAGTGCCTAGCCAGTGCCTAGCCAGTGCCTAGCCAGTGCCTAGCCAGTGTCTAGCCAGTGTCCTAGCCAGTGCCTAGCCAGTGCCTAGCCAGTGCCTAGCCAGTGCCTAGCCAGTGCCTAGCCAGTGCCTAGCCAGTGCCTAGCCAGTGCCCTAGCCAGTGTCCTAGCCAGTGCCTAGCCAGTGCCTAGCCAGTGCCTAGCCAGTGCCTAGCCAGTGCCTAGCCAGTGCCTAGCCAGTGCCTAGCCAGTGCCTAGCCAGTGCCTAGCCAGTGCCTAGCCAGTGCCTAGCCAGTGCCTAGCCAGTGCCTAGCCAGTGCCTAGCCAGTGCCTAGCCAGTGCCTAGCCAGTGCCTAGCCAGTGCCTAGCCAGTGCCTAGCCAGTGCCTAGCCAGTGCCTAGCCAGTGCCTAGCCAGTGCCTAGCCAGTGCCTAGCCAGTGCCAGTGCCTAGCCAGTGCCAGTGCCTAGCCAGTGCCTAGCCAGTGCCTAGCCAGTGCCTAGCCAGTGCCTAGCCAGTGCCTAGCCAGTGCCTAGCCAGTGCCTAGCCAGTGCCTAGCCAGTGCCTAGCCAGTGCCTAGCCAGTGCCTAGCCAGTGCCTAGCCAGTGCCTAGCCAGTGCCTAGCCAGTGTCTAGCCAGTGCCTAGCCAGTGCCTAGCCAGTGTCTAGCCAGTGCCTAGCCAGTGCCTAGCCAGTGTCTAGCCAGTGCCTAGCCAGTGCCTAGCCAGTGCCTAGCCAGTGCCTAGCCAGTGCCAGTGCCTAGCCAGTGCCTAGCCAGTGCCTAGCCAGTGCCTAGCCAGTGCCTAGCCAGTGCCTGCCTAGCCAGTGCCTAGCCAGTGCCTAGCCAGTGCCTAGCCAGTGCCTAGCCAGTGCCTAGCCAGTGCCTAGCCAGTGCCCAGCCAGTGCCTAGCCAGTGCCTAGCCAGTGCCTAGCCAGTGCCTAGCCAGTGCCTAGCCAGTGCCTAGCCAGTGCCTAGCCAGTGCCTAGCCAGTGCCTAGCCAGTGCCTAGCCAGTGCTGTCCTAGCCAGTGTCTAGCCAGTGCCTAGCCAGTGCCTAGCCAGTGCCTAGCCAGTGCCTAGCCAGTGTCTAGCCAGTGCCTAGCCAGTGCCTAGCCAGTGTCTAGCCAGTGCCTAGCCAGTGTCTAGCCAGTGCCTAGCCAGAGTCTAGCCAGTGTCTATCACGTGCGTAGCGTATGTCTTGCCTGGGTAAAGCAAGTGTTTAGCTAGTGTCTACCCAGTGTCAAGCCTGTGTATATCCTATGTCAAGCCTATAATTAGGTTGTGTTTATCCTTAAATAAACCTTTGTCTTGCCAGTTTTTATCCTGTGTTTTGCCTTTTTCTACCATGTGTCTAACCTGTATCTAGCCTGGATCTAGCTAGTGTCTAACCTGTGTCCATCCTATGTCTAGCCTGTGATTAGGTTGTGTCTAGCCTGAATTAAGCCTGTGTCTAGCCTGTTTTTATCTTGTGTTTTGCCTGTGCTCAGCTAGTGTCTAGCCAGTGCCCAGCTAGTGTCTAGCCAGTGCCTAGCTAGTATCTAGCCAGTGTTTAGCCAGTGTCCAGCCAGTGTTTAGCCAGTGTCTAGCCAGTGCCTAGCCAGTGTCTAGCCAAACTCTAGCCAGTGTCTAGCCAGTGTCTAGCCAGTGTGTCTAGCCAGTGCCTAGCCAGTGCCTGGCTAGTGTCTAGCCTGCCAGTGTCTAGCCAGTGTCTAGCCAGTGTCTAGCCAGTGTCCAGTGTCTAGCCAGTGCCTAGCCAGAGTCTAGCCAGTGCCTAGCCAGTGCCTAGCCAGTGCCTAACCAGTGCCCTGCCAGTGCCTAACCAGTGCCCTGCCAGTGCCTAGCTAGAACCTAGCCAGTGCCTAGCTTGAACCTAGCCAGTGTCTAGCCAGTGCCTAGCCAGTGTCTAGCCAGTGCCTAGCCAGTGCCTGGCTAGTGTCTAGCCAGTGTCTAGCCAGTGTCTAGCCAGTGTCTAGCCAGTGTCTAGCCAGTGTCTAGCCAGTGTCTAGCCAGTGCCTAGCCAGTGCCTAGCCAGTGCCTAGCCAGTGCCTAGCCAGTGCCTAGCCAGTGCCTAGCCAGTGCCTAGCCAGTGCCTAGCCAGTGCCTAGTGCCTAGCCAGTGCCTAGCCAGTGCCTAGCCAGTGCCTAGCCAGTGCCTAGCCAGTGCCTAGCCAGTGCCTAGCCAGTGCCTTAGCCAGTGCCTAGCCAGTGCCTAGCCAGTGCCTAGGCCAGTGCCTAGCCAGTGCCTAGCCAGTGCCTAGCCAGTGCCTAGCCAGTGCCTAGCCAGTGCCTAGCCAGTGCCTAGCCAGTGCCTAGCCAGTGCCTAGCCAGTGCCTAGCCAGTGCCTAGCCAGTGCCTAGCCAGTGCCTAGCCAGTGCCAGTGCCTAGCCAGTGCCTAGCCAGTGCCTAGCCAGTGCCTAGCCAGTGCCTAGCCAGTGCCTAGTGCCTACCAGTGCCTAGCCAGTGTCTAGCCAGTGCCTAGCCAGTGCCTAGCCAGTGCCTAGCCAGTGTCCTAGCCAGTGCCTAGCCAGTGCCTAGCCAGTGCCTAGCCAGTGCCTAGCCAGTGCCTAGCCAGTGTCTAGCCAGTGCCTAGCCAGTGCCTAGCCAGTGCCTAGCCAGTGCCTAGCCAGTGCCTAGCCAGTGCCTAGCCAGTGCCTAGCCAGTGCCTAGCCAGTGCCTAGCCAGTGCCTAGCCAGTGCCTAGCCAGTGCCTAGCCAGTGCCTAGCCAGTGCCTAGCCAGTGCCTAGCCAGTGCCTAGCCAGTGCCTGGCCAGTGCCTAGCCAGTGCCTAGCCAGTGCCTAGCCAGTGCCTAGCCAGTGCCTAGCCAGTGCCTAGCCAGTGCCTAGCCAGTGCCCAGCCAGTGCCTAGCCAGTGCCTAGCCAGTGCCTAGCCAGTGCCTAGCCAGTGCCTAGCCAGTGCCTAGCCAGTGCCTAGCCAGTGCCTAGCCAGTGCCTAGCCAGTGCCTAGCCAGTGCCTAGCCAGTGCCTAGCCAGTGCCCAAGCCAGTGCCTAGCCAGTGCCTAGCCAGTGCCTAGCCAGTGCCTAGCCAGTGCCTAGCCAGTGCCTAGCCAGTGCCTAGCCAGTGCCTAGCCAGTGCCTAGCCAGTGCCTAGCCAGTGCCTAGCCAGTGCCTAGCCAGTGCCTAGCCAGTGCCTAGCCAGTGCCTAGCCAGTGCCTAGCCAGTGTCTAGCCAGTGCCTAGCCAGTGCCTAGCCAGTGCCTAGCCAGTGCCTAGCCAGTGCCTAGCCAGTGCCTAGCCAGTGCCTAGCCAGTGCCTAGCCAGTGCCTAGCCAGTGCCTAGCCAGTGCCTAGCCAGTGCCTAGCCAGTGCCTAGCCAGTGCCTAGCCAGTGCCTAGCCAGTGCCTAGCCAGTGCCTAGCCAGTGCCTAGCCAGTGCCTAGCCAGTGCCTAGCCAGTGCCTAGCCAGTGCCTAGCCAGTGTCCTAGCCAGTGCCTAGCCAGTGCCTAGCCAGTGCCTAGCCAGTGCCTAGCCAGTGCCTAGCCAGTGCCTAGCCAGTGCCTAGCCAGTGCCTAGCCAGTGCCTAGCCAGTGCCTAGCCAGTGCCTAGCCAGTGCCTAGCCAGTGCCTAGCCAGTGCCTAGCCAGTGCCTAGCCAGTGCCTAGCCAGTGCCTAGCCAGTGCCTAGCCAGTGCCTAGCCAGTGCCTAGCCAGTGCCTAGCCAGTGCCTAGCCAGTGCCTAGCCAGTGCCTAGCCAGTGCCTAGCCAGTGCCTAGCCAGTGCCTAGCCAGTGCCTAGCCAGTGCCTAGCCAGTGCCTAGCCAGTGCCTAGCCAGTGCCTAGCCAGTGCCTAGCCAGTGCCTAGCCAGTGCCTAGCCAGTGCCTAGCCAGTGCCTAGCCAGTGCCTAGCCAGTGTCCTAGCCAGTGCCTAGCCAGTGCCTAGCCAGTGCCTAGCCAGTGCCTAGCCAGTGCCTAGCCAGTGCCTAGCCAGTGCCTAGCCAGTGCCTAGCCAGTGCCTAGCCAGTGCCTAGCCAGTGCCTAGCCAGTGCCTAGCCAGTGCCTAGCCAGTGCCTAGCCAGTGCCTAGCCAGTGCCTAGCCAGTGCCTAGCCAGTGCCTAGCCAGTGCCTAGCCAGTGCCTAGCCAGTGCCTAGCCAGTGCCTAGCCAGTGCCTAGCCAGTGCCTAGCCAGTGCCTAGCCAGTGCCTAGCCAGTGCCTAGCCAGTGTCTAGCCAGTGCCAGTGCCTAGCCAGTGCCTAGCCAGTGCCTAGCCAGTGCCTAGCCAGTGCCTAGCCAGTGCCTCAGCCAGTGCCTAGCCAGTGCCTAGCCAGTGCCTAGCCAGTGCCTAGCCAGTGCCTAGCCAGTGCCAGTGCCTAGCCAGTGCCTAGCCAGTGCCTAGCCAGTGCCTAGCCAGTGCCTAGCCAGTGCCTAGCCAGTGCCTAGCCAGTGCCTAGCCAGTGCCTAGCCAGTGCCTAGCCAGTGCCTAGCCAGTGCCTCAGCCAGTGCCTAGCCAGTGCCTAGCCAGTGCCTAGCCAGTGCCTAGCCAGTGCCTAGCCAGTGCCTAGCCAGTGCCTAGCCAGTGCCTAGCCAGTGCCTAGCCAGCCTGCCAGTGCCTAGCCAGTGCCTAGCCAGTGCCTAGCCAGTGCCTAGCCAGTGCCTAGCCAGTGCCTAGCCAGTGCCTAGCCAGTGCCTAGCCAGTGCCTAGCCAGTGCCTAGCCAGTGCCAGTGCCTAGCCAGTGCCAGTGCCTAGCCAGTGCCCAGTGCCTAGCCAGTGCCTAGCCAGTGCCTAGCCAGTGCCTAGCCAGTGCCTCCAGCCAGTGCCTAGCCTAGCCAGTGCCTAGCCAGTGCCTAGCCAGTGCCTAGCCAGTGCCTAGCCAGTGCCTAGCCAGTGCCTAGCCAGTGCCTAGCCAGTGCCTAGCCAGTGCCAGTGCCTAGCCAGTGCCTAGCCAGTGCCTAGCCAGTGCCTAGCCAGTGCCTAGTGCCTAGCCAGTGCCTAGCCAGTGCCTAGCCAGTGCCTAGCCAGTGCCTAGCCAGTGCCTAGCCAGTGTCTAGCCAGTGCCTAGCCAGTGCCTAGCCAGTGCCCAGTGCCCAGTGCCTAGCCAGTGCCTAGCCAGTGCCTAGCTAGCCAGTGCCAGTGTCTCTAGTGCCTAGCCAGTGTCTAGCCAGTGCCCAGGTGCCAGTGTCTAGCCAGTGCCTAGCCAGTGCCTCTAGCCAGTGCCTAGCCAGTGCCCAGTGCCTAGCCAGTGTCTAGCCAGTGCCTCTAGCCAGTGTCTAGCCAGTGCCCAGGCCAGTGTCTAGCCAGTGCCTAGCCAGTGCCCTAGCCAGTGTCTAGCCAGTGCCTAGCCAGTGCCTAGCCAGTGCCTAGTGCCTAGCCAGTGCCTAGCCAGTGCCCAGTGCCTAGCCAGTGCCAGCCAGTGCCTAGCCAGTGCCTAGCCAGTGCCTAGCCAGTGCCTAGCCAGTGCCTAGCCAGTGCCCTAGCCAGTGCCTAGCCAGTGCCTAGCCAGTGTCTAGCCAGTGCCTAGCCAGTGCCTAGCCAGTGCCTAGCCAGTGTCTAGCCAGTGCCTAGCCAGTGCCTAGCCAGTGTCTAGCCAGTGCCTAGCCAGTGTCTAGCCAGTGCCTAGCCAGTGTCTAGCCAGTGCCTAGCCAGTGCCTAGCCAGTGCCTAGCCAGTGCCTAGCCAGTGCCTAGCCAGTGTCTAGCCAGTGCCTAGCCAGTGCCTAGCCAGTGCCTAGCCAGTGCCTAGCCAGTGTCTAGCCAGTGCCTAGCCAGTGTCTAGCCAGTGCCTAGCCAGTGCCTAGCCAGTGCCTAGCCAGTGCCTAGCCAGTGCCTAGCCAGTGCCTAGCCAGTGCCTAGCCAGTGCCTAGCCAGTGTCTAGCCAGTGCCTAGCCAGTGCCTAGCCAGTGTCTAGCCAGTGCCTAGCCAGTGTCTAGCCAGTGCCTAGCCAGTGTCTAGCCAGTGCCTAGCCAGTGCCCAAGCCAGTGCCTAGCCAGTGCCTAGCCAGTGCCTAGCCAGTGTCTAGCCAGTGCCTAGCCAGTGCCCTAGCCAGTGCCTAGCCAGTGCCTAGCCAGTGTCTAGCCAGTGTCTAGCCAGTGCCTAGCCAGTGCCTAGCCAGTGCCTAGCCAGTGCCTAGCCAGTGCCTAGCCAGTGTCTAGCCAGTGCCTAGCCAGTGCCTAGCCAGTGTCTAGCCAGTGCCTAGCCAGTGCCTAGCCAGTGCCTAGCCAGTGTCTAGCCAGTGCCTAGCCAGTGCCTAGCCAGTGTCTAGCCAGTGCCTAGCCAGTGCCTAGCCAGTGCCTAGCCAGTGTCTAGCCAGTGCCTAGCCAGTGCCTAGCCAGTGCCTAGCCAGTGCCTAGCCAGTGTCCAGCCAGTGCCCAGCCAGTGCCTAGCCAGTGTCTAGCCAGTGCCTAGCCAGTGTCTAGCCAGTGCCTAGCCAGTGCCTAGCCAGTGCCTAGCCAGTGCCTAGCCAGTGCCTAGCCAGTGCCTAGCCAGTGCCTAGCCAGTGCCTAGCCAGTGCCTAGCCAGTGCCTAGCCAGTGCCTAGCCAGTGCCTAGCCAGTGCCTAGCCAGTGTCTAGCCAGTGCCTAGCCAGTGCCTAGCCAGTGCCTAGCCAGTGCCTAGCCAGTGCCTAGCCAGTGCCTAGCCAGTGCCTAGCCAGTGCCTCAGCCAGTGCCTAGCCAGTGCCTAGCCAGTGCCTAGCCAGTGCCTAGCCAGTGCCTAGCCAGTGCCTAGCCAGTGTCTAGCCAGTGCCTAGCCAGTGCCTAGCCAGTGCCTAGCCAGTGCCTAGCCAGTGCCTAGCCAGTGCCTAGCCAGTGCCTAGCCAGTGCCTAGCCAGTGCCTAGCCAGTGCCTAGCCAGTGCCTAGCCAGTGCCTAGCCAGTGCCTAGCCAGTGCCTAGCCAGTGTCCAGCCAGTGCCTAGCCAGTGCCTAGCCAGTGTCCAGCCAGTGCCTAGCCAGTGCCTAGCCAGTGCCTAGCCAGTGCCTAGCCAGTGCCTAGCCAGTGCCTAGCCAGTGCCTAGCCAGTGCCTAGCCAGTGCCTAGCCAGTGCCTAGCCAGTGCCTAGCCAGTGCCCAGCCAGTGCCTAGCCAGTGCCTAGCCAGTGCCTAGCCAGTGCCTAACCAGTGCCCTAGCCAGTGCCTAGCCAGTGCCTAGCCAGTGCCTAGCCAGTGCCTAGCCAGTGCCTAGCCAGTGCCTAGCCAGTGCCTAGCCAGTGCCTCCAGCCAGTGCCTAAGCCAGTGCCTAGCCAGTGCCTAGCCAGTGCCTAGCCAGTGCCTAGCCAGTGTCTAGCCAGTGCCTAGCCAGTGCCTAGCCAGTGCCTAGCCAGTGCCTAGCCAGTGCCTAGCCAGTGCCTAGCCAGTGTCTAGCCAGTGCCTAGCCAGTGCCTAGCCAGTGCCTAGCCAGTGCCTAGCCAGTGCCTAGCCAGTGCCTAGCCAGTGCCTAGCCAGTGCCTAGCCAGTGCCTAGCCAGTGCCCAGCCAGTGCCTAGCCAGTGCCTAGCCAGTGCCTAGCCAGTGCCTAGCCAGTGCCCAGCCAGTGCCTAGCCAGTGCCTAGCCAGTGTCCTAGCCAGTGCCTAGCCAGTGCCTAGCCAGTGCCTAGCCAGTGCCTAGCCAGTGCCTAGCCAGTGCCTAGCCAGTGCCTAGCCAGTGCCTAGCCAGTGCCCAGCCAGTGCCTAGCCAGTGCCCAGCCAGTGCCTAGCCAGTGCCTTAGCCAGTGCCTAGCCAGTGCCCAGCCAGTGCCTAGCCAGTGCCTAGCCAGTGCCTAGCCAGTGCCCAGCCAGTGCCTAGCCAGTGCCTAGCCAGTGCCCAGCCAGTGCCTAGCCAGTGCCTAGCCAGTGCCTAGCCAGTGCCTAGCCAGTGCCCAGCCAGTGCCTAGCCAGTGCCAGCCAGTGCCTAGCCAGTGTCTAGCCAGTGCCTAGCCAGTGTCTAGCCAGTGCCTAGCCAGTGCCTAGCCAGTGCCTAGCCAGTGCCTAGCCAGTGTCTAGCCAGTGCCTAGCCAGTGCCTAGCCAGTGTAGCCAGTGCCCTAGCCAGTGCCTAGCCAGTGCCTAGCCAGTGTCTAGCCAGTGCCTAGCCAGTGCCTAGCCAGTGCCTAGCCAGTGCCTAGCCAGTGCCTAGCCAGTGCCTAGCCAGTGCCTAGCCAGTGCCCAGCCAGTGCCTAGCCAGTGCCTAGCCAGTGCCCAGCCAGGCCCAGCCAGTGCCTAGCCAGTGCCTAGCCAGTGCCTAGCCAGTGCCTAGCCAGTGCCTAGCCAGTGCCTAGCCAGTGCCTAGCCAGTGCCTCAAGCCAGTGCCTAGCCAGTGCCTAGCCAGTGCCTAGCCAGTGTCTAGCCAGTGTCTAGCCAGTGCCTAGCCAGTGCCTAGCCAGTGCCTAGCCAGTGCCTAGCCAGTGTCTAGCCAGTGCCTAGCCAGTGCCTAGCCAGTGCCTAGCCAGTGCCTAGCCAGTGCCTAGCCAGTGCCTAGCCAGTGCCTAGCCAGTGCCTAGCCAGTGCCTAGCCAGTGCCTAGCCAGTGCCTAGCCAGTGCCTAGCCAGTGCCTAGCCAGTGCCCAGCCAGTGCCTAGCCAGTGCCTAGCCAGTGCCCAGCCAGTGCCTAGCCAGTGCCTAGCCAGTGCCCAGCCAGTGCCCAGCCAGTGCCCAGCCAGCGCCCAGCCAGTGCCTAGCCAGTGCCCAGCCAGTGCCTAGCCAGTGCCTAGCCAGTGCCCAGCCAGTGCCCAGCCAGTGCCTAGCCAGTGCCTAGCCAGTGCCTAGCCAGTGTCTAGCCAGTGCCTAGCCAGTGCCTAGCCAGTGCCTAGCCAGTGCCTAGCCAGTGCCTAGCCAGTAGTCTAGCCAGTGCCTAGCCAGTGCCTAGCCAGTGCCTAGCCAGTGCCCAGCCAGTGCCTCAGCCAGTGCCTAGCCAGTGCCTAGCCAGTGCCTAGCCAGTGCCTAGACAGTGCCTAGCCAGTGCCTAGCCAGTGCCTAGCCAGTGCCTAGCCACAGCCGTGCCCAGCCAATCCAGCCAGTGCCCACAGTGCCAGCCAGTGCCTAGCCAGTGCCCAGGCCAGTGCCTAG
Organism: Zaprionus africanus; assembly: GCA_018151435.1. Classification (NCBI taxonomy): domain Eukaryota; kingdom Metazoa; phylum Arthropoda; class Insecta; order Diptera; family Drosophilidae; genus Zaprionus; species Zaprionus africanus. The sequence goes on along the minus strand of JAECXB010000268.1, from coordinate 3,242 downwards.
CCAGTGCCTAGCCAGTGCCTAGCCAGTGGCCTAGCCAGTGCCTAGCCACAGTGCCTAGCCAGTGCCCAGCCAGTGCCTAGCCAGTGCCCAGCCAGCGCCTGCTAGTCAGCCCAGTGTCTAGCCAGTGCCCAGCCAGTGCCTAGCCAGTGCCTAGCCAGTGCCTAGCCAGTGCCCAAACAGTGCGAGCCAGTGCCCAGCAATAGTGTTCAGCCAGTGTTCAGCCAGTGCCCAGCCAGTGCCTAGCCAGTGCCTAGCCAGTGCCCTAGCCAGTGCCCTAGCCAGTGCCCTAGCCAGTGCCTAGCCAGTGCCTAGCCAGTGCCTAGCCAGTGCCCTAGCCAGTGCCTAGCCAGTGCCTAGCCAGTGCCCTAGCCAGTGTCTAGCCAGTGCCTAGCCAGTGCCCTAGCCAGTGCCTAGCCAGTGCCTAGCCAGTGCCTAGCCAGTGCCCAGCCAGTGCCTAGCCAGTGCCTAGCCAGTGTCTAGCCAGTGCCCAGCCAGTGTCTAGCCAGTGCCCAGCCAGTGCCTAGCCAGTGCCTAGCCAGTGCCCTAGCCAGTGCCTAGCCAGTGCCTAGCCAGTGCCTAGCCAGTGCCTAGCCAGTGTCTAGCCAGTGCCCTAGCCAGTGCCTAGCCAGTGCCCTAGCCAGTGTCTAGCCAGTGCCTAGCCAGTGCCTAGCCAGTGCCTAGCCAGTGCCTAGCCAGTGCCTAGCCAGTGCCTAGCCAGTGCCTAGCCAGTGTCTAGCCAGTGCCTAGCCAGTGCCCTAGCCAGTGCCTAGCCAGTGCCTAGCCAGTGTCTAGCCAGTGCCTAGCCAGTGCCTAGCCAGTGCCTAGCCAGTGCCTAGCCAGTGCCTAGCCAGTGCCCTAGCCAGTGCCCTAGCCAGTGCCTAGCCAGTGCCTAGCCAGTGCCTAGCCAGTGCCTAGCCAGTGCCCTAGCCAGTGCCTAGCCAGTGCCTAGCCAGTGCCCTAGCCAGTGCCTAGCCAGTGCCTAGCCAGTGTCTAGCCAGTGCCCTAGCCAGTGCCTAGCCAGTGCCTAGCCAGTGCCTAGCCAGTGCCTAGCCAGTGTCTAGCCAGTGCCTAGCCAGTGCCCTAGCCAGTGCCTAGCCAGTGCCTAGCCAGTGCCTAGCCAGTGCCCTAGCCAGTGCCTAGCCAGTGCCTAGCCAGTGCCTAGCCAGTGTCTAGCCAGTGCCTAGCCAGTGCCTAGCCAGTGTCTAGCCAGTGCCCTAGCCAGTGCCTAGCCAGTGCCCTAGCCAGTGCCTAGCCAGTGCCCTAGCCAGTGCCTAGCCAGTGCCTCAGCCAGTGCCTAGCCAGTGCCTAGCCAGTGCCTAGCCAGTGCCTAGCCAGTGCCTAGCCAGTGCCTAGCCAGTGCCTAGCCAGTGCCTAGCCAGTGCCCTAGCCAGTGCCTAGCCAGTGCCTAGCCAGTGCCTAGCCAGTGCCTAGCCAGTGCCCTAGCCAGTGCCTAGCCAGTGCCCTAGCCAGTGCCTAGCCAGTGCCTAGCCAGTGCCTAGCCAGTGCCTAGCCAGTGCCTAGCCAGTGCCTAGCCAGTGCCCTAGCCAGTGCCTAGCCAGTGTCTAGCCAGTGCCTAGCCAGTGCCCTAGCCAGTGTCTAGCCAGTGCCTAGCCAGTGCCCTAGCCAGTGCCTAGCCAGTGCCCTAGCCAGTGCCTAGCCAGTGCCCTAGCCAGTGCCCTAGCCAGTGTCTAGCCAGTGCCCTAGCCAGTGCCTAGCCAGTGCCCTAGCCAGTGCCCTAGCCAGTGCCCTAGCCAGTGCCTAGCCAGTGCCCTAGCCAGTGCCCTAGCCAGTGCCCTAGCCAGTGCCCTAGCCAGTGCCCTAGCCAGTGCCCTAGCCAGTGCCTAGCCAGTGCCTAGCCAGTGCCTAGCCAGTGCCTAGCCAGTGCCCTAGCCAGTGCCTAGCCAGTGCCTAGCCAGTGCCCTAGCCAGTGCCTAGCCAGTGCCCTAGCCAGTGCCTAGCCAGTGCCCTAGCCAGTGCCCTAGCCAGTGCCTAGCCAGTGCCTAGCCAGTGCCTAGCCAGTGCCCTAGCCAGTGCCTAGCCAGTGCCTAGCCAGTGCCTAGCCAGTGCCCAGCCAGTGCCTAGCCAGTGCCTAGCCAGTGCCCTAGCCAGTGCCTAGCCAGTGCCTAGCCAGTGCCTAGCCAGTGCCTAGCCAGTGCCTAGCCAGTGCCTAGCCAGTGCCTAGCCAGTGCCTAGCCAGTGCCTAGCCAGTGCCTAGCCAGTGCCTAGCCAGTGCCCTAGCCAGTGCCCTAGCCAGTGCCCTAGCCAGTGCCTAGCCAGTGCCTAGCCAGTGCCTAGCCAGTGTCTAGCCAGTGCCTAGCCAGTGCCCTAGCCAGTGCCTAGCCAGTGCCCTAGCCAGTGCCTAGCCAGTGCCCTAGCCAGTGCCTAGCCAGTGCCTAGCCAGTGCCTAGCCAGTGCCCTAGCCAGTGCCTAGCCAGTGCCTAGCCAGTGCCTAGCCAGTGCCTAGCCAGTGCCTAGCCAGTGTCTAGCCAGTGCCTAGCCAGTGCCCAGCCAGTGCCTAGCCAGTGCCTAGCCAGTGCCCTAGCCAGTGCCCTAGCCAGTGCCTAGCCAGTGCCTAGCCAGTGCCTAGCCAGTGCCTCAGCCAGTGCCTAGCCAGTGCCCAGCCAGTGCCTAGCCAGTGCCTAGCCAGTGCCTAGCCAGTGCCTAGCCAGTGCCCTAGCCAGTGCCTAGCCAGTGCCCAGCCAGTGTCTAGCCAGTGCCTAGCCAGTGCCTAGCCAGTGCCCTAGCCAGTGTCTAGCCAGTGCCCTAGCCAGTGCCTAGCCAGTGCCTAGCCAGTGCCTAGCCAGTGCCTAGCCAGTGCCTAGCCAGTGCCTAGCCAGTGCCCAGCCAGTGCCCTAGCCAGTGCCCTAGCCAGTGCCTAGCCAGTGTCTAGCCAGTGCCTAGCCAGTGCCAGCCAGTGCCTAGCCAGTGCCCTAGCCAGTGCCTAGCCAGTGCCTAGCCAGTGCCTAGCCAGTGCCTAGCCAGTGCCTAGCCAGTGCCCAGCCAGTGCCTAGCCAGTGCCCAGCCAGTGCCCAGCCAGTGCCTAGCCAGTGCCTAGCCAGTGCCTAGCCAGTGCCTAGCCAGTGCCCAGCCAGTGCCTAGCCAGTGCCTAGCCAGTGCCTAGCCAGTGCCTAGCCAGTGCCTAGCCAGTGCCTAGCCAGTGCCTAGCCAGTGCCTAGCCAGTGCCTAGCCAGTGCCTAGCCAGTGCCCTAGCCAGTGCCCAGCCAGTGCCTAGCCAGTGCCTA
>JAECXB010000264.1:600000-796382 GCA_018151435.1 Zaprionus africanus | reverse complement strand
TTTACTTTATCCACTGTGAATCTGCCCAACTGACGCCTTCTCTGTTCTCTTCCCTTCTCATTTTCATGTCGTTATGCCTAAAAATAAAACTGTCCATCAACAATCAAACCTGCCTGGCTCAACCTGAACCGGGAACTCGATATGGATGTGGATTGTGATGGATATCTGTGCCTGCGTGTTCGCGTCATCATGATTTATGGCGTTCGATTGTCAACCCTGCAATTATAACAAAATATATCCGATGGCAACAATAACAATAACAATAACGATAACAAATCCGATAACAGACGACGATGTAACGCTCACGCTGTCGCCGGTGATTGTTGGCAGCGTTTTGACCATCATAATTATCGGTCTGGCCATCGCTATACGCATATTTGTGGTAACATTTGTGCAGAATTTGCGTCGCAATCGCCAGCATGGCAACAAGGCGACAGCAGCAGGTGTGGTCACCCAGCCGGGGGATGTCTTCAAGGTGAGAGATCACAAAGAGTTGAAGTTCCCATCAGATTATCATAGCTGCTTTATTTTCTTTTGCAGAGTGGAAACCTGGAGAAACCGCGTTGGCAGCACACGGACATTAAGACGAAGTCATCTGAGGATTTGGTGGAGGATGAACGTGATCCAGATGTCATACCCTCGCAATATGGTAAGCAGCTTGGAAGATTCTAAGGGTGCAGGCTTCAAGTAGAACTGGCAGCAGAAAAGAAAGCTTTATTCTTTTGTTCTTTTGCTTTCTTTATTATTGTCGCACACTTGAGACTAAAACGAGATTTTTATAGTGCTTCCTGCACTTTGTCCATTTAACTTTAATCAAATTTTTACGCACACTTTTTTGACTTTTACTTTCATGTCTCTGTTTCTCCCCTTCTCTCTTTTCACGTCCCCGTAATCGTAATCAATCTCATCAACACGACAACAATACGACCAACGGGCAATCGAAACATTTGTGACCTCACCAAACCAATCCAATCCAATCAACGGATGCAATTTCCTTTTAATCGTAAATATTTTTAACGATGGATCCGCCAATCTAAAACGCAACCGCATCCTCGCGCATGGACACCCGGCCACGTCGCACACCACTAACGTCGCCCCAACGAATGCCAACGTATCCTCAACCCGATGCCAATAAATTTCAATCGCGCGCGCACAGTTGGAGGCAGCAGCGCCGGCAGCAGTGGCAGCAATGCCTCCAATGTGGGCAATGCCTCCACAGCAGGCACGGCCACTGGCAGCAGTACCTCCACAGCAGTGGCAGCTGCCGCCACCACCGCAGCAACAGCAACAGCAGCATCTGCGCCCGCTGCAGACCGTGGCGAGGGGCATCAGCAGTTCGTAGTGGCAGCAGCTACACAGTCGACAGTGCCGAGTGTTGGAGCCGTTGGCAGCATATCCAAGTGGTCACCCAATGGCAATGTAAGTATAGCTTGCAAAGATACTGGAAACTAAATTTAATATTGAGAGAATAATTTTGAAAATTAGTTTTTAAGATTTTTATTTGGTATTTTGTTAATTATCATTTTTATTATTTATTTTTTTAGTTTTCACCAAATTCTGTAAAGAATATAACTGTACGCGAGAACAGAGACTATACCAATAGTATGTCCAGCATGGGTGCATATGGAGTGTGGAATACTAGATTATCACCTTATTGGGGTTCCAAGAATACATTCTTCTGAACTAGGAGTTGCAAAAACATCGATGTATACCCAGACCATTTAATAGTTTGAGACAAAGAAAAAAAGAATCGAAACCAAGCATCTCTTTGTTTGCTTAACCAAATAACCAACTTTAATTAATGTTAGTTTAATCTAAATTAATTATTATTTAAGTTTACTTATAACGTTAATTTACTTTTATTTAAATATTTTAATTTACAAATATTTTTCAATTTCAATGCTTCCTCTTCCATCAGTCTTTTATTATGAAAGTTTCCTCACTTTATGTAATAAAACTTAACTTTATTTAATTCACATTGCCTTTATGAATAACCTTAACCTTGTCCAGTGCGCCATTGACATTGATGACTAGGCTACTTGAATTTTTGTTGTTCCTAGTAGACCAACTTTTAACTATTTATCGTGTTTAGTCTATAATAGACCATATTTCATTGTCGCTCACAGAAACTATTGTATTAATTCTTCTTAAAAAATCGTATTCTACCACTTCTTCCCAGGACTAGTCATCTTAAATTGGTTTTTTTTTTTTTTTTTTTTTTTATATTAATTCTTATTCCTTATATTCTAACATTAAACTATAGATAGTTGAATTTAAAAAATGGTCAATGCGAATTTAGTTTTAATTGCATATAATGTCATTCATTATTATGGTTATACAAAAAAAAAAAAAAAAATAAAAAAAAAAATATTGTAAAAAAAAAACCAAAATTTACCCCCGGTCCACTAAAATTTTTTTTAATAAATGAAGGTCGTAACCCACGCTTATTTTTAAAAAAACTTTAAAAGGAACTAGACGCCAAGTCGTATATCATTTAAAATTAATGAATATTCACAGTTATAACTAATTCATTAGATCTATGAAACACTTTTAATTGAGAGTGGGGAATTCTGTTTGATAGTTATAATATATTATTCAACATGCATAGGAGTATTTATATCTTTCAAGTGTGACAGTTGAGATAGTTGACATTTGACACAGTATGTTTGATTGATAAAGGCAGAGCTGACCACAAAGAGAAGTGGACTTGAGGTTACGTTGACCGAACTTTTGATAGGTATAGTCACATATAGAAATTTATATATTGTAGTTAGTTCCCTGCTAATGTCAGCCAGTTGTCAGTTCAGCTTCACGTTAGTTTCCATTCGTCTCTCTCTCCCTCTCTCTCTGTTTCTCTTCCCACACTTAAACCAATCGAATACAGAAATTGCCAAATTGCTAAACAAAACTAAGGCAACCCACAAAGTTGTGGGGTACCCTCAGAAGGGCATCGAATGTCAGTTGGGGCATCCCTGTGTCCCCCTTCCTCCCCCCGGCTTCCACTTGCCCAACCACAAACTCAATGCCAACCCAAAAGCGTGCCAGGAAGAAGAAGAAGGGTGTTTATTAAAAAAAGCTTTTAAACTGTCAGAGCGCACGTCTTGTCGCATGGCAACCCCGTTCCCCTTCCGTACCGCCCAGCTCCCCTCTTGGCACACGTTACACACCTCGCCATCCTTGCTGGAGTTATAAATAAAAGCCATTGACTAAATCTGGGGATAATGGCGAAAGCACTTTGTACTGCAGCCAGCCACAATGGCAGGAGAGAAGGTAATTGCAATACGCCTTCTTCCCAGCCAGAAACAACAACAACAACAACAATGCATCATGTCAAGCTGGTCATAATCAATCAATTTGTTGGTATTTATATTGCTCGGCACTAGTCAAATACTCTCGATATATTTATATATTTAAAGAAGAATGGCAAAGGGGGTGGGGGGGAACTGCAGCTGTGGAAAATTAAACATGCGAACGGGAAAAGCAATTACAAATCAGGATGAGTAATGGTGTTCTATGCAGATTAGTTAACATGTGGGAAAAGGCAAATTTCGAAATGGAAATGAAGCGATATTAATGTTTATTTATGAGTTACATTTAGGAGAAAAATAAAAGCAATTCTACAGTTCTATGAAACATCTCTGCAGTCTCCATGGCTTAGGGAATTTTAATTTTGGAAGCTAATTAGTTAGAATAATATTAATAAGTGTAGTAAGGAAAATATATGTCGAGGAGTCTTAAGAGAGTTTGGTTTTTGTTTCAGTTTTGTGCGAATTTCAACATATATTAAAAATAAATCGATAAATTGAGTGATCGATATGACTGTAAGAAAATGTCAAAGTTTTGACACTGTATTCTTCGATTACCATGGCGTGGTGTATCAGGAGTTCTTACCATATGATCCTACGGTCTATAAACAGTACTATCTTGAAGTTATACGCCGTTTGGGAGAAGCAAAACGAAGAAAACGTCCAGAATTTTGAAAAAACAATTATGGAATTATCGAACTTGGCGTGTTTTTTTTCGGTCATGGCCCACCTGGGCTCTTCAATTGGGACGATTGGACTTTGGTTTCGATATCATAACCATATACTCAGGGTTCGTCACTAGTTACGACCCTTTTTAGTAATTCCGGGCCATCGTTGACGTCATTCAACAGCTCTTGAGCTATGCTCATTCGAAGGTTCTTTTGGTCAAAATTAAGCACGCAAAACAAACCCCTCTCACAACCAAACAAAAAATGCTTTACACTCGAAACTTGGTACAGATGTTCGGGAAGATTGTAACAACATAACAAAACAAAATAAATCGATAATCGAAACTACATTTCTCGCAAAATTTGAAAATTGACCTTAGTTTTTGAACACACTGAATCGCTAAACTGAAAGAGTATTCTATATGACTATATTTAAGAATTACTTAAAAAGGCAAAGAGTAACAAAGTCCACAGTTTAATGAAGTCTCTCTGCGTTAAGTTATTGTCCTCAGAAAATCCCGTTTCGTGTAAATTCTATTTTATTATCATCTTATAAAATTAGCCTTACTCCAGTTGCAGAGCATCAACGTGTTATCTCCTCAACTTACAGGCTTTTCCTTTTTTATTCACCATTTAACGTTTCACATTTTATTCTATTATTATGAATTGATCGCATATCTAATCGAAACCTATTATAATGTGCATTTATTATTCCCCGAGCCGAATATAAATATAATTTAGTAAATATTCCACACACACCCGCACAGTTAATTTGAGCCAACGCTTTCTGCATTGTTTATAGAGTTTTTTTTTTTTTTTGTGTTTTGTTCGTGGAGAATTTACTCATTTCCGATAAGCTCATCTATTCGAATTCGAATACGAATTGTTTTCATTTCATTAAATTTGCAATTAGATTCCGTTTATGCATTTTAGCCGACATTACCATAAGCTGTGCCAGGGAGATTAGAAAGCGCTGCTGTTGCTGTTGCTGTTGTTGTCCGGATGGACCCATATGGCGTATGGCATAGACAGAGCGTGACCAATTGACTGCCACGTTCAGGGGAAATCGGCAAAATGCTTGCAATGCACACACACACACACACACACACACACACATGCATGCATGAATATATACATACATTTATTTCACTAATCTGCCAAAAAGTGACCACGACCGAGACTGGAAAGGCAGAGACAGAGAGAGAGAGGGAGGAAGAGGGAGAGGAAATCGGGAAAAAATATAATAATAAAAACAGCAATGCTGCGGTTTTCAGCAGTGCAGAGATAAGCATAAGGCGGGGGACGACGGTGGGCGGGGAATGTGGGCGGTAGAGCCGAAACAGAAGGCAGCCTGGCAGGAGGAGGAGCAGGAGATGCCACTGCATTCGCTCCCTCTCTCTCTCTCTTTCTCTCTCTTGCTCTGTAAATGGGATTTGGCGCGCGCGCTGATTTCAATTACATTTGAATTACCATCAGGCAGGCACAGTGGGAAAGGGGGCGTGGCTGTGTGCTGTGCGCAAAGCCGGGCATAACTCAATTCGTTAATTAAATAATTTTAAATATTGCCAAACATAACACAAACAGTTCAATCTGCAAGGCGTCAGCAACAACAACAACAACTGAAACAACGAACCAAATTTCGCAATTCTGCATTCACATTCGCAATTTCGAATTGCATCCAGAGATTTCAATTATAATTTCTCTTCTCTACTGTTCTGTCTCTCTCTCTCTCGCTCGCTCACGATTGGCAGCAGGAATATTTTCCCAATACTGCCGCGAAACAATTTTACCAATTTTCGCCAAAAAAGAATGTCGAGCCGAGACAAAACTATGAAAAATTCATCGAACATGCTCGAAAATCGACAATTAGAGAAAAGTTTGCGAAATGCCTGAATTGAATTATAAAATTTATTTGTTTTAAATGTTTGGCTATTATTGAAAATTCACTGAAATCAACGAAATATTTTGAATATATATTGTGCTATATTTAAATGTGAATTATATTCTGAAAACGTTTCACTTTCAATATAATTAAAACTCTTTTATATGTAGGTCAAACTTTGACATAGAATATATTTAATGTCAATTTTAATAACGGTACTTTCAATTTAATACACTTCCTTAGAATTTATACCGGTTCATAGTGGTCTCCATGGATTGTTTGATAGTTTTTTCGGCATTCTTTCGATTATATCGATAGTTTCATACAACAAAAATGCCCCTAACAAGGGGTCTTAGATTACATGTCAATATTAATAATCGTACTAGAATTGTTATCTATCGATAGTGGTCTCCATCGATTTTCGATAGTTTTTTCTAGATTATATCGATAGTTTCAAATATCAATAATATTACTTTCATTTAAATACCCTGTATCAGAGAATGATGTCTATCGATAGCCGTTTTTCATAGTTCTTCGATTTTATCGATAGTTTCATATGGAGTACTCCTAATTGTGGTTCAGACTCCGCCTTAGATTCAATTCATCAGTTATAATACTACTTCGAAAAATATACTCTGTGTTAAAAATTAAACCTATCGGTAGTCCATCGTAATTTTAATTAATCGTACTTTTTTTGAGCGGTTTTCAGTTTTCTATCGCTTCAATCGATAGTTCCATTGATTTCATTATTGGTTCCATCGATTGTTATCATCCTCTACCCCGCATAGCTTAATCAATAATACCTTTCTCCCTCTCTCTTCTTCCCTTTGCAGACACCCGGCATGACGACCACAACGACGCTCACTAACGATCCGCCGATCGCCTTCAATCAGATCACGGCGCAGCGAGCGCAACTTTTGGCCGCCGTGGCGGCAACTGGTGGCGGCTGCAGCAGCACCGTCATCTCGCCCAGCAGCAGCATCATGGGCAGCCTGGGTGGCGGAGGTAAACCTCTGCCGCTGGGCATGGGTGGCACCATCATCGGGTCACCCACCTCGCTGTCCTCGACAGCGACACTGGCTGCGCATCTGCAGCCGGCACATGGGAGCGGCGGCGTTGGTGGTACACTGCCGCCAGGATTGGGCAGTGGCGGCGGGTATATAATGAATGCCTATGCGAGTGGGCGATTGCACCATCCGCTGCAACAGACAGGGGGAATGGGTCACACAGCCACCTTGAATCGTCACCAGCATCAACAGCATCATCATCACAATCACCATCATCAGCAGCAGTCGCAGCAGCATCCTGGCTCTGGGTCCAGTCTCCTGCTCGGTAGCATGGGCAGTGTTATGGGCGTGGGCGTGACATCGACTACGACCACGTCATGCAATTCATCGCAGGATCTCGATGACAACATCAATATAAATGCAATCAAGGATTGCCTCATGACGCAGCGTGTGCCCGAAAGTTGTGTCTAAAGATCATCGTATAGTTATTCAACCTAACCTATACATATGTATGTATGTAGTTGTATGTATATTTGTCGTAGATCTCTGTTCTCGTTAAGGCGCTGTGCATCATAGGTAAATACATCAGTTTTAAAGCAGCCATATCATCCGCATATCCCAAACAGGCCGTCGCATATCAGAGAAAAGAATCATAAAGATGATGAATCATATGGATGATATATCTAAATATGAGAACTCCTGTAATTTTCGGTAGGAAAACATATCCTGTGTGCAACAATAATATCCCCAACAAATGTTAAGATCATTTTACTGTGCTCGTTTAGCTAAATTGTATAAACAATAAATTAAGATGATATCGTTTCCGCGCGACCTAATGCGAGTGACTAAGGGGAGAAAGCATTGATCATCATATATATCAAGATAATGCATTAACCTAAGGCAACTTCAAAAAGACTCTGAAATTTAGTAGCGAAATTATTTGTAGGCAAAATGTTCTCAAACTACACAATATTATATAGTACATGAAGAAATACATATATAGTCGATATATAGAACGATTGTACGAGTTGTAAATAGTCAACAATGTTGTATAAAGCGAGTGCACTACGTAAGCCCTAAGACTTTTGTTGTAAATCGATGTAAATTTAGCTACATATAGAAACTATGAGTATATATAGTGAATAACGTATGAGTGTGTATTTGCGAGTGCCCGATTCAGTTCGGGAATGTCCTCTATAGTCAAGTAATGAAGTAAAAAATGAAAAGGGAAAGTAAAAGTAAAGAATGTAACGGTTAATTTTATGCAAATTGTTAGAGCGCATTGCGTTTAAGCAGAATTTAGTGACAGAGTATATAGTTAAAAACGTGTTAGGTTATAAAGTCTATGCATAAATACAGATACCGATAACGATAACGATAAATAACTAAGTCATAGAGAATGTGACAAAAAATAAGAATACAATTAAATGGTAAATAAAATGATAAAAATAAAAGCGAAATAGAAAAACAATTACGAAAGATTTTTCTTCAACTTGTTAAAGGGGTAAATTTGCTTTCAGCTCCTGCAAACAATGTGGAACTTTTGGTTCGTCAAACAATTTATCTCGATCAGATTCAGCAATTAAAACCACCGCTCAAATAGTGACCCACGTCCTGTGGCAGACACGAGAAGCCGCAGAATGTTCTGCAACACCCAACTGGAGGCGTGGGAAAAAACTATTTTAAATTTCATATGGTCTCGACTCTCGGCTCATTAGCAAATCAAATTTATACAAGCTGCACGAGAGAGAGTGGCAAAGGGGATGGGGGCCAACTGACAACTCAACGGCAATCAAAGAGGCGCCCATCCCGGCCTGGGAGTGACCTCCCCAATCGGTCAACCACATGAAACTTTGGGGCCGAGCGAAATTGACAGGAAAAGTGAAACTTGCCTTTGATTTGTGGCATGGCAGAGGCAAAAATGCCTCTGTAGACAAGTTTCGGGGGTATTTGGGTCTCGGGATAATTGGAAACCGCGCTGACAGCTGCCCAGCAAACTGGACTCATGTGTCCATTTTCCTTGTGGCTCCCACACATGGTTGCTTGGTCAACTCCCTCCCCTCCCACTATTCTACTCTCCAGTCGCCTTGGGGCGGCCCATCAATGCGGCTGAAAGTCGGCACCAAGTAAACACGTGGCGTAATATAATTTCGAATGCAGGTTTCCGATTCGCCCCATAATTATGCAACCTTGTCGTTTTAATTTCAGTTTCTCCATTATTCTCCATAATTATATGGGCTGTCTGTAATCATAAGCTTGTAATTGAACTGTACTTGTGCATGTACTCGAATATTGAAATCATGTTTCAAGCGACTCAGGGATAATGAGTTCGATTTAAGGACATCGATCCACTAGAGCGAAGGCGCAGTTTCTAAGGAAAGTCGCTATTGAAACTACTAAATTTAAACCAAACCATTTAAAACCAAATTGAGCTATCGGTATGTCTTAGTAATCGATATAAAAGATTCTCTTGTATCTGCTCGCATAACCAGGGACGTCGCAACGAAATTTTTCATGGGGGGCCAAACCTAAAAAAAAATTTAGAGTTTCTAAAAAAAAAAGGTTTTTTACGAACATTTTGGTATTAGGAAATGAGAATGCGCTATACTTTTTATGTGAACTTTTGAATACACAGTTATCTCCTTGCAATGGGACAATAATTAAAAAGATGTAGCATAATCACTTTTAGAAATACTTTTTACTAACGAAAAATTTGATTAACAAAACTGACTTTTGATTACGTAGGGGGGGGCAAAATGATAATATTGCCCCCCGTTGACATTTCTGGGGGGGGGCAGCTGCCCCTGCTGACCCCCCGGTTGCGACGTCCCTGCTCATAACGATATGTGGACTACGCTCATTTAAGCTAGGCCTACATTTCTGATTATTTTGTAACAAAAGTAGATCTTGTCTATAAGCTAAAGTGATTCATATGAGATAAGGCTTATATATGTTTGTAAGCTCGGCATACAGCAGTGTGTGCTAAAGCATGAGAAATTTCAATCGATTTTTGATAGTTTTCTCGGAACTCATAGATTATATCGTTAGTTCTATTAAAGTATGAATAAAAATATACTTGTCCAGCAATAATTTTAATGAGATCCGTCAACTTATAATTTTATTACAACCCTTCACCTACGAAGACAAATTAAATGTATTAAAATTTATTACTTATTTTTAATAACAAAAGTTTTTCTACTGTTTTGGGTTTAATGCGCAACGTCGCTGGAAGATTATTTGCCACTTTTTTTAAATTGCTGCCAAACAACAGATGATTCCCTTTTCCGCTTTGGACTATCAATATATGCTTTTAAGTTCTCATTCGGCCCTAAAAATAAATTCTATCAAAAAAACAATCTATTTTTTTAAGTGTGAATTTGCATGTAAACCTGCACATCACGTACATATGTACATACATACATATGTATTCACATTTGCGTCAATGCGGCGTCAGCACGTGCATTTGATAATTTTACTCACTTTTTAAAAAAAATATCCACCTATTCGATACTCCACGGGGAGTTTAGTACCACCACTTCTCATATCTAAATAAGAAAATAAACAATTCAATATAAAACTCTTGAACACATATTCCACACGAAACGGTGTTTCTTATTTGCGCTAGTGGTGGGAAAACATCGGACGACAATCGATGTTATCGATGCTACGTTGCCTTCGATGTACATCGAAGTTGATATTTCTATGTTTTCGATAGTGTCCAATACCTATCACGTTACGTTAATTTGTTCTTTCAAGAGCGAATCTATGAATAAGGAGAAAGGGCGATTAGGTCCCCTTACTTTCTGTTTCAAATATTCACGCTGCATGCCCAATTTTGGTTTTAACATGGAAAAACTTTTAGAAAGTGCGCAAAAAGCCAGTAAGTATATTATGCAAAGTAAACTTTAAAAGTATTTTGTGGTTATTCTAAATACGGCTTATCAGATAACAAATATAATTCGATGTATCGATGCTATCGAGGTTTTAAGGTAAAACCATCGAAATCATCGAGGTACGCAAACATCAAGGTATTCCCAACAAATTTTGCGCAATTATTTCGAAGATTTCTATCGATGAGAACCTCGTTCGATCGATAAAAATTTTAACTTTAAATTTCTCAATTATATCGATAGTGCCACCAATTATTCTCATATTTAACGTAAGCTCTGTTAATTGACAATGATAACAGAAAATATATAAAAACATATTTAACTCTTTTATAATAAATAGTTACCTGTCTTACAGATTCATTCCCTCCTGTGCATCCATTAAGTTATCAAGCGATTCTCTCGTTGCTTAAGAGCGGCATTGCCGACCTAGTATCTATGTATGTGTATGTTTGCACGTATGTAGCATATATCCATTACTGGCCGGGACTAAACTAGTGCAGCACTTCAATCCACTTCCGTTTGGATTTTGCCGACATCCGTTTGCACATTTGCGCCGTTGGCAACGCGAACATCTAATAGAAAAGTGTTCACACGTGCTGCAAATTACATGGAAAACGAAACGCCCAGTCGACCGGGCTGGACAGGCAGACACACACACACACTCACATACACACCCACTACAGACCCCCTGCAGACGATATTATATGTATGTACAGTACCATCGGCCCGTATCCACAGACAGTTCCAACAACAGTCCCAACGTGCGGTCAATAAATGTAATTAAAATGGACGCGACCGCCTACCCAGTGGCACGCCCCATTTGTTGGATTGAATCAGACAAAAAGAGAGAGAGAGAATGAGTGAGACGAAAAACCGAAAGGGGCAGAAAAAAGCTCTCTCTAATAGAAATTGCATAGCAAAAATTGTAACGAAATTATGCAGGTGATTTATGCTTTTGTTGTTGTTGTTTGCGTTGTGTGGTCCACTTTTTTTCTGCTGCGTCTGCTTCTTCTTTTTTCCATATTGATTTTCCCAAATGGCGGCGTGTGAAAATTAAATTCCCATTTCAAGTCCCGGCTCTGGTCCGACATAAAGTTTTGTTAGACGTGATTAGCGACGCGAGGTTCCCCCTCGCCCGGCGGATTCCGCACACGATTCGCCCCGACGCGGCCCGAAATTGAATTGAAGCGCGGTGTGTAAATCAGCGGCTCAATAAAATCTAATAGTCCCGGGCAGATTGCGGCTCGGCACGCACCCGAAAACTCAATGAGGGGACCGACCAACGACACAAAGGAGCAAAAGAACTTTGGGTACGCGAACATAAATTAGCAGACGATGACGATGGCAATGGTGACGACCAGGACGCAGGGACGGACTGGAATGTGAAAAGTGAACGTCCTTGACAGAGGCAACCTCATGAAAAAATAACAAAAACAATAGGAAGTCAATGATTGTTGACCGATAAACCGAAGTAATTTTGCTCTTGATAATGAGTTTATCATCTCAATTTTGACGATAAATAATATGTAATTAATTATTATTAATAGTTAATTAATTATATTCATTTATTGTTAGTCGACAAAACAAACCAATGGAATCATTTTAAATCTATAGTTAAATACCGATATATCGATTTGAAATTAAAATTTAATTCATATTTCCAAATTAATCGCAAAATTAATAAGTACTAAAACATCGATAAAAAAAAAGCCAAATACAATTTAAAATTATTCGCATCGCATTATAAAACTATCGATTTGCATGCTACCATCGCTATGCCAACTGTCACATCCCTGTATTTCGGTTAATTTGTGGCTATAGCAATATACCCTTTTACAGGGTATCAGCTAACTGACGCCGTTTAGCAAATTAACTAATGACCCCATATTAGGTGCATGGGCAACGGGTCGACGGGGACAACCTCGCATATCCTGCGGGAGCGATTGTATTAGGCAGCCTGCTGCTGGCGCTTGTGGGCAGGGGGGAGGCCTCTCCGGCTCTACGAAGAGGACATCGCCGGGACGTTTGTTTAATTGTCGTGCGACCCGCTTTTTGCTCGTTTTAATGAGTCAATTTAAATTCCGATTTCGATTACGGGACGCGCAGCGCACAGCTGCCCCAGCTAAGGCCAAATCGATGTTCATTAGCAGAAGGCGATGTCACGCAGTGTCCCCTTCCTTCCCCTATCACCATTCGCCTTCAGCCCCGGGTTTTTGTTCATTGCTCTGTTCGCCGCATTGTCATTGCAATTAGCAGAAGTTTTAAAGTTAATATTGGTTTTTGTTTTAGCCTTCAAGTGATTCCACTGCACAAGCGTCAAACATCGCTTGCGGAGTGCAGCATAAATTTAGAATTTAAATAGTATTAATAACGTTGCGTTTTCATGTTTTTATGACACTATTTTAAATTAAAACTGACCGCAAATTCTGTTAGCTAAATAATGAAAGATTGCCATACCCTGTGTATGCTCGAAAATGTGGGGAATATCAGGTTATCGAAAGATTCAGGGTTGATAAGACAACAATTGATGCAAGTACTTATTGATATACGCTGTTAAATAAATAAATGAAAATTTATTAATTACTTCAAACTTTTATCGATACATGATTGATAAAAAGATTTCAAAATTATTTTTAAGCTTATGTTATTTTTGTTTGTATATATTGGAGAAACAAATCGATTTATACATAGTCTGATAGCCCAAGCAGATTCGATAGGACACTCAAAGTTTGCAGGTAATCTGCTAGTCGATAACTGCCCTTTTGATTCTCAGTTTGTCTCGCTCCCTCTTTTTATAGCCTTCTGGTTCGTTTTCATTTTATTTAACGTTTTATGGATATTTTAATTAAAACATCAGCGTATTTTTTATAGAATTTGATTCATTATGCCACATGACGACCAACAACAACAACAACAACATCAACAGCGAACAACTAACAAATGCATGTGTAATTGCATATTTGAACTCAATTAACCGGCGACTTGGCCGCATAAATTTATCTGTGGGGTCGGCAGGAAGGAAGGGGAGAATATGTCACAGGATAGAAACAAAAAAAAAAGGATATGGAAAAAATCAGTCTGCGACAATATGCCATAAATTCCTTTCTACGCACTCGCTCAACTTGACCCCAAGGACGAGAAGGATTCTGTTGAGCGCAGCGCTGCATGAAATGAAATTTAGCGCAACGTCCTCCTTCCACTTTTCCGCTTTTCCACTTATTTCTTCTTCGTTTTTTACTAGCCAGCAATTTATGGCTAAGCGCGCATGTTAGCCTAAAAATTTATACACAAACGTGCACACACACACATGCACACATATGTATTTATATAAACGTAAAGCTTGCATGCATCTGTGTGGCAAGTATGTACAAGAATGTGTATATAATTCGTTACATGGCAACACGTCAATAAATTACCGACTCGAGTCTGAGGCGTAGCCAACTTGAACTAATGACAGCTTGCGTCGTGGTACCCTGTAAAAAAAAGGAAAAGAAAGCGTTTTTGTAAAGTAACGTTTACAAAAGCAACATTGTAATCGGTCTGTGCAAACACACAAATATATCGTATAAGTTTAATCAATGTTATCGATTATTGCTCAGGTTTTTGAAGAAACTGAGATCACGCAAAGATGTATCGATGAATGCAACTGATGTTGACTGGCGTTGCCAGACCTTTCACGCGTTTATTTACTCACCATTGCAATTAACTATTATTTCACTAAGGCATTTACATATTGTTTATGCACCCCATATACCCTGTTGCCAACAATAAAAACAACAAGCAGCGCAACGAGAAATATAAATTTAAATTCTGTGTCAACATGCAGCAGGCTGCGAGACTGCGTGGGGAGTAGGCTGTGGGCGGCCCAAAGGGGGCGTGAGCCCAGGCCCAACAATTTATGCAAAAAACGACAACAACAGCAACAACAAGGCGCGACAACTCTTATATGCGTGTGTGTTAATTAAAATGCCTTAATTAAAATAATTTGAAATGTTTGCAAGCGCGAGAATGAGACAGAGAGAGAGAGAGAGAGTGAGCAATATTCACAGTAAGTGGAAGTGGAAGTCAGCGAAGCTGTAGAAAGAGTAAAAGGCAGCTATGTAGATGGAGGGATACCGGGGTAGAAAGGGAGACGTGAAGAGCAACAGCAAAGAATCGCAAACTTTTTACTCATTGACTGCCGCACAGATTGACAAGCATGACAGGGGCAACTCTGCCACCCCCCTCTCCTCACCAGCTGCCATTTCCCTAGTGCACACACACACCCACACACACACAGGCAACAGGGCGCCCCCAAACGTATTAAAAACTTTACAATTTTGCAGTGTAGTCAAGTTTAATTTTTTGGTTGAGTTCATGCGAAAATTGCAAAAATCATATTCCAACTGTTTGGCAAGCCATCAAAGGTATGGACAGTGCAAGAAGGGTGTGCCGCAATCAAAGGGGGCGAGGCTGCGCGGGGGAGGGAGTGTGTAGAGGGGCCTGTGAGCTACGATTTAGACTGCAGTGAAACGTAAAGCGGAATGACTGAAAACGAACGTAAAGCGAAACTGCAGTTGGACAGCATCAGAGAAGGAGACAGGAAATGACGAGGGGAATAGGGAGGAGGCAGTGGCAGAGACAGAGACAGTTGTTTGTGCGGCGGGCGCAACATGTGTGCATGATCCACCCTAACCTCTCAAGCTCCCCTTCTCCTCCCTCTCTTCACCTCAGTGCATCTATTTGCATAGCAAATTGAAAATGTTCTATAAACATTGCTTGAGACAGTGACGACTGAAAGTCTTCAGCCAGGCCAATTGTTTTGCCAGCACTAAGCTTAGTTACCCCCTTTCCCACACTACCTTCAAGTACTTCCTCTATCGCTATCTCTCTCTTAGCTTCTTCCTTTGCGGTATCTGCGTTCCGTTTTAATGTCTTATCTACGTGGGTTGCCTTTTTAAATTAAGCAACAAATTCAACTCGAAGCACACGCGCAGTGCATAAAAACCAAGCAGCTTCCACCTCCTCATCCTCATTCTCATTCCCATCCTTCCCCACCCACCGCAGCAAAAAGAATAACAATTGTAACTGCTGAAATCCAACGAGAGCTGCCCAACTGGCAGTCCTCACCACATGAAACCCGGACAGACAGACAGACAGACACCCTGAGAGGAGTCATAATTTCAGTGGGCCCATCAGGCAGCGCGCGGCACGCAAAACATTTTTTGTAATTATCTCTCTAAAACCGAAAAAACACAAAGGAAGGAAAACCACTTGAAAAAACGAGTAAGGAATGCAACAATTCAAAATACTCGACTGTTAAACACCCTGTACACATATGTATAAAGAAACGAACAAGAAAGAAACTTGTCTGCATAAATAATGGAATTTTTTTAGAAAATAAGGTAAAATAGTCATGCAATCATGATAACAAATAGGGTTTATTTTAATCCCTTTAACTCAACTATGGTCATTCGACTGTTAACCTAATTGAATATAAGTTTTGAATTATAAATATATATAAATAAGAATTAATTAAAGGTAAAAACTAAAATAAGAATAAATGAATTTAATCAGACTTTATTGGATTTATTATTTATAAGGGGGAATGTTAATTAGACTGACTGTAAAATAAGGGAGATCTAGTGAAGTATAAGCGGACAGTCCCCGAACAAGAAGTAAAAAGTTCGTTTACAAACATTTATTAATAATAGATTCATGTATTTTCCAATATGTCACATTTGATTCACCTAGTAAATATAATTAGTCAGCTCTGAAGACAAACAAATGAACACTGTTAATTATAATAAATAAAATACTAAGATATGAACTTGCACTTCAACTTTATATACCCCTTATTTACCTACTTCTTCTTGCATGCAGGGTATAAAAAGTACAGAGATGAAATTGACAAAGGCGTCTGATATGCGCAACTCGACGATGCCCTGTGCCGAGTTGGGACTATAAAGATGATAGCTTCGGCTTATCTAAACTGTTTCTTCCGATAGTGTTTTTGCTTTGCAATCTAATTCAAATTTAACGTAACTTTCACCCCAAAATGTTGATAGTTTTTTACAATTCCCCAACTGTAACTACCCTCTTTGTCAGGGGTATAAGCACAATATCAAAACAAGCAAATGAAGTTACTGCAGTGCACGTGTTACAGCAACGCAGGAAAGGGTTACACAAATGAATGGTCTTAATTTCCGCCATAACACACCCCTCCTCTTTCCCCCAACCCCCCTCCACCATCACTGCACTGAACAACCCCCACTCGAATCTCGCAATTCTGTGTACTTGCCTCGTTTGTAATTAGCAGCTGAAGCTGGAGGTTTTCCTTAACTTAACCATCAGAAAATACGTAAGCATAAGTGACCAAGTGGAAGGAAGTTGTTCGACTAGCAGATACCCTACAGTGAGCTATTAGGTGAGGTGCAAATAGGAGATGAAAAGAATATAATATTTGGCAAGGTATAATTTGGAATCATTTCTATTTCAAAAGTGATACCAATTTTAAAGGTGATGACCGTCTTATTTAAGTATATACGAAGTAATATAAAAACATAATTTTTTTCTCATTAAGCTCCGTTTTTGTGTTTCTCTTACTCCACGTTGCTTTTATTCTCATGGCTTTTGAGAGCTTAGTAGGATATTACGCGCTGCAGTTCTCGTTTAAATGAAATGTTGAAGGACCTTCAAGTTGTGTTCTTTATGCAAGTTTGCCTTTTCGCGTAACATTATTTCATACAATTGGATAGTACCTATTCCTTCAGAAAGGTAGGAAACTGCCCAGGACCGAAACACATTATACTATTATTATTTTTATTGTTTTAATGGAACAATACAAAATGGAAAGAGATAACAATAAATAAAATAATGAACTGACATTATAGTACATTTATTTAAGTGTTGCAAAATGCAATTGTTTTGAAGAACTAAGAAGAAGCCGAATATTAAAGATAAACTAAGAAAATTTCCTTTTAAAACTGTGCAAGAAAAACGGCCGAAGTCATAAATTGTGATCACGATTTAACTTAATTAATTTTTAACTTCTAATTAAAGTACTTAAGAAATCACCTTTAGAAAACATGAAAATTCGAGGAAAAATATTGTCAAACACCCTATACAAATTTTATATTAAAAATTCGGGCAAAGGTTAAATATGTGCACTCGTCAAATTAGTTTGTACGGCATTTAAAAAAGACTTTAAATTATTAAGCTGCAGAGTTGACATTGCTTTAAGGCTGGAAATATCTGACAAGTTGTTAGTTCCAATAGATATCCAGTCTTTCACAAGCCACTGGGCATTAGTGATGAAGGGGCGTGCGAGGGGGCTATTTCGTGGACCGCGGTCGTGTCAACCTGGCCCTGGGGGCAGCGTGCAACATTGTCACTTTATAGGTCAACGGTTTGGCTGCACTTATTGCTCTTATTGTTACGGTTAGTATAACAGTTAGTGTTGTAACGGGACTCTCGGATCTTACGGGCGATAATAAAGCAAACATATGACAGCGAAGAAGATTCACCGACAGAGAGAGAGAGAGAGGGAGTGAGATGAGCGCAGCGAGGGGCAGCAACAACAAAGTTCTTCTTCGCCTGCGGCCAAGGCAGGACGAGGCAAGACGAGCCAATAAAGTCAAGAACAAAGTCATGAAAAACGTTGCCAAAAATAAAGCGCACCAGATACGAGAGCCAACAAGGCGGCAGTCAGTCAGTGTGTGTGTGTGTGTATGTGTGTTTGTGTCTGGTGTGGTGTGTGTTATTATTATTTTTACTGCAAGGCATTCGCATAAGGGACATAATCATATTTTTCATCAAAGTCAGCAACAACGATAAAAACTACAACAAAAGCAAAGCGCCGAGCGCAATAATACAAGCCACTATATGAAACCGAATGTGTGCTTGTGTATCTGCTTGCCTCCGTATGTATGTATGTATGTATGTGTGTGCGGGCGGCATTGACTCTTTTGCTATCTTCCTCGCACTCCCTGCGCCCTGCAGTTGCTATTCTGCAGTTGCTGTCAACATTTTTCATATCATAAACACTTTTAGTGTTGATATTACCAACAATAACTTTTGCTCACCAGCACACACACTCACACACGCGCACCGACTACGTTGGCCACGCCTCCCTGTCGCACTGTGGTGGGCGTTGTGACGGTTTGCCGTCCGCTGTGCCATTGAAGCTCTTCACGTTTGGCCCACATCGCCAAATGACGGCCTTGGAACAAGACACTTTGCGTGCGGGCGTGAGTCCGTGTGTGTGAATGTGCGTGTGTATGTACGTTTATGTGTGGGTATATCGATAACAGGCTGTAGTAGGAGGAGTATGCTTCGTTCATGAGAAAGCAGTGCAGAAAAATTAAAGCAGTATATACTATATCGTTAAGCTGTTAACCATTGTTGATATATTCGGTCTTTCTTACATCGATGATTCTTAAAGGAACTCTTCAAGGCGTGCAAAACAGTTGAAGCAGTATTTACTATATCGATATGTCATTGCTCTTGTCCATGTTTGGTATTTTTACTCATACTGCCATCTCTGACTTTTTAAAAAAGAAAGCTTTAATTTCAAATTAAACTGCGACTCTTGAGAGAAGTTTGCAATTAAAACAGTTGTTAAATGCAATCTTAAATTGGACGATGGCCAAACAAGATGCTCTCGTACGTTATGTAAATATTTATCAGTAAGTAGCTCTCGCATATTGACAGCGGGGGAGCAAACGCAAGACAAAGCCTGCGATTGAATTTCCATTCAGTACATTGTCGGGCCATGTCTGACTGACCACGGCAACTAATAACGAAGCGCATGGCCTGGTATAACACAACCGCAGGCCTAGCAGCAGGATCTAAACAGGAATCAATTCGCCCACTCCGCATTCCGATGCTGTTTCATCCACCACCCCGCACCCACGTGTATCTGTATCTGTGGCCATTTGACTAGCCCTGCGTCTGTCTGTCTCCTTCTCCTTTTGCTTTGCCTTATTTATCTTTGCACAAAGATGACATTTGTGTTGAAACAGGCAAATTAGTATTTATTGCCTTCTGCTGCTGTTGCTGACATATTATTTTATTTGTTTAATTAATTTACAAAAAAAGGACCACAAGAAGACGACAAAACCATCATCATTTGGCTCGAGATTCTTCTCCTTCCACTTCCTCTTCGTTTATATGATATGGCACATGGCATATGGCAGTCGTAATAAATAGACGTCCAGCAACAGATAACGCAAGACGCACTACAATGGGTCTTCTCGTAAATTGTATGTGTAGTTTGGGTTGATTTAATGACCCAGCCAAGAGTTCCCCTCCTCACCCCCTTGGCTAACATAATTAAATCAACTAAATATTTAACGGCACATTTATATGGCTTCTCCATCGTCGTCGTCGTCGGCTGCTTGCAGGATTTTTATTACATTGCCATGGCATTAAGTGGGCGAGAGTTGACTCCGTCCGTCCGTCCCCCATAAATTAGCAATGCCAAGGCGAAATTGTATTAAGTAAATCATGTGGTAACGTCACACGATTGTGCCTGGCCACGCCCAGACTCGACTTGAATGTTGTTTTTGTCCATTTGGCCGACTTCAAGAATTATGAAGTGCCGATTAATGATATATGTATGTTTGCAGTTGGCTTTAAGTGACGATATGATAAAGTATATTTGGCTTTAATAATGGATTTGGCTTTAGTTCATAGGCGAGTCGTAAATAAATTGTGCTAACTTTGTGCCTTTTTGAGGCCACAATAAATTACAATCAAAATTAAAACAAACACATCTCTCATACTATATAGAATCAGAATATATGTGTTTTCCTTTTTCATTTTCAGCAAATTTCGCATAATCATCTATTCTGGGTCTATATCTGCAGCCCATCACGAGGTCTGCTTGTTATTTCGCATTGTTAACATTCCCGAATTGATTTTTTGTTTCGTCTAGTATTAATGACAACACACAATACACTCCCCAGGGTGTAGGCAGAGAGGATGAGGACGCATTGCAGGGGGAGGCATGGAGCATGGGAGACTGATAGACAATGCCGAAGGCCATTTTGCAGACGCTGTGTGGGTTCTCTTGTTGGATTTATTTCACGGCACATTTAATCGGAGCACGCGCTCGACGGCACACAGAGAATATTCCCACTCACACCCAGGAAAGAGGGGCTCCCTGACAGCTCTGTGGACAATTCGACGACAGTTGCGAGACTGCAAGAAATTTGCTGTGTTGTAATTTGTTTAATTTTAAGTAGCTGTAGCAGAACTATTTGGCTTGTCAGTGGCCAAGACACGCGTCCATATAATCGCCGGGGGGAGTGAGGGCGGCGGGTGCTCGGGGCGTGGAGCAGTCAATTCCCCCAGCTGCCTTATCAACTGTCCAGAGAGTTGTTATTGCTGCTACTGCTGCTGCTGCTGCGACTATTGTTGTTGCCTGGCACGGTCATAAAAATCAAAAGAGCATAAAAATACATTTGATAATACTACAGCCAGTTCTGTTCTGTTCTGTTTGTTGTTTGCCTTCGCCTTTGCCCCTCGGCGTATTTGCCTTAAGTGCTCATTTCAATGTCGCCAAGTGTCGGCCAAGACGTGGCAGCAGCAGGGCCAGGACCAGGACTTAACGGTAGCCGAAGCCCAGGAAATTGGCAATGTCAAAGCCAAGAAGGAAAAAAAAACAGAGGGAAGACAACAACAGGAACAGCAGCAGGGAACAGGAACAGGACGAGCCGTGGCTATGTCTAAAAGTGAATTAAAATAAATTTGCTTGCGGGGATTTGGGGATTTGTTGTGTTGCGCATTTTTAGCATGGCGCACCAACAACAACGACAATGTCCAACGATTTTGACTTTCACACCAGGGCTGGCAGCAGCGCAGGCACCAGCAGCAGCACCAAATGGTTGTCCAAATAATTTATTATCACCAGCTCAAGATACTCTCGAGTGAGATCAGCTGATGAAATATTTGTGCGGCACTTGAAAGTCGTGTGTAGCCAATAAGAATGTTTAGAGGAAGGGCTGCGAGAGGGTAAAGTGTATAATAATATATAGTCTATCATCCTCCCTTTTATATACAGTTGTAAAAAGGTCTTAGGTATAACCCAGCTAGAGACACTATCAAATTAATATACATACATATCTAAAATTATTTTTTTTTAATACTTATACTATAGTTTGGAGTATGTCGGGTAGAAACCATTAAAATATACAGAAGAAGGTCGATAAAGGCTTCAGGAAGTCGTTTATTCTTTATATACAAAGGTATTTATAAATATAACTATGTAAATCATAATTTAGTCTTGTTTCTACGGTCTGTGTTCGTTTCTTTATGAACCTGAAGTTCAGTGAAGTTGAATTTTTTTCCTAAGTAGGTATTTAATTTTTTTATTTTTTTTTTATATATCTTTAACTCAGATTAGTATGAAAATCCCTGTCTTTCCTTTTTTTATATATATCTCTAAAAGTCGTTAAAATTCTTCTCCTTAACTTAATTCCACACAGTGCTTTAATGCCCTGCCAAGCTTCCCCCATAGCTGACATCCCTGACAGGGTGTCTGTTTTCTTGTTATTTCAGGGAAACATACCCGCAGTAATATGCCAATGGGGGCGTCCAATGTTTATGTGCCTAAGCCGCTGGCCAAGCATACGGCATCTATATAATTGTTATGCCAAATATCAGAGATTCGCGGCAAACACTTTAAACGCCTCAAAATGCAAAATGCTATCAAATTGATGGCTTTAAAATTAGCGTTAACTCGAGAGGAAGTCGACGAGTGAAAGTACTGTGGGAAGACAGTTAAATGAGGGTGGGTGGTGCTGAGAAATGTGCGGTTCCAGTAAGGCTCAGGCGGTACCATCCAATGGCATTGATAATAACAGCCAGACGAGCTTATTCGCTGTTGTTGGCCCAGTTTACAAACTTTACAATTAGATTTGCGCGCTTGAGGACTGTCCTAAGACCTTTTTGGTAAGGGTGCGGGTCGGAAAGATTCCTCCTGCACCACCTCCACCACGACTCGACCACAGTGGGCGTGATTTATTGGCACATTGTGTTGGTTTGTTGTGCCGCGAACATAAATCAAGGAAATATGCTGCGACTCTGCGGGAAATTAAACAAATTGAAAAACGTCTTTAACGTTTTTAACTAAAATAACTTTGAACCTTCTTTTTTTGAGAGTTTTCCAGGGTCAACGACTTGTCCTAATGATTACAACATAATCCAAATTTCATTACGATTACATCAATCCAGAATGATAAATGAAATGTTGAAATAATGAGACCAAAACTTGAGACCATTTTTGTTTCACCACGTTTCACCCTTTTTCAGGGCTCCTTTTTTTTTTTTTTTTTTTTTTTGATAAACAGAAGTTGGAGATGCGGGACAAATGCTCTAAGGGCGAAAGGGTACCAGCACTTTTTCAGTGATTATAAGGGGCACACTGGGATACGTTGCACATAAGAAATATTGTGTAAATTTTAGAAGAAATATTTCTGGCTGCTGAGTATGGAGCTTCTGAACATCTGTAAGAAAATGAAATATAAAAATTAATAAAATAAAATGTAAACATACTAACAAAAATTACGATTTCAAAAACCTTTGTAAGTAAAATTTTGTAACATTTATCTACAAATTTAATATTTTAAGGAGCCTTTGGTTAGAGTAGCTTAATACTTGGAACTAGAAGTTTCTGTAACGTTGAAAATCTAAAATAAAAAAAATTAATCAAGAATATTGAAATAATATCAAATATTATTATACCAACAGAAAATTAACCTCTTGAAAATTTTTGTTTTTTTTTATAAGTTTTTCAATAGGTAATCGCAATAATAGTTAAAAACTTTAGTATTTTTAGGTTCCTTTGGTTAGAGTAACTAAATACTGGAAAGTAAGAGTTTTTTGTATTCCCTCAGGCGTTTTTTAGTGTATTTTTTTTAGCATTTGCATAATTTTCTACAGATTAAACTACAATTTATCATCTTTTTTTTGACATGTTGTTCTTTTTGAGTTACGGCCGAATGCTCAAAGTGATTTTTAATAGCGGGACGACGGTTTTCTTTTTTGAAGCTTAAGCTTCCTTGTCCCTTCTCAAGGCAATCATTTGTTTATAACCGGGCGAGGAGCTGACAGAAGGCAATGGGGGTGTGGGGAGAAGGTTGCTGCATTTACCCGGATACCAAGACCGAGTCGGAGTCTTGGCACAGTGCAGTGTCAGCAAAAAGGGATAAACATACATCAAAGACGCCCATAAATCTGCGGGGCGAATGCTCTCGAGGAGTGCGGCAGCAATTCGGCGAGAATGCGAAAATCACTTTGCGATATTAAGCCAAGGCGGGTCTAAGGAAAGCGAGAGAGAGAGCGAGACACGGGCGAGCATAAAGCACGCCACGCATGATAACTTGACCAAACACACAATGAGCGAAACACAGATATAAATCCAACTTGGCAGCCGGCGCAGAGAACTTTTGAGTGAAGTCAACACATTTTCACACACAATAAATTTTTGCCAGCGTCTGCAGGAAGTCGAGGAATACGAGGAAAGCGGAAACGTGCATCGAGCACAGCACAGCATAGTGAGATGGCACGGTAGATGAGAGTGAGCTGATAGGACAGCTGCCAAACGGGTAGGGGAGACGGGGTGGAGGCGTGTCCGGTTCGCTGCTCTTGCCTATTGATTTTGGGAGCCTTCTGCTGCAAACTCCTTACTGGCTTAAAGCTCAATCCAACCACTCAAGTCGTATGCGCAATTTCGCAAAATTTTCAACCTTGAGACGAGAAATTGAATGTGCTTCCTCCTCCTCTCCTGCTACTCCTTCATTCGGTGCTCGGAAGAGATTTATGCGCTGCGATACCGAAGCGTTAATCCAAGTCAATTAGTTTCTTTGTTCATTTTGGACAGTTTGTGCGCTACTCAAGTTTATGGCAAAGTTTTGCCGTGACTGACGAAAAGTTTTCAAGAGGACTTTGGTGACCTTTGCACCTTAGTTTCATGCGGGCGGAAAGGTCAAACTCAACCGCAATTTTGGGGCAGCTTCATTTAAACTTTGTCCACAGCGTCTAAAAAGTGCGTGAATTTAGAGAAACATTGATATAATTATTTATTTATGCTGGATTTGAAGAAGTCTTACTTGAATAGCGTTGATCCCGCGCGTTTCTCTTTCTTTCAAGTTGAAACATTATTGCTCTATTCTGGCAAATTCCTCGAGAACGGCTTCCGACACTTGATGTCTTCATTTCTCGCATACCCAAGGGAGGCGATGCCCCACTCTACGCACACTCTGGCAACCCTTTTATGGGGCGCTCTTGCCTACGCCTGATTTGCAGCCATTGAATTGAATGATTTTGTTTTTCAATTTATTGGGATTTGCTCGACTGGCATCACAGGCCCAGGCGTAGGCATCGCAAAGAGCCTCGGCATCTAAGCATATAAAGCATTTTTATTATTAAGGGACGCCCATACGCACACACGAATGATATTATCGAAGTTGATTTATTTGCCTGTTGTGTGCTGCGGCAGTTGGGGTGGGGGAGGCGCTTAAACGTGCTCTCCGATTAAAGCCTTTGTTTTGCCTGTTTTTTTTCCTCAATTTGCTGACCAAAACACGTTTCGTGGCGCCGCGTTTTTTATTCGCTTCGACACATAAAACATTTTCAAATGCACCAAATTGTTTTCGCACGAATTTATTTAATTAAAACGCTTCTGTTGCTGGTCACACAAAGTCACGGCGGTCCCTAAAAAACACTGTGCAACCAACTATTCAGGCAAACACTCCACGTTTAAAATTGTTGGTTCGGATATTTATAGTTTGCTCCTATTAAATTTACAAATTATTTGTAATATAAGTTAGTTAAATTAATTAATTCGTTTGTTTACTTCAATATGGCGCAAGTTTTTAGCGATGTTAATTTATGCAGGCGATATTATCGGTGCATTGGACATCGAGTACTTAATCGTTTATGCAAAAACTCGATAATCATCGTTTGTATCGTTGGTTGTTTCTGCATTCTAAACTATCGATGCATTTATTTTAAGGTAATAGATAATCTACTTCTGTACGCACTATTAATTGCACACACTGTGAAAAGTCGATTTCAGTTGTTCATTCTCTACAGGGATGCAATATCAGTGCTGTCAACTCAGCAACTTAGCGAGACAAATTGAAAATATGGCTTTACCTTCCTTATCAACGTTTTTTTTTATAAACTTTGGATTATTTTTTTTTTACCACAAAAATTCGGGATGCAATCTGCAATACTATATACTTTCAGTGTGGAATTTCATTACATTACTTAGTCGCGACGCTTTCATTTCTCCTGTAGCCTAGTGCCATAATTCCTTGGCAGACTACAATTTTTTTTATGTATTCTCCTTTTTATTATTTTTGAAAAACCCGTTAACCGCAGAGCTGACGACCACAAGCGGCTGGCGGTTCGCTGCGCTGCGCTATCTGACTGGATATTAAAAAAAAGAGGAGCGAAAAACAAAAAACGAGAGAGAAAGAAAACAAAACTTTGGCTGGAGCCGTCGCGAAGTGCTTGCTCCTCAGACCGCCCACCGGGCGGTGCGAATGTGAATTCACGGCGTCCATAAATCCCGCTAGCATTTCACATGTGTATAGGTTTTTTATTGCCGCGTGTATGTTTTGCTTGGGCCAGAAGGCAAAACGCTTGTCGTTGCTGCTGCCGCCATAGTCTTTGCAATTGCCACAAGTTGACCCCTTTTGGGTCGGCACAGGGGAAGTGTAAGGCGCGTGGAAGAGGAGGCGCGGCCACCGAAGCTGGCGGCGAGCTTTACGCTTAAGTCTAATGCGAAAAGTTGTGAATAGGCTCAGTAGGAAATCCTATTTTATGGCGCAAAGTTACTGCAGTCATAAAAACGTTGCCCAACACTGCTGCATAGCGAATGGTAGAGAGAAAACACTGAGAGGCAGAGTTCAAAAAAATCCTTGCTTAGATTAGGTATTTTGTTAGAATTCCTGCATATGTAAATATTTCAATTTTTCGTTAATGAGGTGGAAAAGAGCATTTTTCCCATATATATGTAATTCTTAAAAATGGAATTTAATGGTTTAATGAAATAAATTGTTATTAAAAATGTTTATTTTACTAAGTTCGAAAGCAATTTTCTGCTATTGTTAATTCTTTAAATTTAGAATTATCCCTCCTGTAGCCTAATGAGTTAATTAAGCTATCAATTCCTAAAGGGTTAATACTAAAATAAAAAAATTCGAAATGTTATCGTTAAAGGTAATTTAATTTAAAATATGCTTAAATAGTCATAGAAATTGTAACATAATTAAAAACAATTCAATCGAAGCCTTTTTTTAATAATGCAACTAAACCTACACAACTTAATCTAAGGTTTTCATATTTTAACTTCCGTTCTAGGGTCTTACAGTTATTTTGGTATAATGGTAACAGAAAAGTGCATGGAGGAAATATGTTCAGAGCATGCAATAGGCGACCAATTAGCTAGCTTAGCATAAATGCAAAACAAGGAATATATAAAAAAGATTTATTCAGTTTTTATGTTAATGAACAAAAGCAGACACTTAACCAGTTACATTTACCGTTACACTTACATTTGCAGCTGCTTTTACAGTTCGTTTAAATGCGTTAAAAAAAAACTGATTATAAATATCCAAGGCCGACAATCGCCATAATATGCAAATAATTTGGTTAAAATGTTATTGCATTTGAATGCACATATTTTAATTTGCATAAACATGAGTATTGAACAATGAGCTTGCCCCTCCCCGTCTTTCGACCTATCCTACACTCACATCCATATCCCACATTCCTTTAAGGTCGTGGCGGAGCCGCCTTTTCATCTGTAACATGCCCCAGTGCACGAGACTGCGTGACACGCAAATCCGACACGTAAAATAATAAGCGGAAATGTTGAAAAATTCAAAGCAGATTCCGCCATCTGCACTTTCTATGTCTCCTCCTCCTCCTTCGTTTTCGCCGTCTCCATCCCTGGACGACATTCAGGTAAAGTCGCTGCTTCCATTATCGCATTGACGCTAACTGAAAGTCAAGATTTGTGCGCATTAATGGCAGCGATTCAATTTTCAATATCTGCGGCACGTGACTGTCGTCCCCGCATCGATGTCATTGAAACCTGACGTGCCCGACATGTTTAATTGGAGGTAGCTCAACGACAGCGGCAACGGCACCAGTAAGTTCAGCCAAAAATTTAAAGCACATAAAATTCGCGATTTTGAGTGGGATGAATAAATTATTCATGCATCCATTGACCTCAACATATTGCGGCAAGGATGAGTAAGTGCTGACGAACACTGTAAATAAAGCTGAAGGTTTAGAGATTTCGCATTAAAAGAAGCAAGAACGTTAAAAAAAGCTAGATTTGACTGATAAAAATCTTAGTTGGCAGCTCAGCATGAGAAGTCAAGGGACTGTGATCAGAATCGATACATCGATAAGCCAGCAATAAATTGATACTACAACTTTTAATGAAGCTGCCTATCGATATAAGTTCTCAATATCAGTGTTGCCAGAGCACTTTTTTTCCTGACAAACAACAAAGTACTTTTTTTTACTAGAATTATAGAAAAAATACTATTTCACTACTTAGTTTATTTTATGGTTATATTTGGTTTATTTTATCTGTGCGTCGCTTTACTGTAACAACGTTACGTAGGCAATCTCGCAGACGAAGTCACTCAAACCGCAGCGCGCGCGCTCAATAAACAGCTCGAATACAAACATAAACACTCGGCCGCCGCACGGGCTTTTGGCACATCATAAGTTAGGCGGAGATTAATAGCCGCACTGAGTGCTTGGCACCTATCAAATTCAATCAAGGACATTCATCAATTTTCAATTTGGCATTCGGACAGTGGGAGTGGGAAAGGGAGTCGCGGAGAAGCAGAGTCCAGTACAAACTACAAAAACCAACGACGACGACGTGGACACGGACGACGCAGAGCGGAAGCTCGCTTTGGTATTTGCTTGGGACGACTTGGGTGCGATTTCTTGCTGCCGACAGCAGTCATCAAAAGCGATGACTAGAGATGAGTAACGGAAAGGTAATATCGATATTGATATGAACTAATTGGAAAAATACTAAATTGTTTATATATTGTTAGCAATAATACAAAAAATGGTAAAGGTTAAATAGCTGCCTACATCTCCGATTTTTTTTAAATTTTTTTCACTGATAGGACTATATTTATCATGAATTAAGGTGATCGAATTATTGGCGGTCCAGTTTTTTTAATTGAATTTGAAAATAATTAATTTTACATGTATTTTGTTGTTGCCTTTTGAAGGCGCCAGTCGCCGCAACATTTGGGGCCTACAAACCGATTCATTAGAAAAGTGTTAGAAAAAATTTTGAAAAATAAAATCGCGCGCGCGATTTTATTTTTCAAAATTTTTGCCTGCGGCGCTCTGAACTTTACAAAAATTTCTTGCCTCCCATGATTACCTCAAAGTATTTGAGCTATTAAACATCTTCGTTGGCGCCAGTTCGACCAACGACTTGTGCATGACGAACTTCACCCAGTAGGGAACTATAATAATATATTTGTGTATGAACAACATTTCGTTTGAATTAAATCGCTGGGACACAGTGCGCATCGTTGTGACGTTTTACCAGAATTAGCCAACAACAATACAGTAAAATTAATTATTTTCAAAATTCAATTAAAAAAACAAATCCCTAAATTCATGATAAATATAGTCCTATCAGTGAAAAAATTTAAAAAAATCGGAGATGTAGGCAGCTATTTAACCTTTACCCAAAAATTTATCTAGTTGAATAACGATGTTATTAAAACAATTTTATCTATTCATTGTCTCTAAATTCTAAATTTGATTCTTTTATCTTAGAAATTGTATGTAATATATGTACATAAATATTTTCGATAAAATCAGTAGTTCTACTAAGTTCACAAATAAATTAAATAAAAATATGTTTTTTAAATCGACAAATTTTTTAAAAATACTGGTTAATCGACACTCAAACAATTAAAATCGAATCCAGCTCTTATTAGAATTCCTTACAATTAAAGTGTATCGATATGTCAGCAAGCATCGTATAAATTTATATCGTTTAACACGCGCAATCGTTTACACATCCCTAGCGACAATTCGCAGCAGCAAGCGGCTTGGTTTGGGCCAGAAGCGCAGTCCAAAAGGCAAAGTGTAAAAAGACTTGGCAAAATATGAAAAATCGTCGCTGACCGCAGTGCAAAAACACACGAACACACACACACACCCGCACAGACATATAGTATACTTACTCACACACACACTTGAAATTGATTCAATGTCATAAATTAGATTTGAAATACTCAAAAGCATTGCCAAATGCTTCCGAAAGCGAAGGCACCCATAAAACTGTGTGAGAAATTTGCTGCTGTCGTTTGAAATTTTCGCACGCTTGTGTGAAGTGATGGTGGGGAAAGGGGGGTGGGCTGCTGGCATAGGGAAACCAATGAAGCGCCACAAAATGCGAAACTCTAAATAAAGTAAATTATATTTTCAAGTATTTTGCATAGCAATTGCGATGTATTTTTCGTTTCCCTTCTCTCTCTCTCGTTGCCACGGCGGACACACAGGGCGTATGCGCAACGCTGTGTTTGCACAACATTACCAAATCGCTGGGACACAGGCGCGTGCCTTATAAATGATGTACAATCAATTAATTTGTGGCCTATTTACAGCGAAAGTACGACAACGAACAGGGCGACAGCAAAGTGTGATAATAATGGGCCAAGCCAACAGCAAACAAACAAAGATAGAGAGTGAGAGAGGAAAGGAACCACAACAATTTTGCGCAATTTGGCAGCAGTTTTTGTGCATTTATCACACTCGAAGGCCAAGTGGTTTTTGGCTAATGATGGCGAGATTGTTTGCGTTAGTCTTTGGACAAGATTGAATTAAAAATATGCCAAAAAGAGCCAAATAAAGTATGTTATTAAATTTCTTAGGAAAATACGTTAGTTTTTTTGAAATCATTTGCATAAAAGGGAACTAATAAAATGAGAAAAATGCTTTGCTAATCTACGAGGGTCGTTTGATAAGTCCGTGACTTTTTGTATTTGCCGCGCACCTGCTCTAAATACAACACTGCTCCTGTCAACAGTTATCGATTAACAGCTGACTGTAGAAAGCGCTTTTTGGTTTGCGTTTTATAGGCATTGAAAGCAGACGATCTCGTGAATTTTAACGAAAATGGAGATCGAGATCGTCTGCTTTCAATGCCTATAAAACGCAAACCAAAAAACGCAGCTTTCTCAAAATTTTACAGTCAGCTGTCACGGACTTATCAAACGACCCTCGTACAATAATATTTAAAGCAGATTCTGTAATGAAATCACGTAAAAATCATAAGAATGGAACCTGAATAGGTCTATGGAGATCTGGCAACCCTTTTGTTTTGCCAATCACATTTATGTGATTTTTAAATGTGATTAATCGATATCCTTCTAACCATCACTAATTCAGCCGTGCCGTCCTGTAACTTTATAAAAACTTAAATTTTAATCGAAATGAATCCTTAGTGTAAATTTCCTTGATCCCATTTGATTACACCAAACATCTACCAAAACAATTTTTCGCCACAGGTCGAATATGAAAACACCATTTATTGTTATTTATTGAAATCCTTCAATACGTTCGAAATACATAATAAAAACGAAAAAAAAAGCTTTGATAACTTCAAGCAGTAAAGAAGAATCTGTAAAGAATTACAGAAAAATGATAAGAATATTTTCTGTACAGATCTCATAGATAGAAAGGTTGCTGAACATAGGACCCTTGTAAAGTATTGCTATGCAATCCGTCAATACATTGGTAAAATCTTACTACATAGTTCATTTTAGCACTTGCAAACTTGCCTGCATCCCTCAAACAGTTCCATGTAGACATAAGAATCCCTTTGGCTGCAACAATCAACCATCTACAATCAACAAGCAATCAATCACTCAAGTCGTCCACTGTCGGGCAGCAGCCTAAGCAGCAACATGTGACGACAGGGCCGCACCCAACTTGGCCAACTCGGGGAGGACTTCCAGTTCCTGTTTCAGTTTCAGTTCTGAAATGTCGTTGACACTTGGGTGTCACTTTAATTAGTGAGCAAGCGGGAGAGGGAAAGGGAGGGAGAAAGGGCAAGAGGACTGCCATGGAGGGCATCCATCATTGGGGGGCTATCAATATGATTTTAATGCCAAACGTTGCACAAATCACAGAATCACGGTAAGTGCCTCCAATCATATCATCTCATCGGTATGGTTCGCTTCGCTTCGGTTATGGCTGTGATTAATCATGAACAAACTGGGCAGAGACGGTGTTGAGTGAGTGGCAAATGAGTGTTGGAGTAGGGAGTGGGGGACTGTGGGGAAGTTCACGGTTAAGAGTAATGTCCCCTGGGGAGGCATGTTGCATGTACTGCGGCAGGTGCTGTTGGGTATTTAAATGATTTCCACTTAATGCGAGGACTTCATTTTATATGCCACTTTTTACGAGTCGAAACTTTTGACCCTTTGTCAGGGCACAGCAACAAGAGGAACAAAAACAACAACAACAATCAACACGTTTCGACAATCGATCGATTTCATTGAACAATCAAGCGATGTCACATGCGGCAGCAACAGCAGCCAAAAAGAACGCAACCCTCGACCAGAAAGTTGAGGCAAGTTCAAAGTTCCTAAGCCCCGAGGCGAAACGAGGGTGGAAGATAAACACTCCCACACACACACACACACACACAGTGACAATGACCGGGACCACAGCGGCAATAAAAGAAAATACATTTACAAACCTCTTTGCTTGCACTCTCTCTTTCTCTGTTCTTCCCACTCTCTGTCTCTCTCTTCCACTAGCTCCTTCAGCATACAATGTGACAAAAGCGCCAGAGTAAAAAAAACAAATTTAAATTAAATTTGCACTCATTCAAAAAAGAAACTTTCTCTTTCACTTTTGTCCACTTTCTTCTTCATCAATATTTTGGCAAGAAATACGTAAATTATTATAGCAAGTTTTCTTTAAAGGAAAGATTATTAAATGGAAGTCAAATTGTAGTTTATAGAGTTATTAGGTGAAGATCTTTAATTTAAAATAAGAGTATAAGACTTCAGAGATCTGTTAAGAAAATCTTAAGGATTTGCCACAAACTCTAAAGTTTAAATAAAACAAAAAGTTTCCCAATAGCTAAAAGTTATAAGATAATTTTAATGAAGATCTAGTTCAGATTAAAATCGGTTAATGGTAAAGTCATTGATGATCAGGTATTTTTAGGTATTTCCAGACCTGCGTATGCTCTTTAGATCTGTGGTAAGATCTTGAGATCTTTGTTGGAATCCTGAGAGATTTGTAAAAATATTGATATTTTTGTTCAGGATTTTATGATCTTTGGTAAAACGTAAGATCTAAGATCATTGGTATCTGTAGTAAGATCTTTCGATCATATTAAACATCGATGTCGTGCGATCCTCAAATCTGTGGTAAGATCTTAAAATGTATGGAATGATCTTAAGAAATGTGGTAGGACCTTGAAATCATTGGAAAAATTTTAAGGTCTTAAAACCTACATAAAATCAGGCCTAAGGATTTTCGTTGAGATCGTGGAATCATGGGCAATATATTCAGATCTCTTTATAACTCAGCTAACAACGATGCTTCCTATCTACTTACTATCTGAGTCAGCAGAACCCTTCTTAATCAAAGTTTCCCCGATTTTGGGTATCCGAAAATACAGTTCGAGCTTCTTCTATAAGCTGAGCGACTTACACTGCTTATGCATACACTTTGCTCTACAAGAAAACTGCATTGCCTGCTGTTCAATGATGTCCCTAACCATGACCAACAACAACAACTTCAGCAGAAGGCAGTCAAGGCGCACGGCCTGACAACCCTGGCAACCTTGGCACAGCCTCTTGGTCGGTTAAAGAAGTCGCTTCTACTTTGGAAAAGTTAACAAGAACACGTAGTAAAGATTTTGCCGTTTTGGTTTTAATGCGATTAGAGTGGTAGACAACAGAAGAAGAAGAGTCGGAGCAGTAGCTGGAACCGGAGCAGCCCAAGCAGCGGGCAAGCCGTAGTCGGCGCCGCATTGCCATTTGGGTCTGTGATTTATAGCACTCTGCAATCGATGCGGGAGGAGGAAGAGAAGAACGGAGTCGGGAACGGGAGTCGTCCTTGGCTCGGCCATATTTAACTTAAAAAATTTATCAATTGGATTTGCAAACTGCTTTGTCATAAGTTCTGCGGCCTTTTGACACCGAAACCGAAAACCGACAAAGACGCAAAGCAACTCGACGGAAACTTTCCGATTAAGCCGTGGTCGCTGCAAAACAGCCGCAAAAAGGCAGCGACTATCGTGGAGCACGTGCCGGTATTTTGTATTTGATTTACTGTTTGAGAGCTCAGATGGCACGTGAACGAGAATCAATGGGAAGCAAAGAAGGAGGAGACGGAGTAGGACGAAGTGGTGCAAAGCGAAAGCCTTTGAGAATCTAGTTTCAGACTTGAGTAAAGATTTTGCGTGGCGTAGTTCATATCGGGAGTGGAACAACAAGTGAACTAAACTTGGAAATGTCTAGGTTTATGTGTGTGTGTGTGGGAGGGGAGGGGAGACTGAGTGAATGTATGTGAATTTGTGTTTGTTTTGTTCTTCTGCTGCTTAAAACCGCTCATAAATTTTAAGGAACTGGATAAACATGTCAAAACAACGGAAAGCCTAGTGTATACGACTTTGAGATACCCTTAAGTCAATTATTAAATTGTAAAAGAGTGTACTAAAGTGAAAAAAGAAAGAATCGCTTCTGTTCATTAACAATATATGTACATATATAATTTATATACCTTTGCAGTGTGCTTAGTAATTTTCACCAGAAGTTTGCAACGCACCTTAAGAAAGATCTCCGACCTCATGAAGTCTATATATATTCTGAATCAACATCAACAGAGAAATCGAACTTGCCCTGTCCGTCTGTCCGTTTGTCCGTTATCTGTTGCAATGCAATCTAGTCTCTTAGTTTTTAAAGTATCCTGTTCTAAAATTATATTATTATTATTTACTAAAGTCAAATCGTATTAAAGTGAAGGTTTTGGAAAACCGCGGGCTCTAAAACCGGGCCCGGACCGGGCAGTTCAAAATTTTTTTTTTTTTTTTTAAAATTTTTTTTTTACTCCCCATTTTTTTCTTTTTTTTCCGATTTTTTTTTAAAAATTTTTTTAAAAGGGGGGGGGGTAAAAGGATAAAAGGAAGGGTTTTAAACCTACGGCAAGCCGAGGGAAGTTTGGTTCTCTTTGTGCACGCTATATTATTTTATTTAATTATTTTTCAGATAAATGTGTCTGTATCTTTAATCTGAATATCTCGTCAATATTTTATATATCAAATTTTATATTTATACCTTCAAGTCATCACCAAGTTAATGGATACAGTTCCTGCTACTTCTTCTCTTCTCCTTCTTCCACTTCCTCTCTTTTCCTCTTAAGTTCACATTACGCCTTGCGATAATCTTACGGATATTCGAACATATTGCACCCTATAAGCATGTAATGACATTATCCGTATATGCATCGATATTTTTTAATGATTTTAATTAAGCTGAATCGCTCAACTTCATGCATGGAAATCCTGTTAACAACAGCAGCAGCAACAACAACAACAACAACTACGTGACTTTTGTGCAACTGTCACCGTTCACTTCGCGCTGTTGCGCTAAATATTTTAATTAAAGAAATAATTATATTTAATGAACGACGGTCGTACTATAATACACGTGGCCAGCCACACTCACGCACACACACACACACACAATCGGAAAACTTCGTCGGGGCAGTTTATGCCTGCACTTTTTGTATACCCTACAGTATACAAGAGGGTGCT
Organism: Zaprionus africanus; assembly: GCA_018151435.1. Classification (NCBI taxonomy): domain Eukaryota; kingdom Metazoa; phylum Arthropoda; class Insecta; order Diptera; family Drosophilidae; genus Zaprionus; species Zaprionus africanus. The sequence goes on along the minus strand of JAECXB010000264.1, from coordinate 760,798 downwards.
AAAAAAATGTCATCGCAGTTGAGTTCGTAGAGAATAAGACATACGTGTATGTAGGAAACTATATCAAGATTAATATACACGTATGTATCTATAAATTAATGAATAATATAATATCTTAAATATAGATGAATAATATGTCAGTATATGGAACCATCTGGCAGTCTCTTCAATGGCGAAGTTAAAAAATATTTTATAAAATTAATTTGTAATGATGTTTATAAATAGTCAATATGTACAATATGTATAAACAGGAATTTACTTAACAAAGATTCATTTAATGCATCTTCAGTCTTAAGTTTCTTATAATCTATAATAATATTATATATAATGAATTAAAAACTTATCTATAGAGTAATCAGTCTTTGGCATTCTCCCGCCATCTGAACTTCCTTTTAAATATATATGTATATAGATTTTCCCAAACCGATTTTGCCCTTTTGTTAAAACTTTATTATGTGAATTTATTGCGAGGCGGTTGGGCAAAGTTTAAATTTGCAAAAAATGCGTAAAAAATGCCAGCGTGGACACAAGCACACACCCACACAGACACACATAGCCACACACAGGCGAGTGTGTATGCGTGTTTATCTCCTTTAGGTCATCAATGAAATGTTCACCTACCTTTTGCCTGTTTAATTATTTCAATTAAGGCAACATTTTTACTATATCCATGCGTTTCCCCAGCGTGTGTGTGTGCGTGTTTGTTGTGTGTGTGAGTGTGTTGCTGTCTGTTCGTTTTTACATTAAGCTTACAGCGAAATCATATGGGGGAAAACCATTTTACTGTTGAACACACAAAAAAATGCGGTTGACACAAATGAAATTTAAATTTGCTGATCAAAAAGGTTGAATGGTGTTTTTTTTACCCTGCTTCAAACTTTAAACAGAAATGCCTACAACATTCTTGCTATGATTTTCATTAAGAGAACCTAATCTTTATTTGTTTGCCTTTGAGAGGAAAAATATTTCAAGTAATGAGGTTGAAAATAATAAGAAAGATAATGGGAACTAAAAAATAAAATATTGTTGCGGGAACATGAAAATGATTCATACAGAAGTACCTCTGAGAGTTCAACAGTTGTATAACAGAAAAGAGAGGGTTTTGAAATCTATACAAATAGATACAGAAAATATCGACACAGATATAAACAAAAACATTTTATTATAGAGTTATGGCAACTTTGTTTAAAAAAAAAAAAAAAATTATATTCAGAGCGGCTTTATGGTTTTCAACAATATGAAGAACATTGTAATACATCGTTTTGTTGTTAAGTATCCATATTTTATAAATAATAATGTTCACATGGGGTTAGAAAACATTTCGATATATCGTTTAACATATCAATGTTTGAGGTAAGAAATTTTTCGACATGAATCATCAATTTTACATTAAACAGCGACTTAAGACTTATCGAAGAAAGTAAGTTAATTAATAGCACTTCATAATCATTTTTAAAGTCGTAATCATTAATTGAAAATTTAAAATTAATTAATTTTAATTTATTTTTTTTATATTAAAATAAAATTTAAAAATTAAAATATAAAGGAATGAATTAAAAATTTAAACTGGAAGAATAAAATGAAAGAAACCAATCCAACATTTAATTTATTTATTTTTTTATTTATTTAATTTAATTTAAAGTCAACTACGCTCAGTAGACTGTTTAAAGTAGAACAATTAATATAATTTGTAAAATTATAATTAATTAAAAAAGAGCTTAGAAAAGAAAAGAATTTAATTTTAAATTTTTAGATTCGAACTGGGGCAAAAACAAAGAAAAAGCTGATCCAACATTTGTTGCGAGGGATTGGGGAAACCCAGAAAACCCAATCAGATCAGGAGAGTTAGTGTTAGTAAACAAAATAAAATCAAAAATCGCAATAAGAATGTGCGAGCATGCAGTTAGTTAAAAAGACTGCTACCATTAGAAATAAAATATGTGCATATTAACTAGTTACTGGATAGGTGAGTTAGGATTTGGATTTTTAAGATAGACAAACATTTATAGTTGCTAGTAGAGATGATAGGATATAATTTATTATAGTCCGAACACAATGCCCTGAAAGGTTCATGCAGGGCATAGTTCGTTCTACAATTGGGAAGTGTTAGTGGAAGGAAATTACGGGTGATTCTACTAGGGACAGAAAAGTTTAACCGGCTAAGCAGGTCGTCACTGTCTATGTCCCCTTGAATAAGGTTATTAATAAACACCACACCAAGCATGGTCCTACGATTGGCTAAAGAAGGCAGATTAAGTAACAAAAGCCTACTAGGATAGGATGGCAGTCTTGAGTTTTCTTCCCAGTTAAGGCCTCGCAAGGCAAAAATTAAAAAGTTTTTCTGTACGGATTCAATGCGGTCCCTGTGAACTGTGTACTGTGGACTCCAAACACATGATCCGTACTCAAGAATTGGGCGAACAAGTGAGGTGAACAGAGTCTTTGTGAGATAGGGGTCATCAAACTCTTTAGACCATCTCTTAATAAAGCCAAGCACGCCCATAGCTTTATTAACCATTGATGATATATGTTCACTAAACTTAAGTTTATAGTCCAAACGGACACCAAGATCATCAGCCAGAGAAATTCTTTCCAAGGCACAACCACAAAGATAGTAAGATACGTGCCTTGGACAGGCTCATTGAGAATGTCATCAGCTTGCATTTGGAGCTGTTCAGATTTAGCAAATTTGCACGACACCAAGAGTAGAAACTGTCTAGGTCGGATTGAAGGCGAGAATGACAGGGGTCATCTCCAAATTGAAAACAGAGCTTGACATCATCCGCATACATGAGAGTACGCGAGTTAAGTATGACCAATGGAAGGTCATTGATGAAAAGCGTAAAGAAAAGGGGGCCTAAATGGCTCCCCTGAGGAACACCGGATGTGGCATGAACGGGGTAAGAAAGATTATTTTTGAAGAGAACTCGTTGGGTTCTGTCACCCAAATAGCTTACAATCCAATTAAGAAGTTTTGGCGAGAAGCCAATTAGGTGAAGTTTATGTGCAAGAAGTGAATGGTTCACTGAGTCAAATGCCTTACTGAAATCAGTATAAATGACGTCAGTTTGAAGATTTTTCTGAAAACCTTTAATAATAAAGGATGTCAGCTCAAGCAAATTTGTCGTAGTAGAACGACGTTTGACGAATCCGTGTTGAAAAGGAGATATAACGGATCTGCTAAATGTTGCAAGTGAGGAGTTATAACATTCTCGAAGAATTTAGGTATAGCCGATAATTTAGAGATACCTCTATAATTGGTTGCATCAGACTTGCTGCCTTTTTAAGTAAAGGAATAATAAATGATTCCTTCCAGATGGATGGAAAGGAGGAAGTTTCTAAGGACAGCGAAAATAGTTTGAGCAATGGCTTGCAAAGTGAGCTAGCACAGTACCGAAGTACACAGGCGGGGATACCGTCAGGACCAGGTGAGAAGACTGGTTTAACTGAGCAAAGATCCTTAAATAGTGAACTTTCGTTCAGTAATGGAGTGAAGATGCCATTCGAACTGGGAACACTATATGGATAAGAGTGAAACTTAGGTGTAGCAGATGAGTAAGTTGTTTGAAAAAACTGGCAAACATATCGGCAATAGCCTGATCTGTGTCCGCCTCAGCATTATCAAACATAAGTTTAGAAGGAAACATCGCTGACCTACGCTTCATGTTAACAAAACTATAGAATTTTTTTAGGATTTTGAAAAAACTGAATCCTGCATCGGGACAAATAGTTTTTATAACATTTCGCGTTATGCACGGTAAAGTTTGCCCGAGCCATTAGGTAGCGGGAAAAAACTATTGGAGAGTTATTCTGCTTATACTTCTTGAATAAACTGCTCTTTAAGTTTTTTAAGCGAGACAGCTCTTTAGTAAACCAAGGGGGCTTGCTCGAACATGTCGGGTAAAAGAACGGAACACAGACATCAAAGGCAGAGTTTAAAGCGTTATAAAATATATTTACGGCAACTGACATGTCAGTTGATAAATACAGATCAGACCAATCGCAATATGAAATTAAGTAATTTAACTTTATAAGGGATTGGAGAAAATAAGGGATTGGAGAAAATCTAGTAGAACCCAATCAGATCGGTAGGTTAGTATTAATTTTTGGGATACAGTGTTAAGTAATTCAGAATGGACAGTTTGATAGAACTAAGGGAGGACATTGAACTCTAAACAGTCCATTGTAATCAGCACAAAGCACTCGGAAAGGGTCATGCAATCTATAATTATTAAAACAAAACTCCAAAGTAAAAGAATTACGAGTAACCCTAGAAGGAATGCAAAAATGTATTTGGTTAAGCAGAGTAGGGGAATCTGTCATACTTGATTAGATTAAAGAGATTTATACGAATTATATTGGTAACATATATCGTTAAGTTTTTAATTAGCAAAATGAGTTTCAGTATTAATAAGTCTGCAGATCCCATTAGGTTTAAATATTCCGATATATCGTACGAAATAGATATTTATGTGGTGCAAATCATGTGCATATGCCGTGGGATACATTATCGCTATTCTTCAGATTCAAGAACTAAATAGCAAAAGCACTTGCATAATTAATATTCTGATATATCGAACGAATTATCGAAGTATAAGGTTTAAATCATGTTGAAGTCCTTAAAACTGCATAAACTTAGCGATGTATTATCAATATAGTAACTGAGTAATAATCTTTGCTGGCCATCAATCACTTTTTACTCAGGTCCAGTCGTCTCCGCCTTTCCACCTCTCACACTTGGTCTAGGACACTTGAGATTCCATTCCCCATCTGAAATATTTAATGGGAGCGCATTAAAATGCGACACATTTGCAGTCGAGTCAACAAATTGCCGACAGCGATTCTGCCTGCTTCGTGCTGCGTGCGTCTTTCACAATTTGCCTTACAGTGCGTACCTTGCTCACCCTCTCCCTCTGCATTCCCCCCTGCTCCAATCACACTGTGATACTTGGCAACCTGGCGACGTGAGCGCTTTAATCTTGTTTAAAAATGCGCAGCTGTAACAACAACAACAGCACAAGTAGCAGCACCGGGTGAGAGGGGGAGAGGCTGCGTGACTGCGCGCACACAACATACGCACAGCACACTCACACTCTTACACACACACACACACAGGCACACACCTGCACCTACAGTGGGAATGTAGTCTGCATTTAGGAGGCGCCGTCTTGCCTTGTTGCCTTGTCAAATCTGCGCTGTGAGCATTCTAATGAGAAGTGTTTCCCAGTTTCCTCAAGTTTCCTCCATCTTACAAGGCCAGCGACAACGACAACAACAACAACAACAATAAGAAGAAAGTGCCGCTATCACAGCCGCATAATCAAAGGGCGACGGTGTGGGGTAGGAGGTGGGGAGGCGTGGCAGGCACTCGTCTTTGCTTCGTTCCTTTGACTGCCTTTTCAAGCTCGCCTCGTTTGTGTTGTTGTTGTTTTTCTTGCTGCTGTTCTTTATGTTGAATTTTTTTATGCGCGATATATAATTTCATATTTTTTAAGATAATTATGTCGATAAGTCGGAAAAGGCAACGCACACCGGATGAATAAAACAGGTGGAGCGAGGCAGAGAAAGGGAGAAAGTGAAATAGATAGAGGGAGCGAGAGCTCTTGCCGTGGGGTAAAAGCATAAAAAACGGGAAAAGGGAAAAAGTAAACAGAAAGTAGGCAGCAGGAGAAAAATGCGCAAAAAAATAGGAAAGCCTTTTTGCATACTCTGTCTTCCGCCTCCATGCAACAAAGTAGGTTCCACCTGGAAAATCAATGTGGAAAAGTTATTCAAATTCGAATTTTCCCAAATACTTACATAACATAAAATATATTTACTTACTGTTTATTTGTACGATGTAGGGATCATTTGATTTTTCGCTTCATTAATTATCGATTATTTAATAATATTGATTAATTTGCTTATATCGAGCATTCAATTATATCGATTGTATGGTATCGACAACATCATTAATATATGTATTCGATAATGTATTGGGAATTCGATATTTTCGACAGGATCGATTAATTATAAATATATCGAGTATTCGACGATATCGATTATATGATCTCGATAGCCTCGTTAATTCATTTTCGATAACATATTGTTGATTCGATAACAGTGATTATTTGATAATATATCGATTGTTCGATAACATTCAGTTATATACAAATGGGTTTTCGGTAACGCATCGCAAGTTAGATAATATAGGCCTTTTTTTTTTCTTTGATCAAAATGCGAATTTATTATTTAGTTTGTTTGATACTGTTTCGATTATAAATCAATATATCGAAATAGGTTTTGGGGGTATAAGGGGGAAAAAATTACAAAAATTTAGGAAGAAAAAAAAGCAACATATAAAACGACCTCGTATCGATTATATGATATATAGATTATTCGATTATATATAGATTATGCGATAACTTATCATTTATTCGATAATATATATATATTTTTACGAATGGAATATATATTTTGAAGTTACATTTTCGATTTTATAGATTTGTTAAACTTCAAATTATTTTTACAGGGTATCAACAGTGCGATTCAACTTTAATATTTTCAGCTTGTTATATTTTTTTCCTTCACAGAACCAAAAATCCGATTTACAATAGAAGCTTCAGACAAAGCGAACTGTTTGCTCTGACCCAAAATACTCATAGGCTGCAAATCGGCTAAAACGGCAACCGCAAAAACAGCAGCAACAACAACACAACACAACAACAACAACAGCATTAACAAAAGGGGGAACAAAAAGAGCTGCGGCTGAGTTTAAATCCTTCCCTTGTTGTTTTCTAAGTTAAGGGGGATCTGCAATTTCATTAGGTCCGCCCGGCACAGAGAGAGAATAAAAACTCGTCTGGCATTGACTTTGCCATTACATGGAAAATCAAATTTTCCATAGCGCAGGGAATACAGTCGGGCAAACGGGGGAGTAAGTGCAGGGTAGGGGTGATGTTAGTACCAGCTAATACCCAAAGCAAATTGCGTTAGCTGTGTTGCCAACAATGTTAGCTTTGACTTTGTTCCATCTATCGCTTTGCCAATAATTGACTGACAAACCTGTTGAACCTCAAAGAGAAACTGCACTCAATGCAGTTGCGGGTATTACTCAACATACTATGCATATATACACGTATCTGTGTATAAAACTGATTTTAACTTTAGTAACATGAGATATTGTAGCAACGATTTTGAAAGTTTTTGTTTTTATTTATTTATTTTTATATTTAATTTAATTTAAAGTCAACTACGGTCTGTCGACTGTTTAAAGTAAAATAATCAATTTAATTTGTAAAAATTACAATTTATTAAAATGAAAATTAAATAAGAAGAAAAATTTAATAAGCTTCTTTCTATTTTAAACAGTTAAAGGCACTGGAATGCTTTAACAAGTGGAATAATCCTTGAATAGACATCGAACCGGGAACAATAACTAAAACTTCTTTAAAAACTAAGCGATTTTCTTGCGGACTCATACGTGTAGTACATCTAAACTCCTAAAGTAACCCTTCATTTCAATATTAAGAATAAACATGTTCATCATTAAAAATAGTCAAAAAAGGGAATACTAAATGTATTGAAATAAACATAACGGGCCGAAGGTGCCGTACCAAAATCTACAAAATTTATGTATTCTTGTTAAGGATAACTAGCCGAGTCAATTAAGCCATGTCCATCTCTTTAATGTCTGTCCGTCTGTCGGGATTTCAGGATGTCTGTGTGAACACACAGATCTATGCTATTATAAAAGCTACACACACAAAAGTTGGCAGGATAGTTTCTGTATAATTTAATTAATTTTAATTAATTTAACTTTATTTAATGGCCAAATATAGTCAATCGACCTTTTAAAATTTAAAAAATTAATAATTCCTAATTGTTTGTACGTTTTAAACTAAAAATAAAAGATGAATACGTTTTTACTTTTTTTTTTTGAAAGGTTACACCTAAAATTAGAAAAGAGAGTTTAATAAAAAATTATAATATTCAAACTTAGCGAGAAATAATTACAAACTCAATTTTATTTGTAAGCATTGTTTCGTATTCCTTAGGCTGGAGGTGAACTTCGTTTGGATTCCGCGCGCAACAAGCATTCATTGTATTCAACGTCAAAAAAAAAATATATATTTAAAATTTAAAAAAATATTTTAGTGCTCGACAAATACAAAGTTGTAATTTTTTTCTTTTTCAAAATTTCAATAAAACGGAAATTCTTTTGTCCCAAAATTCTAAATTATTGAAAAAAACCTTTTGACGAATTATTATTTTTAGGCCTTCAAGTATTTTTAACAGAAATCTTTCTTAATAAAATCGAAATGCAACTTGTTTTGAATGATTATTGAGCTGCAAACTAGTGATGACTAACCTAGTGTCATTGCCACAGCGGGTGGATGAGAGCCGTGCCTAAAGCTCAATAGCTTAAATTATGCGTGCTCGGAATTGGCAATTTGGGATGACATAGCCGAACTATGGTTGACATTGGCCGCAGTTGCCACATACACGCTGCACGCTACACGCTGCACTTACCGCGCAACGCAAAAACCTCAGCTACATTTAGCAGCGATGCATAAATCATGGCATACTTAGCACACACACAAACACACATTCATAGAAGTACACTCTGGCACAGAGACTGGCAGTTCTGGCCATATAATTGGTTGGATGTCCTGCTGGGGTAACGGGCTCGCGGTTGTTTTGATTTCGTTTGCAACCTTTAATTAGAAATATTGCCACATACTAAATGAGCCGAGGTCGACGACGGCAACAAATTAAATATTGAAAAACGGAATAATAATTATGACTGCATAGTTTGGGAAAAGGGGAATGCAGACAGGATAAATACATATATATTGTCAGGCTAGGAGAGGCAGATCACTAGACCGCACTTGCACATTTATCTATGCATTTATGCGTAGAAAATTAACCAATTTAAGTGACATAAAATATTTCGGTTTCTCGCATAGAATTGGCAGTAGTCACGCCAAATGGGGGGACTATAATTGAGTTAGACCCTCGTCGGTTCTACTAATGCACAGTGCATAAGCTGCCACTCTAATTGCATTGGTAATTTCGAATTGCATGTGGCTTTTTCTTAGTTCAAATTCAATTTGGTCTCTTGCGCCATTAGAAACAATGATAGTCGTCATGTTTGTCATTGATATTGATGATATTTAAATAGAATAAGTGTATACAAGGAGGCTAATTACCATACACGTGTATTCCGTTCCAGATTAAGTTTTATAAACAGACAGCGATCAGAAGGATATTTTAAGTTTAAGATATAAAAGAGACTAATTAGGATTAGAACAGATAGATGAGTAGAAAGCCAGGGAGACTGACAGATAAAAAGATGAAGAGAAATAGAGAAGACAGTGAAACAGACAGAGAGAAAGAGAGACTAACAGACAGACAGACAATAAGTCAAAGTAGCCGACAGACAGACAGACAATAAGACAAATGAGCAGACAGACATAAAGATATATGAACAGACATATAGACTGACATACAGGCAGACTGTCAGACAAGCATACAGACAGACTATCAGTCTGACAGTCAGACAGACAAAATGTCAGATCAGACTATCAGACAGACAAACAGTACTAAGACTGATAGACAGACAGACAGACTGTCAGACACACAGACGTACAGGAAGCCTGTCATACACACAAATAGACTGTCAGACAGATAAACATAAAGAAAGACTGTCAGACAGACATACACATAGAAAGACTGTCAGACAGACAGACATATACATATACAGATTGCCAGACAGACAGACGTACAATAAGACTGTCAAAAATGCAGAAAGATAGAGAGAAAGGCTTTCAAACAGACCATCAGACACAGCAGGCTGTCAGGCATACAGACATACAGAACGACTGTCAGACAGACAGACATACAGAAAGACTGTCAGACAGACAGACATACAGAAAGACTGTCAGACAGACAGACATACAGAAAGACTGTCAGGCATACAGACAGATATAGAGAACGACTGTCAGACAGAGTGTCCGACTTACTGATTAGCTGTCAGACATATAGACAGGTTGTCAGGCAGACACAGAGAAAGTATGTCATACAGACAGATAGTGAAAGATTTTCAGACAGACAAACAGTCAGATAGACATACAGAATGAAAGATAATAGATAAGATAAGATAGAAAGATAAGCTGATAGACAGAAATAGAGATAGTCATGCAATAAGTCAGAGAACAGAGATATAATTAAACACACTCTTCTGTTTACGTAGATCATTTCTACAAACGTTGTCCATATACCTCATAAACCCAGAGATATAAAGTATATTAAGCCAATTTCCCACCATTAAATTCTTTTCACATCTGTTCAGAAAGAATTCCATTTGAACATCATCACCAGGCGACAAATATGAGGAATAGAGGCAGGAGGTTCTAGCCTGGCAGAACCGGATGCTGCTGGGGCAACTATGCGAGCAATTGGACAAGTTGCAGTGGAATGCAGTTAGCAGGAGGAAAGGGGTGAATATCAGAGACAGAGAGAGAGAGAGCAAGTGGCAGATAAATGCTGCAAGAGATTTGGTCAACAGAAATTAATAAGAGAAATAAGTTTACCATTTCCTGTCAGTGCCAACCAGGCAACGACAACAGCAAAAACAACAACAACATGGTTGAATAACTGTAAAAAATACTAGAAAAATACTAGCAACTAATAGCCCATTGTTGATTGTGTATGAGGGGGGAGGGTTGCTGGACAGGGAAGACATTCCAATAACTGTAGAACATCCGGTCGAGCCACACAATGGCAGAAAACGATTGCAATTTCAATAGGAAATATTTCTATTTCAACATGAAAACATTCTGAATGCATGAGTGTGTGTGTGAATGTGAATGTGTGCGTGAGTGTATTTCCTTGTGTGTTGAGTGTATCTAAGCGACTCTTCACCTGGCGTCGACAAGATAAAAAAGAAAATTCAAAAATAGAAAAAAATGCCGAGAAGAATTCAATCTTAATTCAGTTTTGCTTGCTCTTTGCAAAGAAAAGTAACTAAAATATCTATAGGGGGAGACGGCAGGGAGCAGGAGATAATGGTGGAGGACTAAAGGGGGCGGGGGAGGGTAAGCAGTGACGTATGCACTTGACTTGAGCTGCACATTTGTGGCGAAGGCTGCAGAGAAGTCTTGCAGTCAATTCGAGCCAACAGCCAAATCCAAATCCAAAGAAAAATAGTTATTGTTAGGCAGAGGCGCAGCAGGCAAGGAGAGGAAGAAAGGGAGGAGGAAGGGGAAGCGGAGCAGCAGGAGCCAAGCCGCCCGATCACGATGCCAGCAATAAGTAGCTTTATTATGGGATTTTAAGTTATTACACCAGCAAAGCGAGAAGTACGAGGTGCCTGCAGTGCAGGGCCAGCACAGCAGGGGGTACGGAATGAAGGCAAGAGAAGGCGGGGGAGGAGGGGAAACAAGGATGACAGGCAAACATGGCAGCATGGGTGATACTACAACGATGTGGAGCACTCGCATATGCAGGCTGTCTCTGTGCGGCGGATTACCCCAGTGATGATATGCCTGGCTAAAGGATGCGACTCTCTCTGTGTGTTTGGTAGGCGCGGGGGGTGGATAAAGGGATGCAGGCTGATTGTGATTGTGTCAGCAGGGTTTCCATTAGAGGGCGCCTGAACTTGAGGTTAGACATCGACAACGATATTGACATCGAGTTGAGTTCACTCATCACAATTGCAGTAACCCAATGTGGCTCTGACTGAGGCATTGTAATCGAAGGGCAGGTTTATCTTTAAATTTAATCTACTGTTTCCCTAGGAGTAAAGTCTAGACATTAAAAATTCCACATTGATTTTGAAACTACAAAATGCTGCCTTTCCTCTACTGTGCCCCATATCCTGCTCAACTTAGACAAGTTGTGACAGCTGAGCTCCTCCAAACTGTCTTGCTAAGTGTTGGCCCTGTTAATAATTCAGGCCCAGATCAGTGTCCCACTTGACACTAAGACTAATTTAATGTTGCGCGAATTTCGCTGGAAATGTCTAGCACGCAATATGCCCTTTCCCCCTGTCTAATGTTTAAAAGTGACATATCTATTTATATGCAAATGCCACGCCCTTCTACTATACACCATACCTGTGTGGGGCCTACGTGCGTGTCTGGCGGAATGAGAAGAGTTTCTTCTTTTTTGAATTCTTCGCACAATAAATCACAACATATGTATGTGTGTGCGAGGAGGAGGAGGCGACTAGAAAAATAGAACTAATAAATCTTAAGCCAATTAATTGACTTAACTGCTGCCGGCTGTGGCATGCCAGGCTGGCAAACTCAGTGCCGCAGTCACAGACGGAGTCAGAGTCCGAGTTGAGGCCTTTGCTCCCTTTGCAAATGGGTCACAATTTATGGGCACGGCATAAACTTGAACCCGCACATAATAAATCATAACATTTTACAGATAATAGAAAGCCTGCTAGCATACATGGAAATCTTGAATTCTGAATCCTTTCGAGACGGGAGACACACAAGTCCCCGCGCGCTCTTTTACCCTTCTCTAATCTATTCGTCTGCCTGCGGCTTGAAATTTTAATAAACAGCTGCAGAATGCCAGCGGGAATAGTGCAAAATAAAAATTGTTGTTTCCTGTCCCCCTCTCTCTCTCTCTGTCTCTCGCTTTCTCTCCACGCCAGACACATAATTTACTCCAGTCTGAGGTGCCTGAACTTACCGCACAGCATGCTGAACCGAAAGGGTTTCCAAATGGGATTTTCCTCAGCGTTTGAACACCCTTGAGACATAAAGATGGAACCATGATATAGTATACAATGTCGTGTATACAAACAACATAAAAATATTTAAATCATGCAACGCTCTCAGTATATCTGGAATAAAAGTTTAAAAATAGTGTCGTTAAGTTCTTCTGTCTAATGAAATGATGTATCTGCTTAGATCTGATATAAATATGTGGAGATGATCCTTGAATGTTTTATTATTTGGCGTCTTTAATTTCAAAATGCGTTCCATGGATTTGTTTTAAACGATAGTGACACTCTCCCGCGTCTTTATCGTTATTGAACACTATTCTATCGATAGGGTAATCTGCAGGGTTTTCGATAACTAAATAAACTTACGATAGTGTATCAACTTAGGTCAAACTTAATAACATAAGACTTAACATTAAAGCACTAACTTCTGGCCAAAGAAAGAATGAAGAGTGAGTGTTTTATTTACAAATGGTATTCATCACATTTAATAGTTTTTTTTTTTTTTTTTTTTTTAAAGGAGCGTTACGCAGCAACGCACCAAGTGAGGGATTGCGATCTGGCACCACATCCTGCTCACCGAAGTAATACCTTGGCTGGAAGTCCCGGTGAGCGAAGCAAGGATTGGAGAGCATACGGAGGTTTTTGTTTAGTATGTAGGCGTAACTCTACTTGGAGAGTTATGAATCGTGCATGCCATCTACGGACGGTGGATGGTATCTTTCGAAGATTTTATTTTCCTGCCGTATTTGTAATAAAAAAAAAAAAAATACATTTAATAGTTTGTATGGTTTTTGTTATAGAGCATTTCCAAGTCAGTCATTAGCTGAGCATTTGTGTTAGGAAAAGCAGGTTTGAATCGGGCCTAGTAGGCTGATTGGGCAAGTGGTTATGAAACTTGTGCTATTACTTCAGTAGTAAGTTATACTTTGTGACTCCAACAACTTTTCTATTCAAAACTTTTATAAAATAAGTGTTTTTTCATATTTTATAAATTTTTCAAAAATTGAATAGAATCTTTAATTATAGTGTGAGTGCCCAACATGGTGTTGGGAAATCCTTTGCCGGGGGTGACTGAGATAAAGTTCAGAACGACTTTCTTAGTTTCCTCTGTATAAAAGGATAATTCCTAATGAATTATTTTCCGTCTTTCGTTTAACAGAAAATGGGTGATAATTCAGATGAAATGAGCGAGTCGAGCGAGGATACATTCCCGCAGAGGAGACCCAGAAGAAATGGTTTTCTGCGATTCTTGCGAGAATATGGCGCAAGGAGATACGGTATGGATCTGGTTGAAATGTCGTTAAAAGGTGGAGAAGCATGGAGCAAACTATCTGAAGAGGAAAAAGAGAAATATAATAATGCAGCAAAAAATGCAGCAAAAGATGCGAAATCAGCTGAGACTTCCAATCAAGCATGCGCAGATGATGATGAGGATTGTGATGATGGTTGTTGTCCAAGGCCGAGAGGTAGATGCGGCCAGCCGGCACCGCGGTGTTGCCCCCCACCGCGCAAACCATGTTGCAGACCAAAGCGAAAGCCCTGTTGTCGTAAGCCGTGTTGCAAGCCAAAGCGATGTTGCAAGCCAAAGCCATGTTGCAGGCCGAGGCGCAAACCATGCTGTCCAAAACCATGTTGCAATATAAACTACCAACTACCAGGTCCAGGTGCCAACAATGGGTATCTAAACTTTCTACGTTATTATCGCCGCAAACATTGCGGAATGAAAGCTAGAGAGTTGGTGGTAAAGGCTGCTCGGGCTTGGTGCCGTTTGCCAGAGTTCAAAAAGGAAAAGTACCGTCGTATGGTATGAAAGATTTTAACTTATATAGTACTCATAAAAATTTCCCTCTGTCTCTGTCCCTCTTTGTCTCCCTCACTCTTTCTAGCCCAGACAATGCTTTCCGATAAAGAAAGAATTTTATTATGACGACGAGGAACCACCGAAATGCCGTAAAAAGCGCAGTTCATAAATTTCAAAACGTTAAATTTGTAAACAAGCTATATTTCTATGGAAATTGCTTCTAAATTCAAATTAGTTCTCTTTTCGAATTTATTTTGTATAACAAATAAATTTTAAATAAATAAATAAAATTTATTTGTTAAGAATCTGGCAATGCTTCTTTATTTATAACAAATAAATACAATTTATTATTTGTTTTTTTATTTATTTGTTTTTGGTATGATTAAAAACTTTTGCAATCAACAGGGGTTCGCTGGTATAAATAAAAATTATTTAAAAAAGGAAGTGAAATAAATAAATTGATATGTTCTTACAAAGGAACCTAAGTAATATATATGTATATATTTCTGATCAGTATCGTGCAACGAGAACTGGCAATGTCTACTTGGGCACATTTTTACCAAATATTGTAAATCTGAATCCAAAGAAAACCTTTAGAATAGAGTGACTAGGCAAAGATGAAATTATTTTTACTTTATTGAGTTCCATGGGCCCAAATATAGCTTCGTACAGGCCCGTAGCGAGACGTGTGCAGGATGTGTGGTGCAAAGGGGCCCCTTGCAAACTGAAAAATCCAACAATTAGGCAATGCTGTTGTATATAGAGAGTTTCATGTCCAGTTTAGTGTCTTCAGTTTTAATAAAAGCTAAGATCTTAACGTTCAAACGGATGAACAGGGCTAAATTGAGCGATTTTCATACTGAACAAGAATATATATATTTCTTTGTGGGATCTATTTGCGTTCAGTAAGTTATAATAACCTTCTGCCCTTTGGATAATGAGTATAATAAACAATAACTATCAAGCACAAAGGAGCACGTACGACTGATTGGATTGCCAATATTATCTATCATGAAAAAGGGGACCCAAATTAAAAAATTGCTGTTGATTTTGACAATATAAAATCGAAAAAAGAGTGGATATAGCTAGTAATTGGTGTCTTAATTTGGTTAAATGTTTAGTGAACTTATTCAAATACTATACCTCAAAGCAAGGAGGGCCCCGAGGGCCTCCAACACCGTCGCTACGGCCCTGACTCTGTATAGGTCTCAGTAGGCAGCTTTTAGTTGAAGTTTCGTAATACGAATCGAGTCGGCTAGGGGCCCAACACAAAATAGTCATTAAAACCTTACAGTGGAAACAACGTGTTCTATATTTATTCAGTTTTTATTTTTTTTTAATTTCAAAATATTCAAGTTATTTAAAATATTCCATATCCATTTGTCGTGCGACGACAATTGCAGGTAAGTCCTTCTCGTCGAACCAAAGTCGTTCGTCATTATCGATGGTTCTTAATGCGAGGCAAGGCGGAGCTGGTCAGTGGGCTGCAGGGACGGGGCGGTACGCTCGTAAACATAAATCCAAGTGACGCTAATTGTTTGTTGCAATTACTGCAGCAGCTATTGCCACAGCTACGTGCAACTGGCAGGCTTCCAGCAGTTGGAAGAGGGGCAGAAAGACGGACGAGCATTGGGTGCAGGGAGAGTCGATTGCTCATTGTATGCAAATTTTGTTGCATCTGTAGTGGCAGCAGTTGCAGCAGTTGCTGCAGTTGCCGATGTTGCAGCAACAGCAAACAATTACTCAAACATTGTTGCAGCTGGCGCTGCTGCTGTTGCAGCAGCCTCGTTGTGCGTGCTAAATGGCAACTGTTCTGGCGGCTAATGATAATCACTTTCTCGCTCCCTTTGCACTCTGCCCTTTCCATGTCACAGTCACGCTGTCGTCAGGTGCGTCTCCCTCCCTTGGGGCGTGGCGTTTTGTCTGCCGCCTGCGTATTTCTTAATCAAAAGCATAAACGCCCCAATAGCAGCCACATTTTTCTCGCAAGTATTTGCCGAGCACGTGATTCTTTCGCAAGTTACTTTCTTACCGAGTTCTCTTTGGTAGTGTATCAGCGCACAGTGGGTTCAGTTTGAAGCAACGAGCTGAGAATATTTAAACTGTCACTTATAGTTGAATTCTGTCTGTATGAAAGCCTATATCTTAAGTACTATGAGATGTAGCTCAGAATAATTCGGTGACAGTATGTCTTGTAGTGTGCATGCAAATAAGTTTACTTTAGAATTTTGCAACGCCCTCTTCGGCCCCGGTATATCAATAAAAACAACATTGAAAGCTTAACGCTTGAGTAATAATCATTCTTCAAATGATTTCTGTTAATTTTTTCGTAAATGCTAATTAGCTTACAGTTTCCCCACTTGTCCGATAAAAGAAAACTTCGCTAAATTAAAAGAACAGTCTTCCAATGCGACGCCTGCTTTACATACAAGTGGAATATTATATAGAAAATCATTTTGCGGAAATATTAGTTTAGCAGAGCATACTCCACTTTCTTAATTTTTCCATTGTCGCTTGACTAGTTATAACTGTGTCAATATTTTAGGTATTTTGCAAAGAATTCTTGACCGCATGTCCCACTGTACAGCGCCATAGTTCCCCATTCTTCTTCCCTCTTCTCTGTCTCACACGTCACTACTTTGTGCTGCTTTCAGCCTGTCATCTGTCATCAGCTTCATCAAATAGACCAACAAATCCCCTGCCAGTCCGAGCAAAATACTATATATATGCCATATAATTGGCACTCTGACAACAGCAGCTCTCTTCTTCTCTTTCTCCTCTGCCTGACCGTCCACTTCGTGCGGCCTCCTGCTGTTCTCGACTTAGAACAGTTTTAAGTCAGACGAAGATATTCGCAAATGGGCCGCAACACAGTCAGGATACCCAGGATGATGCACACAGCGGGCACAGCTGGGCATAAATTAGAATTAAAGCCTCACTAAAGGCATGGGCAGGGGGGAAGAAATAGAGTAGTGGAGGACGGAGGGGACTGCCTTCATAAGAAATCATAATAATTTTGGAAATGCATTTGCAACAAGCATAAGCTGAGCTTAGCTAAATTATTATTTATATAGCTAATTACTCGTATGCTGCACATTTTGTGTGTACATTTGCAGGTGGTATTAAATGGTATTAATTAAATACCAAGCATGTTTTTGGGGCGAAAACAATTCAATTTGGTATTATGTTTAGAGTGCTAAGTGTTCTGAAGAGCTCTCCAATAGATAAAGAGCTTTAGTTTGGCAACTGTAACGTCCAATCACATGTGTGACCCAAGACAAAGGTCTCCTTACCAAACCGAAACAATTGAATAAGCCCGACAAGTGCTGCAATTTGAAATTAATTATCAGCTTTTGTTGCTCGCAGTCACTGCTAGAATCAGCTGCAATCACTGCATTTTGTAGGGTCTCCTCAATGTGCTTCATCATTCTGATTGGGTGTCTTTGGGGTCTACCGCTTGGACCTTGTAAGTTTCAGTTGACCCAACGTAAATCATACAAGACAAATCAGTTCGAGAGGTTTCTAAACTAACAACTTGAACTGTTTTTGAGCGAATTGCATTTCCTAAGGTTTACCTCGACGTACTTTCACATTATAGTTAGGTGTCTTTAAGGTCTTAGAGCAACACTACCGCTTGGACCTAGTAAGCTTCAATTGAACCAACGTAACTCATACAAAACAAATCAGTTCGAGAGGTTTTAAACTATCAACTTGACCTGTTTTTGAATGAACTGCAACTCTTAAGGTCTTCTTTCAACGTGCTTCCACAACCTTGTGAGCCTAGTAAGCTTTAGTTGGACCAACTTAAATCATACAAGACAATTCGTTTCGAGAAGTTTAAAATTGACTACTTGACCTGTTTTTGAATGAACTGCAACTACTACGGTCTTCTCTTCAAGTGCTTCCACATTCTGATTAGGTCTTTCGGGTCTCAGAGCTGCACTACCGTTAGGGCCTAGTATGCTGCTGTTGAACCAACGTAGCTCATACAAGACAATTCAGTTCGAGAGGTTTTAAACTATCAACTTGACCTGTTTTTGAGAGAACTGCAGCTCTTACGATCTTTGCTTCTTGTGTTTCCACATTCTAGTTAGGTCTTTAGGGTCTTAGGGTCTTACCACTTAGGGTCTTACCGCTTGGGCCTAGTAAGCTGCCGTTGGACTAAGACAATTCAGTTCGAGAAGTGGAAAACAGTTCTGAAAGTCCACCTAGGATAGTATGAAGTCTATCATAAAAGCGACCCTCTTTAATGTAAAATGCTAAATGCAGTTTCAGCGGTCTATAACAAATTTAATTGATCAAGTCAACTTAAGCCTTCTTCTTTCTTTCCATTTGCAGGACATAATGGACGATGTATTTGAATCCCAGAAATGTTTATTGCAGCAACCGGTCAAGATCAATGGTTTTATGAATTTTCTACGAGTCGTTGTGAAACACGCTAACTCGCCGCCTGATCTCGTGGTGTGTGGTGATGTGTGGAACCAAATGAGCGATGCGGAAAAGGATAGCTTTCGGCAACCGGTCGATGGGTTCTGGGGTATGGGGATAAGATCATGCCCACCCAAAAAAAAGAGAGGAGCTTGCCGAAAACCAAGAAAGAGGCCATGCACAAGGAAGCCAAAGTGCCGGAAGCGCAAGCGGAGGTGCAATATGAATGTCAAGTGCATGCCACAAGATTCTATGCCGAAGCTGACCAAGCGCAAAAATATGGATAAGATACCCAATAATGGTTATCTGAACTTCCTACGCGCATTTAGACGCAAGCATTGGGAAATGAAGCCCAACGATCTTGTCATGAAGGCTGCTCGTGCCTGGAGTCGTCTATCGGATACCAAGAAATCGGCATATCGTCAGCAAATTCGAGAACCTTAGTCTACGATCGCGAATTGCAATATAATTAACCCAGCTGTGCACATCCCCCTTTTAAGTGTGAACAAAACTTTTATCCCGATAGCCAATCGTTTCTAAATTATTGTGAATCTTAAGTTTGGCAAAATTTTAAAATATATATTAGACCCGTAACCCAGACTCATTTCTCTTATCATTCATGTGTACTTAACTTTGTCTTGTTCAACACTACAAAGGCACCCTTCCGAAGTTAGAGAGATAAGGTCAATCAGTCTAGGAAAAGTCTTGGCTAACACATCAAAAACTGGACTCAAAATAGAGCTTATCAGAGGCACAATAGACTATCGGAGTACAATCCTCGTTATGATTAAAATGCCAACTAATTACCAAGAATCGATTCAGTCGCGTGAGGTGCCTGCTTGGTGGCACACTTTGCGCTTAGATACATTTGTATCTCACGGATAGCACGCCCAGCTACTTATGCATTTGTGCAAGCTCGTCGTGGGCCAAATTCAATTTATTATTCCTTCGTATGAGCTTTCGCACTTAACTCGCATGAATATGTAATGAACTCAGTGGGGGATGTGGCAACATAAAGGGGTGAGCTCTGTGAAGGGAGCAGGGTTGAAGGGTGCAGAGCAACCTGCGAACTGTTGCGTGTTCGGGCACAAATTGAATTATTAATAATACGCAGCGAGCTGGAACTGGAATTGGAGTGGAGAGATTCAAATTTATAAATACTTATAGTGTGTGCGACGCTTGGCTGGGTTTCTGTGGTTGCTCCAGCAGGAGGAGCTTGGGCTTGGGTACTTCTCACTCCCCAAGGCGAAAAGGCGACAACCTTGAGGGAGCAACTTGGGCAGAAAAACTAATCGTGCCACTTACGAGCATAATTTGTCAATTTTCTAAACAATTCCCCAAAGTCGCATAAAGTGTCTCGTGTCTCTTTGGCTTTTGGCACCCATTACGTCGGTCTCCCTCTCCCTCTTTCCTTGCACGAAAGGGACACTTTGGTCCTGTGAAAAATGAAAGTACGCCAAAATTGCCAGCAATACAAACTGACTGAGTGAGGGACATAGTGAGTGACTGACTGACTGCCTGACTGACAGTGGACCATTTGTGCTGGTTCCTCCACCCACGGCGACCGCATTTAAATGCCGTTGTATGCATAAATTACTTGCCAGCTGACAGCTTCGGGCCCCTGCTCTACAAGTGTGAATGAGACTGGAACCCTGCACTTTGGCCCCGCTTTGGCATTGCGAGGAATTGAAACAAATGCGTGGTCCAATCTGCTCGACATTCTCCTCTTCGCCAGAAACTTGTTGCGACCGAAAATAATCGTAGGAAAATGGAAATTGAATTTTCCTACGCAAGTTTGATGCGAACGTAAATTGAAAACCTGAATGAGGCCGCCGACGCCATCAGTCACAATCATTTTGAATAAGGTCGATCAAGATTGGGTGCAGTCCTTAACCCATTTGGAAGTGCAGGCCGCAGACCTCTTTGGGGTTTTCACTTTTAGTTTTCTTATTTTAGATTAGTATTCGAAGGTGTCAATGACTTTGGAGACTTGGCAGCATCTCTAAAGGGTATGTCAGTTATTTTCCTTTGAATGCTCGCTATATTAAAAGGTTTCGTTGATGTAATTGACATTTGACACTCTGGGAATTTATACAAAGAAATCCCATTTGGAAAGGGCTACTCCAATTCTTATAAAATCATCTATTGTACAAATGGCTTTAACTCTCTACTTAGTTTATGGCATAATATAATAGAAAGCATTATAAGCACAGAAAGCTCATCGAAATGAAATCAACGTTGACTAAATGTTATGGCAAATGCGAAATTCACTTAGCCGGCAGTAAGTTCCAAATAGATTTAGTTTGTGTGGAGCATACACGACTGCTTAATACCCTGAAATGAGCACAGAAATCTAATGTGTTATAATAGTTTCTATAATGTTGTTTAGGAATACAGACAATTCCAAGAGTTCTATAACAATGCAAGCAAAAATTAACTGCACAGTCTCAGTCAAAGGAATAATATTACTAAATTGCTTTAACTACTGAGCTTCATTACGATAAAAACAAAAATTAAAATATATTAACTGACTTTATTTATAATAAATTTATTTAATTGTTTGTTTTCGATTAATTTATTATGTTTTTAACATCTATTTATATCCGATATTTATAATTCACTTGTTTATAACGATATTCGGAAATTGCTCAACACTTACTGAATTGTGGCGGTAGGTCGATAAATTAGGCTACGGAGAAATAATCGAAGCTAAACGCCAAGACGCAAACAAGTGATACACTTTTCAATAAAGAAAAGAGATACATCTGTAAAAGAAATCAAACATTAATATTTAACACAAATAAAGAACGCCCGATAATATAAATATATTTAATGATAAATTTTCTTTCACCTTGACACAAAACCTAAAATACCTTGCTCGGTTATTCTTGGGTATTTGCCATAAAAAGGTAAGAAGAAAAGAAATTCATGCCGGAATTGCCGACTTGCCTGTGCTTTGTTTTAACGCCCTAAAATTACCGCCCCTTCGAGTATTCCGGCCGCAGATAACTGCCAGCCAAATGACACGCATTAGGCCCAGGTATATCAGGCACCAGGTGGGCGGGGTAGGGGGAAGGCAGTAAGACCGAAATCAATTCAACTTCAATTTCCTTTGATGAAATGTGCGTCGTGCGGCGTACGTGACAGTTGTGCTCAAACTGTTCGAACAGTTCCCCCGATTACTAAAAATATATATATATCGCATAAAACAAAAATTATTTGTATGTACGTGTGTGTGTTGGGGGTATTACGGTAGCTCTTTGGGGAGCTTTAGTGAAAGCATAGTCGGGGGAAATTGTTCAATTAATAACGCAAATCCTTTACGGCCCAGTAACCAGTTACCAGGGCAGTCGACGTCGTCGTTAATTAATGTGCTCCACGTCAATTTAATGCACTTGCGCAGCCCTCGCTGTTGCGTTGCGTTGTGTCGTCTGCTTGCGCTATGATTAATGTTTAATTAAATTTGCAACATTTATTAAAAAAAAAAAAATTGTGGAAAAAAAAACAAAAACAGAAAAACGTAAAAATCGCGTAGCGAGCGATGTCAGGATTACATCATAATTAATCGCAGTCATTATTTATAACGCAATCGGCAAACGAGCCCTATAGACGATGTCATATGCAGACTGTATGTGGCAGACTGCAAATGCAGTTCACTGGCCGGTTAAGAACATTAAGGAGCACAAAGCGGTTTATTATGACGAGATCCAGATATAATGCGTGCTAAAGGGCGTTATTAACAAAGGAATCTGATTGAAGTGGAATTTGTTATAACGAGGTATTTCACGCTACAAAACCACGAGCCAATTAAGGTCTGCTTATTAAATGTTGGATGGGCTACCTTAACGGACCAGCTGTACAACTCCATTTAAGAAAATGGTCGTCTTATAGAATCTTTATTAGAATATTTACAATCTTTATTTTATATTCAGCAGTAAGAAATTCATTTATTGCTTCAGGGACGTCAACCGGGGGTCAGCAGGGGCAGCTGCCCCCAAAATTCAAGCATATCATTTTGCCCCGTACGTAATCAAAAGTCAGTTTTGTTTATCAAATTTTTCGTAAATAAAAAGTATTTCTAAAAGTGATTATGATACATCTTTAAATTATTGTCCCATTGCAAGGAGATAACTGTGTATTCAAAAGTTCACATAAAAAGTATAACGCATTCTCATTTCCTAATACCAAAATCTTCGTAAAAATCATTTTTTTAGAAATTAAATTTTTTTTTTTAAAATTCGTTGCGACGTCCCTGATTGCTTCATAGAAAGTATAAAATTTTGAAGTTTGGAGTTGACATTATGTAAAATCAAAAAAGTCAGGCACATCTGCATACAAACAGATTTTCCCTGCTTGTTTTGTTATTTAAATACTCTAGTGGTTTTACAATTTCACATGAAATAAGTCCCTTAATCATTACAATATAGCTTTTTACTGACAGTTAAAGCAAAAGTCATTAACATCGCCAGCCGAGGGATTTGACACTATAAAACGATATTTTAATCGCAATTCAAATGCAATTTAGACTTTTTCCCGATGAATTTTAAACCATTTCGCAATAAATTCACAAAAAAAGCAGCAAAAAAAAAAATTTGTTAACTATAAATTTTTAGTTTATTATGATTCAACTTGTATCAGATTTGCAGAAAAAATTGTTTAATTTTTTAAGTACCTTATTTCCTATTTTTGATGTGATATATCGTATGTATATAACAAAGTATATTTAATATAAAATACGTATATTTCATTAGTCAGTTACCAATTTCTTTATATTCTTATACAGTCAGATTTTCCGGCTGGTTTTGTTATTTAAATACTCTAGTGGTTTTATAATTTCACATGAAATAAGTCCCTTTATCAACACAATGTAGCTTTTTATTGACAGTGAAAGAGCAAAAAGAATCTCGCTAAAGCAAAAGTCATTAACTTCGCCATCCGAGGGATTTGACACTTTAAAACGATGTTTTAATCGCAAATTAAAATGCAATTTAGAGTTTTTCACGATGAATTTAAAACCATTTGGCAATAAACTCACGTTGAATATTGAATAATAAATACAATTTAAAACAGCGGCAAAAAAAATAAATTTTTCACTAAAAATTTATGGTTTCCTATGATTCAACTTATAGCACATTTGATGTTATATATGTATATAAAAAATATATATTAAATATACGTATAGTTCATTAGTTCTTTACTAATTTCTCTCTATTTTGAAGAAATCTTTCTGTGTTTATCAAATCATAAAATGGCACATCATAAACAGAATGCAATAGTTTTAATTACGAACAAACAATAGTCATTTATGCGTTAATTCGCAAACTTTCAATTTTCTTCCGGTTGAAATTGTGACAAATATTTAATAACTGCAAATCGAGTGGTTTATCCTTTATCATACGACTATGCTGTGCAATAAATCAGATATTTCGAGGGCACGGGGCAGGTATGTCGTGTTAAGTGCACGCGTTGTCCAAACTGAAGTAAATTAATTAAGAATGTTTGCTTGTTTATTGCTTCGCACAATTGCTAAAGATTGCATAGCACTTGCTGCTGTTGTTGTTCGAGTTGTTGTTGTTGCATTGCCTTGACAGCCAGTCAATTAGGAATGGCACTCGAATGCCTTACAGACAGAGATACTGCAAAATGTGTGTACTCTGCATTATTTACACATGTTGGCAAATTTAATTAAATTACCTCCCCATCGCAAAATGGGAGAACTATCTGATAATTGGTAATTGTAAACACTTGTGTCGGGAAGAAGAAGAAGAAGGAGAAGATGTGAAAGAGCTGAGGTCAGGTGTCCACCTTTAAGATACTCAACAACTGAACTTGTCGTTGTATACCTCTTAATGCAGGAGATTAACGGGGTGTATGGTCGACTTAGAGATTCTATTTCAACTTCGACTTCGCCCAACAACTTTTGTAAGATTTAACTTTACAATATTTTAAATATTTTTCTTATTTTGTAATGCCCGACTAATAGACACCCTGCACATTTATTT
Organism: Zaprionus africanus; assembly: GCA_018151435.1. Lineage (NCBI taxonomy): Eukaryota > Metazoa > Arthropoda > Insecta > Diptera > Drosophilidae > Zaprionus > Zaprionus africanus. Next base: position 735,843 of record JAECXB010000264.1, on the reverse strand, counting down.
TCATTCAAATCATGTGTTAAAATGTATTGCATACTTACCGTACACAATAAATTAGAAGTTTCATTCGCTTATAGCTTTGCTTAAAAATTCATTCAAAATTATTTTTAAATTGTCTACAAATTTTAATATATCAAAATTCCGCGGAATACCTTAGCAGATATGCACGAGGGTATCTTCATAGCTCTGCTAAATCTATCCCAATATGTTTGGCATGCTGTTAGTAGAGAGAAAAGCAGTTATCATTCTTAAATACTATTGATACTATTGATTTGATCCTTTCATTTAGTGTTCCATCAACTCAATCAAACGGGAAGCTTCTTTTCTTGTCATTCAAAATTATTTCATGTATTTTCTGATGAAACGATTCAAACATTTGGCACAATGTGAGTGCGATTTATGATCAAAGTCTTATAATCTATGATAATCTTTTTCCTCGCAGGTTCAATTAATTTGATCAATAATTTAGGAACTGTCAACTCTGCTTATTATATTCCGTCGATCTTCAATGCGCCCGTTTTACTGCAGCAACATAAAGAATTCCAATTGGTGTTTAAGTCGAGTACGTGGAACTTTCTGGAGACACTCTTCATACATCATCTGGCGCTGCTGTTGCCCTTTCTGCTAGCTACATTGGTTCCGGTAAGTGTCGAGATTGTTTGTCGAGCTAGAGTTCTGTATGGTTAATTTAATTAATCTCTTGAAATGATATTAATAAACATACGAGGTGTGTTCAAAAAGTAAAGTGACTTCAAATTTCGGACGGTTCTTTTGGTCAAAATTTAGCGAAAAATCGCCGAGCACGCAAAACTACAAAAACCTCTCACAACCAAACAAAAATGGTTTACTAATGAAACTTGGTACAGATTTTCGGGAAGAGTGTACCGACATAACAAAACCGAAATATAATCGAAAGTATATTAAGTCTCCTTAATTTTTGAACACACCTCGTATATATAAGGATATTGAAGCTTAATTAAAGTGCTAAGTATATTTTCAAAGTACTTCTTCTTCGTCTAATCAACCCTTTTCTGTTCTTTCCCAGCGCTGTAAGCTGATCTGTGTGAGTTGCCTTGTGCTACTGTCGAACCTGACAATTTGCGTGTGCTGCATCTATGTCATGTGGCAGTGGCTGATGTTGAGCGGCTTCCGGTTGGTCTTGCAACTGTTGCCAATTCTACTGCTGGGTCCGGTGCTGCAGTTGATGCTCGTGCTGCGTTTTGCATGGCGAATGCTGGCAAGTTTGATGGTTATCGCGCGCAATCTAGCTTGCAAGTCGACTGAGCTAACCCCCTTTCTTTCCTTTACCTTACTTATACTGCAGCTCGAACCTTGGATTGTGGTGTAAAGCATGAAATTGACTGGGCAGGAAGAACACATCCCCATTCCCCAAGTGAAGTTGCAGCTGAAGCTGATGCAATGCAAAAGTTTGGCATCAAATCAAACCAATAAACCAACAAGAGAAACACTGAGAAAGAGAGGGAAGAGAGAGGGATATGGAGGGTAACTGAGTGGGAACTGAGCAACTTGGGCCAGAAACACTTTCGCTGCACAGCAACAACTGCCAAAGTGCAGGCATTTATGACAGCCCAGCCAGGATTTGTGGGAGGAGGGGGCGTGGCAGGCAAATCGCATAACGAAATTGTTGCTGAAAAGTTGAACAAATATTGGGGTCAGCAGAATTTTGTGAGGCGGCGACCCTGCAGGGCGACCTGCTCGTGTTGTTGCTGTGTAAACTGTTTTGTAGCCTTTGGCACAAACTTCTGACATGCTCAGGATACTGGCAAGCCACACACACAAACCCACACACACATACATACACGACCCATACACAGTAGCCTGGGTGTAACGGCTCTGAGGGCAGAAATATTCAATGAAAATCGTCGCTCGACAGTTCTTCTCTTTGTCAATAAAAAAGTTGTTGTCCCCCCCTCCGTCCGGAGGAGGAGCCTTTTCTGTTCCGGGTCTGTAGTCGGCTTATGGCGCATTGCAGGCCTGCCTCCTGCTGCTGCTGCTGCCCCTTACCCCCGCCTGCTCCTGCTCCATTCTCAATGAGAAATTGACGCAAATGCCTTTCGATTTTTCGTTTTGCTTCTGTATTCCGTCTCCGTGGACACGACTTGGCTTTTCACATTGCATAATTGATAGTCTGTGTGTGTGCACCTCAGTGTGTGGGTGTGCGGGCTGTACTGTGTCCCACTGTACCCCGCCTTTTCATTTATGCACATTTTCCATATGCATTCAGAATTTGCAGCTCTGATTTCTCCTTTTCAGCCGCGGTGAAAACTTTATTTATATTTTCACTTTCCTCCCCCCACCCCCCGTCGAATGTTAATTAAACTTTTTCACCGTTTCGTTCGCGGTCTTTTATAGCTTTAATCGCGTTTAATTAACAAATGGACATAAATAATTTCATAATTTGTTGAACAAAGAAATGAGCGCAAAAACTTTCGCTCGACGCGGCTCAATTTGCTTGAGTGACAGCACTTTTCCCGACTAGTTTTCCACATTTTTTTGCAATGTTCTTAATTTTTAGAAAACGCTAACTTCTAATAGTGGCATGACAGACTTTCCACATATTTTTATAGATTTTAAAATATTCTTTTTTCTCTTTTAGTTTTTGACACTTGCAAAAAATACTGGAAATTGCATTCATTTGCACATTTTGGCAAACGAATTTTGACAGCTCTGCAACGGGTAGTGCAATAATATCTGGACAACTATTTGCATACGTACGGGAGTGAGTGAGTGTGTGTGTGTGTGTGTGCGTGTGTATCTATGTAGATTTGTGTGCGTATTGGGCACGTCAACTGTCACACTTGCCTTGATGTCGTGTATAAACTGTGCGAGTTGAAAATTTGAAATTCATGTGCAATAAAATGTTACGCTCCACTCACACACACGCACACACCCTTAGCCAACACACAGGCCTCATTACGCCGCACACACGCACACGTACTGGGTGGGTGCTGTGCGTGTGTGTGTGCACATATATTTATGTTTTCATTTGATAAATATACTTATACAAAAACTGTCATAGCACACGCTCCCAAGGAAAGATTGCAAATTGCATACGAGAACTCCCAGGAGTCTAATACCAGAGTAACAGCACGCGCCACAGAGTGTGCTGTCACGACTGCTAAATACCCTCAAAATAAAAAAAAAATAAAAGTTAAAGTGAGAAACACACAAAATAAATGAATAAAGATAATAGGGATTTCAAAATGAAATTAACAAGAGAGGGAAAGGTAGTTTTTATTTAAATTTGGATAACACTGAGTTATGTATCTATACTTTAAGGTTAGGTATGTTGATTTAAAGCTCAGTAGAGCTTTAGCCGTAATACAGCCTTACCTGTGAGGGGTTTTAATGTACAAAATATAATATGAAAGAATTGGTTAAATACAAGAAGGATATTAAAAGTTGACAAGACAATATTGAATTAAAATATAAAAGATAGAATATAAATAAATAATAAAAATATAGCCGGATATTGTAGTTAAACGCTGTGTTAATCTTGGGAATAATATTTTGTGTAGTTGTACAAAATATGTATACATTTTATTTAATTTGTAAGGGTTCCTTACTGTCTATTGTGGCACGTTTATCAGTTTAAAAATCTTAGTCTGCTAAGAAAATAAGTATAGTTAGTAAAGAAAACATACGATATGCTAGACTGCACATACCCCACGAGAACTGCTGATGGGGCAGCTGCGATGAATCTGAAGTCGTGATATAGCCTCGCATAGTAACGAGCCACGGACCCAGCCTGACTGTATAATGATGTGCAACGATATCGTCGTCGTCGTCGTGTCTTGGCATGAGAAATTTAATTTCTGCCACCCACAATCGCAACACACACGCACCCAGCATACACGCCACATAATTGTGTATTCAAGTAAGAGATATGAGAGCTGAAAGAAGCCCTATCTGAGTACTACCTGCCTGCCTTGTGTCGTCGTCGTGGTCGTGGTCTGTTCCAGTCTGGTCTGGTTCTGGGTCTGCTCAGGGGCTGCTTGTGGGCTGGCTTAAATTAAGATAATGACACATGAGAGACGCACTCCTTGCGGGGCACTGGAACACCGGAACAGCGGAGTACACACAGTAACCTGACTCTTAAAGCAATCCCCCCACAACCCTTTCCTCTCTCTGTCCCTCTCTCTCTCTCTCTAAGCACGTATAGCATGGAATGTGCTTGGTAAATTTGCGATAAGAAGCAGGCAGCGCGGCGACTCACTTAACCCTTGACTTGGCTGCACGGCACGCACTTTAAAGCGCCAATCCGCCAATTTGATGGCAACCTGCCAGCCAGCCTGACTCACTCACTCACTGACAATGATGTCGATGTCGAGCACGATGATGACGTTTGCGACCTGCATGCCAATGTGCCCTGCCCTGCCCTGCTCTGTCCTCTCCTGTCCCCTGCTTAGCCCATCCTTGACTCAACTCTGCTTTGGAAATTGAATTTTGTGCCTAGCTTGGCGCGGGCGGCATGCCAGCGAGCTGTCCCGGTGTCCGATGATGTCCGTGTCCTCGCTGTCGCTGCCACTTCCACTGCCATGTCCTGTGCATGGTAACTGGCTCAGATTACAAATCATTATTAGTTGCCATTGTTGCTTTTAGGCCAATGAAAAGAGGTGGAGCCAAGGCAGAGAATGCAGAAAAATACTTTAAATTGGGTAAATGTTGGAAATATCATATTGCTTTAGATATGATGGACTAGACAGTTTTTGTTGGCAACCTATGAAATGTGCTAATTAAATGTCAGCTAATAAGTTGAATTAAATTAATTATATTATTTCATGTAAAATAATATTGCATGTCAATTTAGGATATTTTACCAATATCTATAAAATTTAGTTGCTGTACAACAAGAGAACCTAGTTAAACAAAACGAGAAGGAAAGCTGCAGTCGAGCGCGCACAACGATTTGTTAAAATTGCATCACTTGCTACCTTGGAGTTCACCTTGTACGGACGCTGACTTGGAAAGCCCATATCACCGCAGTTAGAGCCAAATCTTCCTGGAAACTTAAATAGCTCGACTGACTGTTCCACTCTAGCAAACTCCATATGGCAACTAAGGCTCTCTAAATAAAAGCCATATAAGGTCCAACACTGACCTATGCCATTCAAGTGTAGGAAACTGTCCCTAAAACTCAGCTCAATAGGCTTAGAGTAGTACAAGCGCGAGCGGCACGACATGCATCTGGGCTACCCTGGTATATGGGCAACCGAGTCATTGAAAGGGCCTTAAAAGTTGTCCCATTGGGAGACCAAAATAACTTCTACAGCAGCCGTTATACAGACAGACTTACCGCCCACCCGAAACCGACGTCTGAAGCGAATACATCCCCATGAACTCCGTACCCGTAAGATAGCATAATCGCTCAACTGTACATTTGTATAAATTATTATTAAGGCACATTACCCATAATATTATTTTTTAAGCTACACAATAGGTTCAGTTCAGAGGGAACTGAACGATTCCTAGTGACTATAATAACAATGGTTGTGTTTCGCGACATGAAATGTTTCTTTCATGAGGCTTACTTAAAAAAAAGCATGATTTTGAGTTGCATACTTTCAGGGAGCGGCTTCGAAATCGGTACATTTTAATAGTTTCTAAAAAAAACTTTTATATCAGTTATCCAATAGCCCTCTTTAAATAAAAATAGTGCCTTTTCTTCCCTTAAGGATTTCTTAAATGTAGAAAATGTATTTTTAACGTACAGTCAATAAGTCTTTAAAGTCACTCGGATGATTTCTAAAGCAGCAGCTCTTAATTATTAGTTGTATTAGTTTCAATGATCCAGTTGTTGAATTTGTATTTTTTTATCTTCAACATGCTTTTCTTATAAAACAATAAGCAATATTTAAATTTCATTGTTATATAAAATAATAAGTTATATTAAATTGCATTGAAATCAGCTTTATAGTATCCTAGTGCCTTGGAAACTACTTCAACATGATTTTCTTATAAAACAATAAGTCTTACTTAAATTTCATTGTTATATTAAATAATAAGTTATATTAAATTGCATTGAAATCAGCTTTGGAGCATCCTAGTGCCTTGGAAACAAACAAGGTGATGCAGGTTGCTACTTACAAATATGGAAGAAAAAGGATTTGTTGATAAATATTTGGCTTATTTGCATGCTCGTAGCCTGGTTTGACTTTGGGCCAAGTTAATTGAACTGAGGCCACAAATTGACAGGATTCCTTTTTTTGCTGTCGGCATTGGGGAAAATATTGTGCACAACCGTACGTAAGGTAGGAAAAGCAAAAGGAAATCCGAACATCAGGCCTTGGTGAAAGCGCAAACTTACAGCGCAAATTTTCTTTGATTGATGCGCAAATCAGGAAATCAATTGGAATGCCACAAAAATAAACTAACACACGAAAATGGGGCAGCAGCAGAGAGAGAGGGGGAGAGAGAAGGTTGATAAAGAACGAATCGAGCTTATAAATTTGCATTTTGGGAAGGGCTGCAGGTGCATGTGGGCGTGGTTGTTACATGTGATTTTGATCGAACTGCGATTTGTGCTGCATCAGGAGAGAAAAAATGCCAAACAAATTGTATGCAAAAATGTTGAGCCACAAAAGGCAACAGCAGTCAGCTTTGGGGCCACAAATAGACACAGAGTCCAAGTAAATCACGACCAGAAAAGGCAGGTAAAAGTACGAAAGAGCAGCAGAGGCCCCTAGCAACCCTAACAGCATCAAACATACGAGTATATTAACTACAGTATTAGTTGGCATATTTTAGTAGGCAATTTTCATTCTACTATTTGGTGTTTCTAGTTATTAGATTATATCCGTTTTAACTAGGGATGCCGGAAATATATCAAAATATCGATATATTGGTTGATATTTTTTCAAATCGATATATTTATATCGCGATATTGGTTTTGGCGATATATCAAATATATGATATTTTTTGGGATATATTTGATATGTTTGCGTAGGTCACACTTGCATTGGAAGAAGCGACCGCGAACCACGAGCGTCATGTAAATAAAAGACAATTATTCCAATTTTAAAAAGAGCACTGCCGAGTGCAAAATATGTGCAAAAATAATAAAAACAAGGGAAACTTCAGTAACCTAGTGTCCCACATTAAAAATAGGCACTAAAATATATATCTGAAATACCAAAAAAAAGGAAAACTTTTAAAGTGGCGCGTTTTCTATGTAAATCTGATGCAAGAGTTTGCTTCGCATACATTATTTAGTTAGCTTGCTGCAATGTACATACAAAACCGATGCCTTATTGTTCTGGAACACACACGAGGCTTCTATGCCACAATTGTCAAAGGTCGCCGCAAAGTATTTGATTTCTCCGGCAAGTTCGGTACCTTCCAAGCGACTTGCTTCGGAAATCAAATGTGTTGTATGTGAAACACGTTGTAGTATGACGGATTCTCACATCATGCAACGTGTATTTTAAAAATCCTTAAAATCCAAGTATTGGAATATTAACTAAATTAAGCATTTAACAAAGTGAAATTTAAATTATTTTCATTTTGTGTAAATTACACACATAATGCTTCTTTTTTTGATCTTATTAATATTAATAAGAATAAGCTTAAAATCAAACAAGAGCAACAGTCGAGCGGCACGCGACAGTGGGATACCCTTCGACCTTTTTGAAACGTAAAGAGTCAATAATTGTACAATACTTCTACTTAATAGAAATATCGTAACGTAAGCCTTTATATGCGTCTGTGTATGAATAGGTGTATATGCGTGTATCATTTCATTGGTCAAGCACAAATGTATGTTTATGTGTGTGTGCGTTTGAATGCAAAAAATGCGTGTACGTAGAAGAGAAGAGAAGAACAACAGATGACGCTACGCGCTCGCATTCTTTTTCCTTTTCTTTCCTACATGAGTATTGCAATGACGTCACAGCTGGCTGGTCTGTATACAAAATCAAAGCGAACAAGGTTATTGTTTAACAACTTCTGTGTTTGTAGTCCGATCGGATTGGAATTTTAACATTATGTTGGTATTATAATTAGCTAAGTATAGTCTTACTCAGAATGTTGTATCTTTTATATGTCGCTCGCAAATCAGCTTAAAAGATGAAATTATTGATTTGCGTGGGCGGGGGGCGTGGCACCCAATATTTGAAATAAACTTCGTCTGTCCCGCATCAACAGAAACCTTCATGCCAAATTTGGTGTCTCTAGCTTTTATAATAGCTAAGATCTGTGTGTTCATCCGGACATTCAGACATCCGGACAGACATGGCTTAATCGACTTGGCTAGTGATCCTGAGCAAGAATATACATATATACTTTGTGGGGTCTCCCACGCCTCATTCTGCCTGTTACATACATTTGCACAAAGTTAGTATACCCTTTTTTGACCATTTTCAATGGTCGAAGGGTATAATAAAAAAATAATTTTAATTTGTTATTTACAAATATATGTGCATACATCTTTTTATCGTGGTACGGATAAATTTTTGTTGGAATTAAACAAAGATGTAAAAATATCGGAAATATCTGATATAATCGATATTTTCAAATGATATATTCTATATCAAATTGATAATTTTTTAATATCGAAAAAATCATCGATACGATATTTTCTAAATATTCGGCAACCCTAGTTTTAACCAATCTTTTCTTAATTTAACAATATTTACTTTTAAGCTTCGCTTATTTTCTCTTTCTCGTACTGACGCTTCGAGATCCAACTTCGAGGGAAAACCTCGATGTTTGCGTACCTCGATGATTTCGATCGTTTTGCCTGAAAACCTCGATAGCATCGATACATCGAATTATATTTGTTATCTGATAAGTCGTATGTAGAATTATCAGGGACGTCGCAACCGGAGGGTCAGCAGGGGCAGCTGCCCCCCAGAAATTTCAACGGGGGCAATACTATCATTTTGCCCCCTACGTAATCAAAAGTCAGTTTTGTTAATCAAATTTTTCGTTAATAAAAAGTATTTCTAAAAGTGATTATGCTACATCTTTTTAATTATTGTCCAATTGCAAGGAGATAACTGTGTATTCAAAAGTTCACATAAAAAGTATAGCGCATTATCATTTCCTAATACCAAAATGTTCGTAAAAATCCTTTTTTTTTAGAAACTCTAAATTTTTTTTAGGTTTGCTCCCCCATGAAAAATTTCGTTGCGACGTCCCTGAGAATTATCACAAAGTACTTTTAAAGTTCCCTTCGCATAATATACTTACTGGCTTTTTGTGCACTTTCCATGTTGGGACCAATTCGCCGTTTGTCCTTATTCATAGATTCGCTCTTAAAAAGAACAAATTAACGTAACGTGATAAGTATTCTAAACTATCCAAAAACATCGAAATATCCACATCGATGTAAATCGAAGTCAACGCAGTACGATAACATCGATCGTCGTCCGATGTTTTCCCACCACTACATTGAATAAAGATATGACAAAGAGGTTTCGCTTTAATACTTGTTGGGATATATGCGACAATTATAGTACTTGATAATACTTCAAAGTGAAAATTAAATGATTTTTATAAACAGAGTTCAGTTAAGTAATGTGCTAAGGACACTTAGTCCTGATTATCTATATCTAAAAATGTATTATGTTATTTCATGAAAATTTGTTTTGAGTGTTTTTTGGTTTTTATTTTGCTTGTTGTTCAATTCTCTAATAATAAAATTCATATAAAAAATTTAAAATCTAATACTATTTTTGAATGATTCCCATAGCAAGATTTTTCTTAAGTAATATGCACAACAATTCATGCATAAAAGGGAAAGTCTTCAGTCTGAAAGCCCCAACTATCATGATCTAACATACATACACATACGTATTATTTCCCTTGAGGGCACACTGTGCTTCAGCTTGAGCCTTGTTTTTACACGTAATGGCATTTTAATTGCGCCCTACAACTCAAGCAAGTGTCTCTCAATTAAAAGTGTCTGCCTGGTGCGAAAGGACGACGACGACGACGACACGACGTAGCCGCCTTCGCCTCCGCAGCCGCCTTCGCAGTGGCCTCCACCGCGGATCGCGTCGAATAAGGAAAAGGGAAATGATGTCATGTGGCACATGTCGTAATTTGCCGCACAGCGCATTGGGAGAGCACCGCATTACGGACAGACAGACACATGTTTCTGTTAATTATGCAAGTCGGATAAGAGCAGCTGCAGCGGGAGTCGTAAAGAGAGAGAGGGTGGCTTACGCAAGAGATGCGTCTGTCAGTTGTATTAAATCGTTTTACTTAAGGGCTCAGCCTTGCCATAGTAATCGAAAACAATTTTACATTTTTTGATTTGAATTTCAGAGACCGCAAAATTTTAAATGTCAACGGATACTCCTGTCGGACAAAATCCTCAGAGCTTAAGAGGTGAATTCCGCCTGAGGAACTGCGGACTACATCATCATGCCCCTGAGGACTTTTGCAGATCACAAGTAGAAAAGAAACAACATTTGATATTGAATAGAACTGATCATTCCTCTCTTTCATTTAGTGGCAAACGGGTTCAAAGTCTGTTTGTTTTCTCATTTATCGCTGGAGTCTATCGGCCTTTTTTGTGACTGGAGTCTGCGTCACTTTGTTTAAGTTTTTCCACTCGGGTCGCTATTTCATCTATATGACGCACTGGGGCTTCATAATGTGCAGTGTGACGAGCGTAACTGGCGCCATTCTGGTCACAATATATCACAAAGATCCTCAGAATTTAGGTAATAGATCTGTTTAATGTTAATCAATTTTATTTTAATAATTTACTTTAACCTTACAGTTTCGCACACTAAGTTGATTCGATTTTATTGGGCCTGCTACTGGATTAATTTGGTATTAGCAAATATAATTACACTTTTGTTTTGGGGTGCCATTTTCCCAAAGGATCCGGCAAGAACTAGACTTGCTCATAAAATGCATGTCTATTACATCATCAACATTTGGACTCACGCATTGCCGTCGGTCTGTTTCACAGTGGATCACATGTTGGTGGCACACCCGTCGCGTTTGTTGCATGTGGTGTACCCCTTCGGCTTTTCGATGGTCTATCTGGGATTCTCCGTAGTCTACCACTTGTGTGGAGGCCTCGATGTGTAAGTAGGAGATGAATAGTGTGAAGTATTCTAATAATTTATATTTCTTTTCTTCTTGCAGACATAATCGGCCTTTCATCTACCACATATTGAACTATGCCAGGCCGGGTAATGCGGCAAAAACCATCGGCTTATTCACGGGACTATTGGTGGTTTGCTCTTGTCTTCAGTACGGTGTCTATCGGCTGCGGGTCTTTCTCGCACGTAAACTGGGAAAATTGATCGAGTAAAAGCTGAAGTTGTGAATATCTCTATTCCATGTTTCTCTCATCATAGTGCAGCATGAAAAAACCGATATTTGTAGCTTACCTTGTGTCTCTCCTGTGCTTTGCCATTGTTATCAGACATAATTTAAAATTTTACGTATTATCGAAACAGTTTAAATGCCAACAGATGATTCAGTTCAACAAAATCCTCAGAGCTTCAGAGATGAATTCCGTCTTAAGAACTTCGGACTACAGCATCATGCCTCTGAAGACTTTTGCAGATCACAAGTAATTAATAAATAAATCCCATATTCAACGGGACTGATCCATTCTCCCTTCTATTCAGTGGCAATCGAATCCAACATCTGTTTGTTTTCTAGCTTATCGTTGGGTTCTGGCTGCCTTTTTTGGTACTGGACTCTGCATAACTTTCTTTGGGGTTGGCACTCACTCGGGTCGCATTCTCATCTATCTGACAATCTGGGGCTTTATAATGTGCAGTGTGACCAGCATTATTGGCGCAATTTTAGTCACATTATTTCACTTCAATCCAGAGAACTTTTGTGAGTAAACGCTGAAGGTTAATCATGATGTTATCTTATATCTCTCACATCTTTCAGCCTCGCATAGTAAGTTGGTCCAATGTTACTGGGCTTGCTATTGGATTAATTTGATACTATCTAACATTATTGGATTGGTATTTTGGACTGCCATTTACCCCCGTCATAAGGCAAGAATTACCTATGCAGATAAAATGTATCTCTACTATCTCTTCAACATTTCGACACATGGAATGCCGTCGATTTGCTTTATAGTGGATCACATGTTGGTGGCACAGCCGGCGCGTTTGCTGCATGTGGTTTACCCCTTCGGGTTTGCATTGATCTATCTGGGGTTCTCGATTCTCTATTATTTGTGTGGCGGCCTTGATTTGTGAGAAGCAGATGGGCAGTGAATGGGATTAAAATTATTCATGGTTTCTTTCTACTTGCAGATATAATCGCGAGTTCATCTACGCCAGGTTAAACTATTCCCATCCCGGTGAGGCAGCGACGACCGTGTTGGGATTTATAATTCTTCTGGTGATCTTCTCTTGTCTTCAGTATGGTGTCTATCGGCTACGCGTCTTTATTGCACGCAAACTGGGAAAGTTGATCTAGAACCAACTACAGAAGTATTCGTCTCTGTGCTTTATTTCTATTCATTTGTCGAGTCAACCAGAGTTGTTCGAGTATGTAAAACCGATACTTGCTGCTTCTCTTGTGTCTTTCTATGTCGCTCTCGTTGTTTACGCTTATCGCACGTGTCTGGCAAGCATAATGCAGCTGCAGCTTGAGGCTCCACAGACCACCCACAAGTTTCTTCCCAGATATCTGGCCTCTCTTATTATGCAAAGCAAATTGTTATGCCAAAGTTTACTTCTCGTTTATTTGCTCCATCGAGTCGCTGTTTGTATGCCAGTTTATACTTTTTTCTTCCCCGGAATATGTAATTTGTTTTGATAATTTTATGACTTTGCGACTGTTTGTGGTTCCATCTGTCGAGTATTTTTGGCTTTTTGCTCACGAACTCAGAAGCAAACAAATTGGCATCTCTCGATTGTTCCAAGAAATGCGATATAAATGTCAAATCAATCTAAATCATAGCTTATATACGGTTTCTTTTTTACTTAAAATGTTATGATTTCTATGAGATTAAAGTGTTTAATGATGTCTCTTTAAATGTTCTATAATAAGTTGAATATTATTAAATGCAATGATTACTTTACCAAACAAGGTCACTGAGCAAACTTTGAGTGTGTTTTTGATCTAAAAAAAGTAATCGGGAAGAAGATTCTACCATTTCACACACAGTTTTATAACTTATAAGACTTTTTGTTCAGTTACATTGTGTTATATGTGGGATCGGTTCGCAACACTAGAAGTGGCCGACAGTTTTAATTAAATATCGATATTAATCGTATCATCAATTCAGAGTATTTTCGTATATGTCAAGTTGTGATGCAACTCTGCAATCGCAGTATTTTATTTTCTTAACAATCTATCGAAATGAAGTGAGTCGATTTGAGACTCGATATTTGTATATATTTGAGTGTGTCAGCATCCATCGCGTATTTTATTTTCTGAACCATTTATCGAAATGAAGAGAGTCGATTTGAGATTGTCAGCTAATTAGTTTTGAATCATTTTAACTAAAATGTCAATTTCATAATAACTAAACTAAATTCTCGGTGATTCAATTAAAGTAAACGAGACGGCCATCTACCATCTTACATATATGGTATATGAATTCATGTATACCTTCATTTATGCCTCCTCCTCCTACCTTCTTGCCTCATCAACTTCATAACTGGGCTGAAATGACTCCTAGGCAAACGACATAATGAAAAAATTGATGCCATTTTCTCGGGGACCGGCAAAGTGAGGCTCTTGGCAGAGTTGCAAGTGTTGCCAGGGTTGCCAGGCGGCGTCAAGTAACTTAAGTGATTTCAATTTATACAAAATTTTACTGCTTCAGATGCGAGATGCGAGAGTGAGAGCAAGTTGATGGATACACATACGAGTTGCACAAAGTGCCACGTCAAATGGGGCATGTGAAGTAGCAGGGGGCGGGCAATGGGAATGGGGCGTGGCCTGCGGCAACTTTGTGAGTGCAGCCACTTAGCCTGGTTAGCTGTTGCAGCTGGCATTTCCGGCACCGAAACATATCGAACGTTAACGTATTTATGGCTGCACTTTGCCTGACAACCGCCAAATGGGCACGGCCAGAAAGGGCTAGAAATGAGTGAGTGACTGAGTGTGAGAGCGAATGTGTGTGGGAGGGAGAGGGAGAGAAACTGTGCGCTCTTAAAGCACATCTTAAATTGTCGCCAGGGGGCGCCAGCAAGTGGAGCGTTCGCTCATCGTTCGAAGCTAACAAGGCGCAAAACATTTTAACATTTTTAACATTTCCGCCTTTTTGCATTCAATTTAATTTAACATAAACATTTATATATGTTTATTATTACATGCACACTCCGCGACGTCGACATCGACGTCGACTGCGACGCTGACGCTGCTGTCGCTGTCGCTGCTGTTCATTGTGCATGAGAGTTTCATGCTTGAAATGCGCATACGTAGCGTATACGTAATATGCATTTTGTAGCATTTCGCTGGTAACTTTCGCGGGCAGCAGGGGAGTACTACGGCAAGGGTAGTGAGTGAACGGGGAGCTTGAGGGGGGCGAAAGTACCCACTATAAATTTGTGCACACTTACAACTCGACGCTCGTCCAACAACAACAACAACAACAAGAACGAGAAGAACAAGAAAAACAACTGCAACTGCAATTGCAACTACAACTTAAATCTTAAGTAGCTCAACTTGTTTATTTATCGAAGCAGAAGGTAATGCGTGCCGCCCCCTGTGTCTACCCCAACTCAGCAAAGCAGGGGGAATGAATATCACATTAAAATGGCATCAAAATGGAACTCTTGAAATCGCGTCAAGAAAAAAAGCAACGGATGGGGAAAGAAAAATAAGTAGAATTCTCTGCCTAAATTAAGGCGTGTTTTAAGTTTTATTTGTATTGATAAATACAGTGCATGCACATGTTTATATGTATAGTTCATTTAATATTAGCCTAAGTCTTGCGTTCATTGATTTATGTTACAGTTCCTTTCATTAAATTAATGCGATTAATCGATTAAATTAATCTCGATTAATTCAATTAACTCCTTTAATGGGTGTCCGCAGTTTTCGATAAGTCTATGATAAGCCTGCGATAAACAATAAACCTGCGATAAATGATACAAATTGTTGATAATATATTAGTGTTGGTAACCGTTTATTGCTATTGGATTTGTGGCGATGCAGCCTCAGCGATATGGCAGCCCGGCACCATAAGCAGACGATAGTTCTGCGGCCGATATTTGCCGTTACACAGATAGACTCTTAGTATGGATAGACATTCAATTGAATTGTCACGCATATTAAAAGTACTAAGTACTTACCAAGGTACTTCTTCTACTATAGGCAGTATTCGTGTAGGTTATTTAAAAACTGCTTTACGAAAATAGGGGAAAGAATGTTACACAAAAATTGGGTCCACAAGTAGGCGTTCAATTTCCACCCTTATGTGGGAAGTAGTGTGGGACTTGGGTTAAGTTTAGCCCCAGTTGTTGTGTAAAATACACGTTAGTTTTTAATATTAAATTAAATAGTTAAATACTTCAATGTATGTTTCTTATACCTAAATCATTATTTTAATTTTAGTTAATCGTCTTATTCTTAAATATCGTCGTTATTTATTAATTGATTGAGCGTCAGCCTTGCTCTTTCACGTCGTTACTCGTCACGTCTTTTCTCTTCGCGTCTTCGCGTCTTCACTCAGAACTCTTCGCTCTTCTTTTTCTACAACTGCGTTGTTGCCAGTACGTCGATTGTTGCATAGGCCATCTGACTCGGCGTTGCCAGATCATTCCCACAGTAGTCCGTTCCGTAGTTTAACTATGACCTATTGACACCCCTAGAACGACTGGCATAAAGCTGCCATAGGCACAATCGGGCGAAATAAAGGTTTTCGTATGCAAAGCTGTTCTGATTTCAGAAATAACTTATCAGTATATTATGCACCATTTTATATCATGAGTATAAAAAGTATCGGATGATGTTAAGCTTTGCTACCAATTTAAAGACGACCACTGTCACTCAAACTTACAAACCGACCAAAATAGTTTCAATTCTTGGTGTTGTGCCAATTTCTTAAACCTGAACAGCTCTAAATGAAAGCTGATGACATCCTCTCGAGCCAGTCCGAAGTTTGCTTCTTATACTCTTTGTGGTTGTGCCTTGGAAAGAATCACCCTAGTTGATGATCTGGGGGCTCGTTTGGACCGAAAACTAAATTTTTCAAGTCAAATAACTAATATGGTCAATAAAGGCATGGGTGTCCTAGGCTCTATAAAGAGATGGTCTAAGGAGTTCGACGATCCTTATATTACAAAGACCCGTTACGTTTCACTTGTTCGTCCTATTCTCGAATACGGTTCATGCGTATGGTGTCCCCAGTACACTATTCATAAGGAACGCATCGAATCTGTACAGAGGAATTTCTTACTTTTTGCCTTACGCGGCCTTAACTGGGATGAAAATTTGAGACTGCCTTCCTATAATAGTAGACTTCTGCTACTAAATCTGCCTTCCCTAACTAACCGCAGAACCATGCTAGGGGTCGTATTTATTAACAACCTTATGCAAGGTGACATTGATAGTGAGGCCTTGGTAAGGCAGCTACACTTCTCTGTTCCTTGCAGAAGTACTCGCTATTTCCTTCCACTAACACTTCCTTATTGTAGATCGAACTATGCACTGCATGATCCTTTCAGGGTATTATGTTCGGACTACAATAAGCTCCAACACGTCATAGCTAGCACTAACACTATCGCTGCTATGAAGTACTTAATTCTTTCCTATCTAGCACGTAATCAGTAATTAGTATTAATCTTCCTCGATATTCTATTCCTATTTGCATGCCGCGTTCTATCGCCTCTTCTTTTTTAGAATTTATCCCCGCGTTTCTATTCGCGTTTCTACCGCGTTTCCGTGTCGTCCGTTATGCGACGGTGCCTCTCGGTCGGTTAGGCGGGAGGTGGACTTCGTTTGGGTTCCGCGCGCAACAAGCATCGGCTTGGTGTCGTTGGACCGCTTGTTAATACAGCCATTGTATTCAATGTCCAATAAAACTATATAAGAGCCTGCAAGGGTATAAAACCTTTCGGCATGCTCAAGGTAACCTTCGTTCTCGTGTTATTTCTGCCTCAATTTTTTTGTCCGTTACAGTAACTTATAACCAGTGTTGCTTAAGCTTAAATTGAATTGACAAGAATTAATCTATAAGTGTTGTCAACGTTTATTTATTTAAGTTTCATTTGCATAATGTTTTGATATAATTTAACATGATTCTTTTCAAGTTTCTTTCTTGGATAACTTCATTTTTCAATAACCTGCAATGAGTGTTGATTAAGTTCAAATTTAAATTACAAAATAAGTACCATTTAATAAGTGTTGAAAAATAGTTATATACAGCAAAGTAAATCAATGTATGTATGTTATAGCATATGTGAACTGTAGTTCCTAAATACGAGGGTCGTTTGATAAGTCCGTGACTTTTTGTATTTGCCGCGCACCTGCTCTAAATACAACTCCTTCAGCATTATCGATTAACAGCTGACTGTAAAATTTTGAAAGCTGCGTTTTTTGTTTGTTTTATAGGCATTGAAAGCAGACGATCTCGATCTCCATTTTCGTTAAAATTCACGAGATCGTCTGCTTTCAATGCCTATAAAACGCGAACCAAAAACGCAGCTTTCCAAAATTTTACAGTCAGCTGTTAATCGATAACTCTGACAGGAGCAGTGTTGATTTAGAGCAGGTGCGCGGCAAATACAAAAGTCACGGACTTATCAAACGACCCTCGTATTTGAGGGCCTTGAGATCGTCTGCTTTCAATGCCTATAAAACGCAAACCAAAAAACGCAGCTTTCTCAAAATTTTACAGTCAGCTGTTAATCGATAACTGCTGACAGGAGCAGTGTTGTATTTAGAGCAGGTGCGCGGCAAATACAAAAAGTCACGGACTTATCAAACGACCCTCGTAATTCACAACTTATTTGTGAAACCACAAAACAAGACGACAGCGAAAACGGGTTAAGTTCTGATTAAATATGCATAGAGTGGGCTCCCTAATTCGTAGACAAATCAATGTTGATATACATATGGTTACATATGTATATGTAATATGTAATACTATTTTGCATTACAATCCATTATGTTGAATGGCGTGATATAATGCATACCTGCGGGGCTATTGAAGCGTTGTGGAATTTCATTCTTTTGCGCGCAGTCGAGTGTTAAAATGTCTATATGAAATTGATTGGCTGATTAAACCCGAACACACGCGCAGGAGGGCGACAGGGGCGACAGTGGAAGTAGGGATATAGAATATAAATTCCATTTAAAATATATTCAAACACTCCCACACACACACACACACGAGCATCCGTTTTGTTGGCTTTTGTTGTGTGTGTCCTTGGGTATTTTGAAATTTTTGTGTTGATTTGCTGCGGAAATGACGCAAATAACGCAGCAAATTTTGAGCCAGAGCTGAACCCCAAACTCCCCGAGTAAAGCTACCTGAAGCTTTCTGGGTTATTTATGACAAAGGCAACAACAACAACAACAGCAGCAGCAACAGTGTCTGCAGGCAGTTGCCAGCCTGCTGTCAACCGACAACAGGATGTTTTATATTATGCCTGGAAAATAAAGGCAGCACACACACAGTTGCAAACATACACACACAGAGACACTCGCACACGCACATCCGTCCAGCACACACACACATACATATATACACACACACACACAGGTTTTTTACCCCTTTTGTGTGTCACTTGCGAAAACGAAATTTAATTGTGGCGCTCATTAATGGCGCCTCCTCGTCTGGCAACGATTCCCGAAACCTGAGCGGAAATATGTGATTTCCGGCAATAAATATCTATACATATCTATATTTATGTGTGTGTGCTGTGTGCGTGTGTGTAACTTGGTCTACCTGCAGATATTAACTTATGCGACTGCGGCAAATACTTCGCATACAACGAGGCAATTTATGAGTTTCAATTTAAATTTATAACTTGATTATCACTTTTGCTTTCGATATGGTATTTTTCATATGCCCCGCCCCTATCGCTGCCCCTCCTCGATGCCACTGTGCGGCAGAACAAACAATCATTTAGGCATAAAACCATAAATCTATGCAGCAATCAGGGGGATTTCTGCAGCCTAAAGGCAGCAAAAGGGCTGCCTAAGGAAGGAGGCCGAACTTGACTCTCCTCTGCATACCCTGTAAAATGTAATAACATGAATAATGCATGATGAAATGTTGCGTTACATATCGAATAAAATCAGTTTCAGTTTTTGCCCATAAAACTGAGAGGGAATGCGAAATGCGAATGTAAAGTCAAAAATGCTGGCCACATCCCTTGGCCAGGAGACGACGAAGGCAATCAAAGGCAAAACAATAAACAAGCATGACAATAAATAAATAAATAAATAAGGCAAATGCGAAAGCGAAGATTGAGTTGGGCACGGACTGTAGTAAGGCATGAGAAGGAAAGGGGGAGAGTGGGAAGGGAGTAGGAGGCAGGATGGGATCATGGCGTGAAGGGATAATGACGCACTCGTTGCGCTGAAGATATTGAAAAGAATTAAGGAGACAGAGAGAGAGAGTCGCCAAGGAGAGCGGGGAGTGCGAGGAGTGCGTGCCAGCAAAATTGATTGAACGGCGCATTAAGTTTAAACCACACACACATACACTCAACACACATACACACGCACACCGCCCGCTGTGTCTGTTTGATGGCCAAGGACCGCAAGTTGCGCCACGTCACGCCTCGGGCATAGATACGCCTTGTTCTCCTGGTTCTCTATGGCGTCCTTGTTGTTGTTGTTGCTGTTGCGTGCTACCCGAGTCGATTCAATTTAACGGCTACTTAAATCCATCATTTTAAATTATCCACCAAGTCCCGTGATGATCCGTTGACGTGAAGACACGAAAGTGGAAATAGTTCTTAGATCTGCGCATTGAATATGATAAGTAAATTGAAAAATAAATCAAAGCTTAGTTCTGTGGGATATCCATGAAAGTTACAGTTGACATATTGTGAAGTTATTATACGCTAGAAGAATGCTTAGCAGAAGTTACTTGATAGATAGAAAGAGAGATAAGGAGAACGTTCGAGGAAGAGAGGTAGAGAGACATATAGATAGACAATTCATTCTTTCATTGATGTTGATGAAGAATAATACTTTTATTTAATTGGGGATTCAAATTTCAATTTTACAGTTAACGGAATAATAGAATTAAAAACAAATAGAAAATAAATCAAAGAAAAATTTTTTTCAAGTGGAAGTATACATTAAGTTTATACAGTGATATTGTTCAAGAATATATACATATATATCAACGTACTGATTAATAAAGAAAAACAAATAAATAGTAAGACATTAAGAAATATTTACGTATAAGAGGAATGGACAACAATCCATACTTCTATTAATGTTGTTCTGGATGTTGATCGAGAACATATAATTCTTTATCTTTGAAGAGGAAATATTAACATTTACAGTTAACGGTTTGATATATAATAGAGACAGCCAGTAGTAAAGGCTTTCTTATGTAGACTATTCACTTCTATTCAACCATTGATGGTGCTCAAGAATATATGGACATCTGGCAACCCTTTTATTTTGCCCATCAGAATTATTTGAATATATAATTTCTATTTAAGTAATCGATATCTTTTTAACCATCACTAATTCCTTGTCTTTCGATCGCTAACTGTCAAGCACACAGCACGTACCATTCTGTAACTTATTAAAATTTTTACATTTTCCTTTTAATTGAAATAAACGTTAAGTGTAAATTACCATCCATTCCATTTGATTTAACAAGCGTCACCACAAATATATATTAATAATATATATTTATAGAATAAATATTCAATATACCAGATGTCTGCGAAATTTATAGTATACAGATTGATTGAGAGAACAAAAAGTCGAAAGGGATTAAATAAGAAATATACGGTAAATAGGTAGATAGTTATTGCTAATACATGCTTTTATTGTGTATGGAATATATCGAATACATATCTTATACATTATTTCTTATATTAACAGAGAACATACTCAACAGAAAACTAAAGTTAACTTCAGATAGAAAATCATTTAAATCTGATCGATTGCACGTTATTAATAAAAATGTATTTCATATACATTAATTCATTTAAATAACAGAAAGGAAAGAAAGCTTTCCTAAAAGGCCGCAAGTAATCAATACTGAACAAGAATATGTCTGCCCTATAAAAAACTATTGGAGCTGGAACTATTGATGATAATGGTGAATATATACTAAATATAAACATAATAGAAATTTATTTATTTAAAGTCGACTAAATGAGTTAGAAATATGATATGATTATAAAAATCAGTTATAAATCTCATATACACGTATATATAAAGAATCACTGCCATTCAAATATGAAGCTAACTCTTTTAACCCTTCGACCATTGAAAATGGTCAAAAAAGTACTAACTTTGTGCAAATGTGTAACAGGCAAAAGAGGCGAGACCCCACAAGTATATATATTCTTGCTCAGGATCACTAGCCAAGTCGATTAAACCATGTCTGTCTGTCTGTCCGGATGTCTGGATGTCTGGATGTCTGGATATCTGGATGTCCAGATGAACACACAGATCTCAGCTATTATAAAAGCTAGAGACACCAAATTTGGCATGAAGGTTCCTGTTGATCCGGGACAGGTGAAGTTTATTTAGAATGTTGAGTGCCACACCCCCGCCCTCACAAATCAATAATTTCATCTTTTAAGCTGATTTGCGAGCGACATATAAAAGATACAACATTCTGAGTAAGACTATACTTAGCTAATTATAATACCAACATAACGTCAAAATTCCAATCCGATCGGACAACAATCAAAATTTTTATAAAAAAAAACCTTGTTCGCTTTGATTTTGTGTACAGACCAGCCAGCTGTGACGTCATTGCAATACTCATGTAGGAAAGAAAAGGAAAGAAATGCGAGCGCGTAGCGCCATCTGTTGTTCTTCTCTTCATTTTTCTACGCACACGCATTTTTTGCATTCAAACACACACACACACATACATTCATTTGTGCTTGACCAATGAAATGATACCCGCATATACACGTATTCATACACAGACGCATATAAAGGCTTACGTTACGATATTTCTATTAAGTAGAAGTATTGTACAATTATTGACTCTTTACGTTTCAAAAGGTCGAAGGGTATCCCACTGTCGCGTGCCGCTCGACTGTTGCTCTTTTTGTCTCTAAGTATTTTATGTCTCTAGTTTATGATTCTTTCTACAATAATTAAAAAGTCCCACTATTTAATTGTATTAATCTAGTAGCAGACTCTCCAGCACACAAGTCTCTCATATATTTCTCCAGCTGCCTGCAAGTGTTTCACATTCTCTCCTTCTAACTTTGCCAAGAGCTTTGCCACTTTCTACCGTACCCCTCACTTCCTCCTCGCTTTCGTCCTTTCTGTCATAGAGCAGACTTGCAATGTTGCCCTCACTTCAATTTAATGGCTACTTAATCCATCATCTCGAAATTATTATCACTTGCTGCACTACAAACTCGCCAGTCCGACGCGCACTTGGCCACGCATCAAATGGCCTTCAATGGACACTGACTGCACCCAGAGTAGGCAAGGTGTGGGAGGTGGAGGAGGAGGGAGAAGAAGTGGAAATGGTATCCATTAAAAGGCCACCACAGAAAACTGCTGACATCACGACTGCGCCGTCTGCTGCTGCGGCTGCTGCTGGTGGCGCGAATTAAAAAGTTGCCTTGATAATCCTTTTGCAAAATAGACGGGATTAAGTAAAAGGCTGCGCCGGAAATTTATGCAGCCAACTGTGTGTGTGTGTGTGTGTGTGTGAGTGTGGCCAGCGGCTGGCGGTGCAGGTGGGTTGACCAGCGGCAGCAGCAGCAGGTACTCGACACTGGCCTGGAGATGGAGCACTTAAAATGTGCCACAGTGTTGCAATAATTACCGTTAAACGGTCGCTGTTTAAAACACTTAAGAGAAAGAGAGAAGGAGCTGGAGGAGCGGTTCGCAAAAAGGTTCAATCTGCCACAGCGGGCGTCGCAGTCGCAGTCAGCTATTATCCTTGCAACAGCATCCTGCTGCCCGCAGGGTGGCCTCCTTCTGATGTCCTGCTGATTGCGGTGATTTGTAATTTTAAGCAGCGTATGATTAACTTTTCCACGGGAGAAAAGTGAAAACGGAAAGTGCGACTGAGTGTGTGGCAGTATATATGTATATATATACATATGTGTGTGTGTGTGTGTGTGTGAGTAATGACTGTGCCATGTCCTTGACAGTCGGCGCCAACAAGTCGCGGACGATTCTTAATGCGCTCAGCTTAATGAGGCGGCCAGTTTGTTGCATTAGACTAGCTTGCAACCAACTCTCGTGTGGCATGATGCTCAATTAGAGTGTTCTAACAGGCAACTACAAAATGGAAAGCTAACTCATTAGTCTTTTAAAGCGCACAGAGAACTTTGCAGCACTTCGAAGGCTTTAAATGCAAAGTCATTTCTTCCCCTTCCCCTTTTTACAATTAAATGTAATTGGCTACTTACACAGACTCGTCATTACCTTTGTTGGCACAACTGAAATCACAACAGTCAAAGTTCATAGTATAATGCAAAATGGCAAATGGAAAATATAAATTCAAAGTCGTAATTTTAATTAAAATAAGCTAAATTCGCCCAGAAATAATCTAAACATTCGAATAATGGCGAACAAGTGCAATTTGGGCGGCTTCTCTAATTCAATTCATTGGTTAGCATGCATAAAATGAATACACTCAGAGACACACACTCATATATGTGAGTGCATAATCATATGAATATTTGCTGATGAATATTTAATGCGAATTACGACGGGCCTGGGTGCAACCTGACCTCAGATTGCCATGGCCACAAGTCATGAAAGTATTAATGCCGTTTTAAGTACTTCCGTAACGAAAACTAAACACACACTCGCACACACAGGACACACACACATGCACACACACACACGTACATACACACAGACGCTCGCGAAAAATGCAGAGCGCACTAATTCTAACTGTAGCATAAATTAAAGCACTCATGAATAATGATTCAAGACAGTCAGTCGAGCTGGCAGGCAGCAACATGAAGCAGCAACAGCAAAAGGGAGGAAAGCAACAACAGCAACAATAATAGCAACAGCAACAACAACAGCCACAGTGGCAGCTATGGCAACAGCTCCAGGAAGCACCAGCAGCAGAGCCACTTGAGTAAATGCGATTGCAGGCGGAAGAGGATGTTCCACAAAGGGATTCCGACCAAGCAATCGAATTTTATTGTAAGTTGTTTATAGTGCCAAACGTAACAAATTATATATATTCTTAATCAGCAGCAACAACCCAGTCGATAAAGCCATGTCCGTCTGTCAGTCTATTTGTCTGTCTGTTTTAATGTGTGTCTGTCTATCAGTCTGTCCGTTAGTCTGTCAATCTGTCTGACATTCTAACAGTGTTTCTGTCTGTCACACTCTCAGTTTCTCTGTCAGTTTGTAAGTCTGTTAGTTGTTCAGTCTGGCAGTCTGTCTGTCTGTCTGTCTGTCTGTCAGTCTTTCAGTCTGTCAGTCTGTCTGTCTGTTTGTCTGTCTGTCTGTCTGTCAGTCTGTTTGTTTGCTGTCTGTCTGTCTGTCAGTCTGTCAGTCTGTCTGTCTGTCAGTCTGTCAGTCTTGTCTGTCTGTCTGTCTGTCTGTCAGTCTGTCAGTCTGTCAGTCTGTCAGTCTGTCAGTCTGTCAGTCTGTCAGTCTGTCAGTCTGTCAGTCTGTCAGTCTGTCAGTCTGTCAGTCTGTCAGTCTGTCAGTCTGTCAGTCTGTCAGTCTGTCAGTCTGTCAGTCTGTCAGTCTGTCAGTCTGTCAGTCTGTCTGTCTGTCAGTCTGTCTGTCTGTCAGTCTATCAGTCTATCAGTCTATCAGTCTGTCAGTCTATTAGTCAGTCTGTCAATCTGCCTGCTAGTTTTTCTCCCAGTCTGTCAGTCTGTCAGTCTGATAAGACTTAATAAATCGAAATATGAAAGAAAATCTAAATACTGCACGTAGATAAAGATTGTTGAGGAATGAGAATTCCTTCGCCTTCTTCCTTCCCCGTAAATCGGTAAAAAAAAATCATGGCATTAAATTTAATGCAGGACAGTTCATTTTGAATAAACAAATTAACTATCAACATAGAAATGATTTCTGAAAATTGGGTTGCGATTGGATAGTCAGTACAGAAGTTGTTAAAGAAACAATTTTAAAAGCTACTGATTTTCATACAACACCCCAAAGTATGCACCATAAAATAAGTTGAAAATAAAATATAAGTTTAATATATTCCCATTCGACTGCAGCTTTCGTGCTTGTTTATAGTTGAGATTTCGCGTAGATTTGCCTGCACTTTGGAACAACCCGAATGTGTCTCTTTGCTTGGCTCGTTGCAAAAAGCCAACTTAATTTTATAGCTGTTGTCATTATTTCATGTGCAGCGTGGAACCCTTTCTAGCCCTAACCCTACTTCCTTTCCTATTCCCCCCTTCATGCCACACATACAGATGCACACACTCACACACACAACGCTGGCCACAACAAGCACGTTGATCATACGCAGCGTTGTGCCTAAAATTTTAAATGCATGACATTTTGTTGCGGGGGCAGCGCCATCTTGTGCACACTCAGACAGTGAGGCACACACGCACACACACACACACACATGCAGAGAAATGGGGACAATATTTGGTCATGTGCTGGTTGTTGTTGTTGTGCTGGTTAAATACCCTAGAAATTGAAGTTAAATTTCTAGATGAAGCGGAATAAAGATTATCTGAGATAACAATATGATATCCATAACTTATATATTTTTTATTTTATCTTTATTACTCATCTATCTATTCTTATGCATATTTATTAGATAAAAAATCATTACAGGGTAAAATTAGCCTATCACATACACAATCAACTACTGTCTAGACTGCAAGGGTTGCTTCTTACTCTCATCTTTCCACTTTCCATTCACTTGAAATTAGTTTAAATATATGTTTTGCTTTATGCTGGGTATCTGCTTGTTGGGCAACCTTAGGGCGACAGTGCTCCCCACTTGTTTTCATATTTATTTATATGTTTTACGCTGGCTAAACTACAAGTACAAGTGCGCACTTGTCTGCAGCAACAGCGTCGCTTCGCGCAGCAAGGGGAGACTGAATGGGTGGAGGAAGGGGTGGAGGAGTTGTGTTTAAGTGGGTAGAGAGGCTTGGGCTTGCATCGAGGTCGAGTTCTGCATTGGCTTTTAATGCTTCGCTAGGCAGCATGTCCCCAGCCCCCTCTATCCGTTCCCATCCAGCAGCCTGATCGCTTTTGCATTAATTTGGATTTGGCAGTTTTTTGTTGGCTTGTTTTTGTTGGCTTGTGCTAACGTAATCGGAGAGCCGACTTAATGGCGATACATTAGTTTGGCTGGCAGCTCTACAGAGAGTGGAGAATGGGAGGGGGAGAGAGGGAGGAGAGAGAGAGAATGGAAAGAGAGCATGCAAATAATGTGTCTGGCTAGAGCTTCACCTCAATGCGAAATGGAAAGAGACGAGGCGAACTTTCTAACTGAATGTTGTGCCGAACGGAAGTAGAAAACCTAATTGGAATTCTTAAATAATAATAAAGCAGTGCAATAAAAATGCAGCGTCTTACAACACTAGAACCACGACAAATCTTTGCAGGAAGCAAAAGGCTGCGACAGTTTGAGTAAATTGAAAAGATTCACTTAGCAGATCCATTCAATTTATTGTGATGACATTGTCCATCAAGCATGAAAATAAGCTAGTAAAGAAGAAGAAGAAGAAGAAGAAGAAGAGGAGAAACCGCCATTTGCATGTTTCATTTGGCACTTTACAGCACTTACAGTGCTCATTCAGTTGGGCAAGTTAAGTGTTTGTTTTTCACTTCTTCGCCGGCTTATCGACATGATGTACACGAGAATCACCCTCGTTCCTCCTACTCCCTTTCGCCCCTCCCCCCTCGACAACATGCGACAATTGATGGGGTAGTATAGCCAAAAATTTGATTAGCTTTGCGATTCACTTGCTTAGCTGCTTATGGCCATTTTTGCATTTGTCCAATTTCCATTCTAGTTTGCCATGTGCAATCAGCGCGGGGATTTTCTCATTTTTTTTTTGCTTTTTATTTAGCTTTTTATTTGTTTGTTTGTCGAGTGTGCGGATGAAAATGAAAAGCGAGTTTTCATTTCGGGCTATATACAAAATTCATACAATTTGCATGCGCAAACCAGCAACAACAACAACAGCAACAACAAGAGCACATTAGCGAAGAGCAGAAGGCAACAAGAATCAAGTGAACTCATCGCACATTTTTCCTCTATGCGGATTTTCTTTGGTCCCATGCGTAGACGTTGTTGTTGTTGTTATTGTTGTTGTTGCTGTTGGTTGTTTGGAAACTAATTAAAAGTTTAAATGTTTGTAATTAGCGTCGAAATAAATGTCTGCCTGCCGCATTATAAAATTAGTAAATTTCATGGCAAACTTTTGACTACAAAACTCCAAGTTGGATATAGAGCCGACTTCAGAGGGATTAATCCATAAGGTATGGATGTATTTGGATGGAGGAGAGAGGGTTGCTGGGAAGATATGAGTACAATTGGAAAACTAGTATGGGATTTAGTTTAGCTGAGTATAACAGCTGAGCTTGGTTCAAGGCGATTAATCGATTTAGTGAAGGAAAGTTTCTTTCAAGTCTGAAATATGTTGTTTAATTTCTATTAGGTATTTTAAGATCTGCAACTGTTTTATGGTATATTTGTATTTTAATTATAAGTGTTGTAAGTTCGTTAAAGTTGCCAAGCCTTGCCGTACCATGCTCGATTTGGCGCATACGAATAAAAACCAAAATATCGTTTAAAAAATAGTACCTAAGTTATTATCGATAAATGCAAACTGCTGTGCAACACTGAAATGAAGAGCTTCACTTTTCGCAATAATTCGCACGCAGCAACACATTAAAATAAATTCATTTTCATTCTTCATACAACGTTATCTATACTTTTATCTTTACTTGTTTGAATGAATAAATAAATTGTGTTTTATAGATGGAGAAGTGTTATATTTTTGTGAAGCGAGACGTCTAATTGGAGACAGAACAATAAGAAATAATCTTAGAAAGCTTTGGACTTTGTTAACCTTCAATATTTAAAAAGGCCTTCAGCCTTGACTGTCTCAAAATGCAGGTAGGATTTATTGTCTCACAAAGGAACATTTGACAGATAGGGAGAATAAGTGAATGAAAGAGCGCGTGAGCGCAACTTAACTGCGAATCTCTTGCCCTGGCATTCAATCAACAATAAAAACGCACACGCTTAATTAATTTAACCCGAAAAGTCAATCACGCGAAACGTGAACGACGAACGACGCGAACGAACAACGCATCCCAGCGGGGACAGGCCACGCCTCCTGCGCCAATTTCGGACTGTGGCCCTTTTTACGATTCCTTGCCACCCAGCTTGTCCCACAGAACGCCTGAAAATATGGCACAATGACAACATCGATAACAAGTTGTTTTTGATTTCGTTTGTTGCATTTAAACAAAAAGTCAAATTGACAAGGAGAAAGGCGACCATTCACGTTGTCGTCGTTTGGAGTACATAAAAAACAGCAGACCGGCAAAATAACGATGCTAAAAGCGATACAAAGTGAGGAGAGAGGGAGAGCAAGAGAAGAGAGGGAGAGCAAAACAAGTAGAATTGAAAAAGTCAAAGTCCGATTTTGATGTTTTGTTTGGGCTACTCGGCGCTTTTTGTTAATGTCGCACTAAAAGTTCATTCAAACGTAAAAAATAAAATTTTTAGCATTTCTAGCGGGCAAAGAGCACAGCAAATGCAGTAGGGATCAAGTGGAATAAAGATATAGAAAAAAAGAGGAATAAAAAGATAGTTAAAGAGATAAAAGACAAAACAATGGCAGCTTATCCTTTGAAAAGCAAAGAACTACTAACTTCTTCAATATATATACCAATATACAAATATCTATATTGATATCGTACATAACAATATATACTTGATATTATATATTTACACTCAAATTTATTGTGCCCAATATACCCTACTATACCCTGTAAAAGTGTATCAAATGCACACGCAACAAGCCAAAGCCAAAGGCACAAAATGTTGACAGGAATTGAAAAGGGCCTCAGTTTTTTTCTTTACTTATTTTTTAGCTGGATTTTAGCTGGATTCCAGCTGTATATTGTTTGTTTTCTGCTTTTAAAGAACACGCAAATCGTTGCATCTTTTATTTTCATAACATTTCATCGATCTCATGCTTCCTTTTATATGTTAGCTCTCTGCGTCATTAGGCATTGACGCAAGCGATGAGCCTGTGTGGCACCGGGAGCAGCCTCGAAAAGTGTCACGTTTTAATCTATTTTTAAAAAGCAATTTCGACGAGCCAGACTCATCTCTCTTTCTCTTTTTATATATATATATAGACGGATGAGATGCCCGACGAAAGTAGTTTGTTGACGCATTTCATTGGATTTCCCCGGAGGCTGCCCACGCATGAGTCAGCTCGATACACGTATGCGACGCGGCTTAATATAAATTGGCAGCTCTCGAGGCGATGAAAACGGCTTGAAAACTCTATAGCAATTATAAATAGAAGATAAAGTTGACAAATTGAAAGAGACTAAGCACTAAACTAGAACCTGTTTATGGCATGAGCTGATAAACATTCGAGAATCAGGTCAACTTTCATTAATTATTATTAATTTGAATGAGTTTGTAGCTCTTTTATCCATTATCCATTTAGTAAATTGGTTTATTTTTACAAAGCGAATTCAAATGCTGTCAAAGACAGATGTAATATAAATATGTTTAATGTGTTTATTAAATTGACTTTAAAGCTTAATGTATTTAATACAGTTTTACATATCTAGCCTTTATCAATTTGCCACCTGCACGATAATTGCATAATAATTACGATAGTTCTCGACTTTAGGGATAGCTGGATCCTTGAATCAGATTGCGCTCGGCTCTAATTGCGGAATTTCCGCGTAAACATAACCAAAATCGAAGCTCTCTGGCTTGCTTACTCTCTCTCTCTCTCGCTGGCAGTTGGCAAATCGATAATAATGAGGGGATTGTTGATATGCACTCGCCGCCACGTTCAGGTTCACGTTTCGTCCACGACGGGCGTTTCGTTCCGGCAGATCCGACTATGGCTATTGTACTATATCCAATGAATTTGGCTCGTGCCTGTAGCACTTAGCACATAATTACATTGAGTTGTGTGTGGCATTGTGTGGCTTAGTTGCCTTTCACTCTCAGTGGGCGTGGCAGCACAGTCCGGACTCTACACACACACACACACACACATGAGCAACCAGCTAAACCTTAATTAAGCGATGTTCCCCATTCCCCCGTTCCCCTTTTCCGCTTTCCCCATTCCCATTTCCATTGACCATTACTCTGGCCGTTTATCTGATGCATTTGCTCTTGGTCCGCCTGGCATATTGAATATTTGGAGTCCCCTCACTCCACTCATCCCTCTTCCACCTTCTTCCTCTTGCCATTCCCACGCAGCTCGCAAATGATTGCCGACTAATGAGTTTATGCTTGTGGCGGACAATTTGCTAGCTAAAGTGAAATTTGACTTCGTTTGCACAGAGCCAAAACGTGTGAACTGATTGAGGTAAGGTTATTACTTCCTATGCACACTTCTCCCGACAGAGGGCGCTTTGTGCGCTCTTAATTTTCGTTAAATGTAATTAGAAAGTTTGTTTGTTGTTTGAATTGAGACAGTGGCATAAGTTTTTAGTGAATTTAAAAAATTATGGACTACTGTGTTTGAATGTTCGATTTAACTATTATTACAGTAACAGCCGAGTCGATTGAGCCGTCTGTCCTGTCTGTCTGTCTGTCTGTCTGCTGCCTCTGTCCGTCTGTCCGTCTGTATGAACACCTGGATCTCAGAAACTATAAGAGCTAGAGTCTTCAAATTTACAACATCCGTGTATGTTGCAGTGTCCAAAGTTTATGAAATCACGCCCCTCCCGCCCGTAAATCAGTAATAACTATTTAATATACATAATATACACCCTACAACCAAAGTTATACAACTCTATGGCAAATACATTGCCACGGCTTTGAAAATTTCATTTAAATCGACTAAAAATAAGTGAGATATGATCCAATTAAACTCAATTTGAACGTATCTCCTATGCGCATATTAAGACCTAATTTACGCATCATACCGAAGTTCGAATCGTCGGACACACAGCATTTTACAAAACTTTTTATTGCATAGAATAAATAGCTCACAATGCAACTTTGCCGATCGATCAACAAATGGCGGTGGCTTAGTGGTTAGAGCGGAGCGGTCCTGCGTGCGTGAGTTCGAATCCCATGCCCGCTGGGGGGGTGCAACCTTTATTTTAATTACTTTTTTTTTTTTTTTTTTTAAAGGAAAACTGCAGTTATTTAATTAAATATCAAAACAAATAGTTTTCAAAAATTAAATCTCATGTTTTTTGCAATAGTTAAGACAATCAATAAGTTACGAATGTTAGAGCGATGCCGATACATGCATGTCTGCATTTGGACATTTATGTTTCGGCACACACACGTAACTGTCAGATTTATGCAACATTCGCAAAGTTTATAAAAGTGTTCTTATTAAATATGTTGAATACCAAAATTTTCTAAATTTTTGTTTGTTAAGCTTTTAAAAAATGTAATAGAAAAGAAAAAAACATGTCACTCATATTGATCGCGGCAGCAGTCGACCCGAACACTGTCAACATCATTGGTCTTGGAATCCGACACACACTCCGCTACTCTAAAACTTCCTCTGCCGTCATTTCTGTTTGGCATTATGGAAAAATGCATACACCAACTATTCTCTCTCGCCCTACCTAATGCTTATAATTCTTGCCTGTTCGCTTTTGTATTGTTTATGCGTTCTTCTTCTTCTCTCTGTCAATTGCATTTATGCGTGTCGTTCAAATTAAATAATAAGAATATAAAATTTATGTTTTTAAATGCTTAAATTCAAACAAACCAAAATTTTCATTATAATACGGGAAAATAAATTATACACGGTATACCATGATAATCCATGGCCTTCTACAGTCAGCACCTGACTGTAGCGTTCGACTGGTTTATATGCAATTTGATGTATTTAACTATTAAGTCATTTAAGTTACTAGTTGCAGGTGAGTCTACTCCACTGTTATACACCCACTGTTCAACTCAGCGTATAGTAGCATATAATCTTTGTAAATATCACAGAACTCAATAACCATTTAATTTTAACAGATTAAGTTAAGTTGCCCAAATTAATAATACTCGTAGTGTACTAGTCCAATAAAATGTTATATTCCTTTTAGAAGAAAAAAAAAAAAATTCTTTTCCTACAAAGTTTTGTTGCTTCCTTTTGCATAACATACTTTGGCATACATTCATCACAACTTTTTATTTTTTTTTATTTTAAAAAAAAAAATTAATAGTAGTTTCAGGTTTGTAAGTCTCTCAATTTAAATGTTGCTGACCAAAAATATTTAAATGAAACATACGTTGCGCGGTTGGAAACACCTTTTTCTGCCTGTCACAGAGATAAAATACCATTTGGCAGGTTCAAAAAATAAGTTGCATTTTATTTCGTGAATTTTGAATATTTAGCTTGAATAAAAAATGGAATTACATATTTAAAGGCTCAGTATCGCGTATTAAAATGATTTTTGAGAACTTAAATTAAGTTTACAACATTTATTTTATATTTATAAGCTAAAATATCAGTTTAAAACTACCTATTAAGTATCGTCGATTAGTTGCTTCTTCAAGACTACTTCAAAGTAGTTGAACCTCTCAAAATCATCCTTTGCCTGCAAATTAAAAATTAAAATTGAATGGAAATAAATTCAGCCTGCGTGTCATATCCCTTATCTCGCTCTTTAGTCCAGTTCACAAGCCAATAACAACAGCAGCTTGACTTTTCTTTAAAAGCGCTGTCCATGCAGCACAAAACACTATCCAACCGATTGACCTTCCCTTGCTCCTTCCGTTCTCCCTCCTCCTGCTCCTCCGCCTCTCGCCCAGCATCGCCATCTTTGCTGGCTCAGCAGGTCGGGCTCGAACTGCGGGCGGGTTAAATTGTCGCTGTGTTGACCGGAAAAACGCGGGAAATTAAGGATAATGTAATTTATTGATGCATTGTAAAAGTTAAGCTTCAGTCGTCGTATAAATTACAATTTGACAGCCTGCTGGCGACACAGCACGCCCGATAGACAGAGAAAGAGAGCGAGAAACATAATGCAAGACAAAGAGAGAAGCACAGAGAGAGAGAGAGAAGAGTGCGGGCTGACAAAATGCTCGTAATACTTTGTACCCACAATTTTTCGCACAATTAGCAACTTTGTCGAGTCGCCTCACTCGATTTACATAATTCTCCGTGCACGCATCGTAAAGGGCGATCGGAAAAGGGCGATATGAGCTCCGCAAAATGCCTGTGCACGTTTCAGTATAATGACATAAAAAGTAGAAAGTTAAATGTAAACAGAGGCTGAACTTATTTTTTGGCAAAACTAATTAGCAAAGTGACAAATTGAATGCAAAATTTAGCCGTTTTATAGCTGCTTTCCTGCCTCGTTTCAAGTATTAAGTTTTTCTGTTGTCTGCAATTGTGCTAGCTAAAAAGCCAAGACAATTGAGAACAGTTCAATTTGAGGCCAAATACTTTGCTGAACTCTGTAGAGAGAGAAGGAAAGGGAGAGAGAGAGAGAGAGAGAGAGAGAGAGGGAGTGAGCACACACACAAAAACCTTTTAGTTAGCTGCGACATTTTTCTCCTCCGGACCAAACAATCAACACTTTGCCAGAGCCAATGCACACACACACACACACACGGGCACATATACAGGCATACTCGGGGCACACACAGGCACACCTCCGGCACACACACAGGCATACACACACGCACACACAGGCAGCTGGCCAGACAGACTCGCACAAAAGTTGTGTGGGCCAAAATATTTGACCAACTGCCGTTGGCTTTAATTTCCAAATATTCGGGGCGTTTGCTTTTATTTTGCACTATTTATAAGACGAGCTTGTGCGGGGCAGGGGCAGCCATGAAGAGGGGGCGGGGCAGACGCCTTCAAGTGTAAGTGTTCGCATTCCGAGCATGTGGAAACTGCAAAATGGATGCTCATAGCCGCAGCATGACTGGACCACTCTGTCTTGCTTTTGACTTGCTCGCTACCTCTTTCTCTTCATCTACCTCTCCTGCTCTCTCTCTTTCTCTTTCTCTTTCTTGGACTCTCGCTCTGTCTGACTGCAATTGCAGCTTTCCGCAACCCGCAGCGCACATCCCTTTGGCCACTGGCTGAGCTCACATGCCACGACATAACTAACAAGTCGGCCGCCGTCTTCCTTGCCAGCAGATCGTATTTTAGTCCAAGCACACTCCGACACACACACACACACACAGACACACAGTTGGACTGGTATGCAGTGGAAGTGGAAGGGGGTGGCACACTCAGCTTGGCTGGCTTAGCAGCGAGATTTATGTGGAAATTCCTAAAAGAAATCCAAGTCAATTACTTGCTTAATTATTTCCTTTGAAATTTATTGATTTTTCGCTTAAGGAATTTGCCGTTGCTGTTGCTGTTGCTCGTGCTATTTGTTTTGCCTCGCACACAACTCTTGACTGCAATGAGATGAGACAGGCAACAACAACAACAACTGCGGCAAGTGAGTGGCATTTGATGTTTAAGCTTTGCTTTCGCCTCGCAGCTTTGCGAGTCTCTTCCACGAAATTGCTACACAATAATTCCCCATTTATTCCTTCAATTAATGTTCAAAGGATTTACAGTTACTTTTTTGCAGTGCACACACACACACAGACACAGCACTTATATTTGCCATAATTAATCGAGTGTGGCCAATTCTCGAATTTGCACTTTGTAAGTGCTTGGCGAACTGTGCGTATGAGCGATATGCGGAATAAATGAACGCTTCAATGCTTTTAGCTCTTCAAACAAACTATTTTTTATGCCGATGCTGTTCTTGTTGTTGTTGTTGCTGGCTGTTGTTATGAATTATTATTCGGAAATTACACTCACAGCCCCTTTTCGAGTAGTTGACGGCGTCGAGTGCCCTTTTTGCATCCTCCACTCGACGAGCCTTTTATGTGGGAAAATCACAGTGTGTTGCGCAAAAAACAAAGTACAATAAAACTCGTTTAAGCAGCCACAAACATATGTTAAATGCTGCTCAACAGTGTCCTCTCTGCCTTCTATCGATGGATTGCACTGATGTAGTGCAATAATTATTTCAATGCGCTGCTGATGACATTCCCAATGCGCTTGTTGCATGCCCCCCCGGAGTAGTTCAACTGATTTAGCTTAGTCTGAATGGCAAATTGCATTGTAGCCAGTTCCAGAAAGCATTTACTGGCATTAAAGGGAATGTTCTAGGTTTATTTTGCAGGTTCTTGTGCAGCTGATTAAGTATACGTCAAGTAATACATAAGGAAAACCTTAGAAATCTAATGTAGCTTGATGTTCTCTACAATTAAAACTTCAGGAAGCAGAGTAACGATCCTACAACTTCAGCTTTAACTGCCTCTTAACCATTATTAAGTATACGTCATGTATGCCGCAAGGTTCAGACTACAAACCTCTAACAAAAACCTTGACGATATCTTGTTGAAACCCTTTTCTGGCCCACCTTGCCTCGGTAAGCTTTGCCAGCGAGTCGCAACAATTGTTTACAGATTTTTTTGGCGAAACTTTTACAGAACCATTTCGGCACTTCGTGTAGTTGTTGTTGTTGCCTCTTTCGCTGGCTCGTTGTGGCAATGAAATTTTTAGGGACGCTTTCGCCAACGGCTGCCACCGGCCAGCGTCAACGACACAGCCACAGCGAAAATCTCTTTATTGGATTATCCTGCAAAATTTACGCGGCATTAAAAGCGGCAACGTTAATGCCGATGCCATCCGACCGATGTTGGGAGCCGCCAAGGGGTTAAGCAGCGCCAAGGTGAGCTGCCAGAGTGTGCCCAGTCGCAGTCCCAGAAAGGAGAATGGAGAACGAACAAAAAACATTTATTTACATTTTAAAGGTCGACGCTTCCATTAGCCCAAAATCCATTAGCGTGCCGCATATTTTCGGCGCATTGCCTACTTACGGGACATTTAAAGTTGGACCACGCCCCCTCCTCTTTTGTCCCGCCCCACCCTCTGCAATGCAAAGCAGCTGCAAAATCTGTCCGGGCTCACCGCACAACAAAAAACGAGGCCAGCGAAACAGTCGAGGCATTTCGTCAGCTAACCCCGAAAAAAACGCGAATTCAATTTGCAAACTGTAGAAAAAAATGGGAAAATGGAAAAAAATACGAATCCCAATGGATTCTAAAACACTTTCCAGGGAAGCTTAAACAAGTAAAGGTTAGACCGAAAACTGCAACAACAGATTAGACTAACGAGAGGTTGCAGAAGTAATCAAAGGGGAGTTCGATACTTAGAAATGGATGAGAGTTACAAGAACTCGATTAGAAGTTAAAGTATTATTGTTAACATATTTATATATTTTTTGGAAAATCAGTTCATATTGTGAAACATATTTAAAATATTCTGAATTTATATGAGTGTTGTTTAAAACGAGTAAATGATTTTTGTATATTATATGTAGTTATAGCAGGGTAAAAATGAAAAAATTTTTAAAACTCAACAAATAATGATTATTGTTGAGTTTTATTTATTCCTTCAAAAAATAATGTTTTTTCAGTGAAAAAAATTCGATTAAAAAATAACGATTATTTGTTTAGCGTTATTTTTTCGATTAATAGAAACGTTCAATGGATGTCCCCAAAGAAGATTTAAGAAATATTTTTATGCAGACTTATAAAGTTCATTATGAAATTTGGGATCACCCGGATTGCCAACGTGGACCGCAATTTTACTTTCATGGGAAAACAGTTCACATTATGAAACATATTCAAAATATTCTGAATTTATATTAATTGATTGTTGTTAAAGTTGCTTGTAAATGGGATTCTATTACGCCAGTGATCTCGAGTAAAAGGTAATAGGATTTATGTTTAAGTATTCATATATTTTCATGAAAAATCAGTTTATGTCTACGCAAAATATTTAAAATGTTCTGGAAGTAAAATATTTGAAGGTTGTAAAGGTTCCTTATAACTAGAATTAACTAAATTGCGCCAGTTATCTCGATTAAAGGGTGAAGTATTTCTGCATATTTATAGTATATTTATATATATTCGGGAAAATCATTTCATATTAAGAAACATGTTTAAAATATTCTGTATTTTCAATATTAAAACTCTTGTTAAGGTTTCTCATAAATAAAACTCACCAAATTGCGCCATTGATCTCGATTAAAAGGTAAAGTATTATTGTCAAAATATTTATATTTATTTTGGAAAATCATTTCACATTATGAAACACATATAAAATATTCAGCATTTACAATATTTCACTGTTGTTAAAGTTGCTCTCAAATAGAATTCACTAAATTGCGCCAGGTCCCACGTTTGTTTAATTTGCGCACCCTTTGAAAAAGGCACAATCGGATTTGAAATAAAAATATGTAAATGAAATACAAAAATATTTTCCCCGCAGGATGGATGTTAAAAAGAAGGAGACTCTCCAGCCAAAGAGCAAAGCAAGTTGAAGACGTACTTGGCGTATTTGCAAATTGCTCTGGAAGCCAAGAAATACTCAGCAAATGCTGGCACTGGTCACACACAGATGCTCCTAAGTGTGCAGCTGGGCAAACTGGAAACTGGGAAACTGAAACCAAACACACACACACACACATGTGTGTGGGCTGCAAAGAGTTTTGCCAACAGTTTTTTCTAAGGTTGTCGCCAAATTGAAATTTGTTTACAGGGGAAGCCAAAGCAAAATAGCTACGCGCTTTTTAAATTAAAATCAACATCAAAGACACAAGTAAAGTCTGGAATATGTGGAAGACTGTCTAATGCCCTGTAGAAATTGAAGTGAAAAAGTTGTGATTAAAATTAAATGATAAAATAGGTTTTTCCAAACTTGTTTAATGTTTAGAACTATATTATGAATGCACCTTGAGGCAAAACAAATTAAATAGCTACTATAAGCTCTCACTCGTATATTTTCCAACGTTTGAATAAATGTTTCACTAGTAAAGAAATAACCTGCCATATACCCTGTTTAATTCGTTGCAACTTCTTTGTACTTCAGTGACATATTGTTCAACTCTGTAGAGTATTAGTTGTCATAGCTACGGAAATTCAATGTAGCATTGAAATCGAATAACTGCTAAGGAAAATCAAAAATCCTTTTCAGAGTAGTACATCTGGCAAGGGGGAGGGGGGGGGAGAGGGGGATAAATTCACATCTAAATACTTGCTATTTATGATTTCCTTCTACAATACGCAAAACCAGTGAGGGAGCTGCAGATATGCTGCTTACACTCTCTTTCTCTCTCTCTCACTGATATAAAAATGCAAATGCATGTTTCGCATATTTAATGCGTCGTCTGTACACGTAAATATATATTACGATCCATGTGTGCGTGTATCTGTGTGTGTGTCTGTGTGTGTGGGAGTATATGAAAAATTCTTTTTGTTACCCGCAGCTGCATCAACACAATGGACCACGGCGAACCACCCGATACCCCATTCGAGTAGAGCTCTAAGAAAAACCACGCATGACAAAATACCAAGTGCCAGAAAGGGAAAATATTGCGAGCACTGTTCGCTACGTTTGCCCGTATACCCTGTAATAGTGCGAGCAGGTTCTATGCGTTGTTTACTGCATGGGAATTGTGAACTATAAGTTATTTTAGACTTGAAGTTATTCCAGCAATAGTTTGTTGCCTTGAAAGAATAGTTAGTGAGTAATCCTTAAATGTTTCTTTGTCATCTCCCTTCCTACTGGGCATCTTCAAGTCCAACACACTGTCCTCGCATCTACTTCGCCTTTTTCTATGCTTTTTTTTTGGCATTTTACTCTTTCGGCCAGCAATGACTTTTTACAATTTTCATATGAAATGAACCATTAAATTGAATTGGCATTAAAATTATGTGCATGTGTGTGCGACTGTGTGTGTGTGGAGCGAAACTCCTCTCGCTTTTGGCACTTTGCATACGCGTCGTCGACAGCGCAACCCATCCAACTTATTTGCATTTTTATTACAACAACAAAGAAGCCGCTGGGAAGCTTTGCCACATGCAGAAAAATACAAAAAAATACACAGAGCAAAAAAAAAAACGAAGAAGAAAATTCAAATAAATGTTTGTTAAGTATTTTTGAATTGAGTTTTATGCACACACGCGCACACAGTCACACACACTTGCACACGCTCGCACACACAGTCAGTTGCCGCATTAGGCAGAGGGAGGAGTGGCAAACGGTCTGGCAACCATTATGGATTGGGCACACCTGCTGCTTCTCAGCGACGCGATAACGGTAACTCGCAATGGCGACGACAGCTGTCAAGTCAAGCTCAAGTTCGGGCATCCCAGCACTTGGGCTTACCTAATCGGGAAATTTTTGAAGAAATACGCTTACGTGTAATTACGTAGGCTCATAGAAAAAGGCAGCGAACAGAAAGGGATATAAGGCTTTGTTTCGCTTACGTTAAAAAGAAGGCGCAGAAGGGAGCTTATCAAATTCTAGTTGAATAGATAAATATCCCTCGATGGGGAAGCGCACCCTGCAATAAGATGAGAATGGAGTTTGTTATGACAACAAAGAAAAATAAGGAACTTGGTGCAATAAAATTGCAATGGGTTACTTTTGCTTTAAGAGAGGAAACCATAAAAAGCTTTAGGTTACAAAGGTATTCGTAATGGGACTAAAATACTGGTTGAGACCTTGTTCAATACTATATTTTAATAAATATATTGTCTGTCTGATTGTAGAATAGCATCAGAGTCTGAGAATTCAATATTTTATGAACCTTATTAAAAACAATCTACTGGGCTTAAATCTAAATTGGTTACGAAGAGATGATTTTCAAAATCAATACAATGATTACAATACAATGAATTCCCTTGAATGGGAAGTGAAACCCCTCCAAAACAGTTTATGGAAAGGTTAAATTAAAAGGAAAGATGGGAACTTATCAAATTGAATTTTCATAAGTATATTGTCTTAAAGAGTGATGACCTTATAAAGCTATTAACTGTACAATAACTTTGTCTGTGGGAAGGTCCCCATAACAAGGGGAACTTGAAAAATTGTTGCGCACTTTTGAAATCATATATATTGGGTTGACCGAAAAGAAACCGGTGATCTTATGATCATTTGACCATGTATGGTTGATTGTGGTATATTAAACTTTTATCAAATCTCACGCTCAGTCATTCGATTAAAGCTTTGATAACGTATTTTTTCGCTCAATATATCAATAGGTAGATTATAATCAGATGATAATCTATCAATGTGATAAGTGTCATTCGACTTTGAGGAATTGATGTTTTAGGAACTATTCCACAACAAACTCTTCTTCCACAAACTCAATCAGTAATGATTGCAGATGGGATGCTTATCAAATTGAATTTGACAATTTGAGAGATTCCAACTTAGTCCTCAGATTATTAATCAACGAAATTGTTGGCAGCTTTGCAAATTATATTTGAGTAGATAGTTTTTGATAGAGACTAACAAAGAAAGTTATCTGCACCACACCAAACGGTTTCGAATGGGTCTTGTTTGGTAGCATATCATATTATATGTATTTATTAAAGATCTATATTATCTATGCCTGTCCCTGCTTGTCTCTGTATCCCAGTGATCCCAGTTTTAAGAAAAATATCACAACCTATTCTACCACAATCTCCATTGCACTTAAAGCGCAATCTTGACCTGCTTAAAAATGCTCAAGACCTATTCAAATTATGTTGTTGCATTTACCGTTTTCCGCTCTTGACAAATTCTAACTTTAATCCCCCCCTCCCCCCTCCCACTCGCTACGGTTTTCGGGGTCATTGCAAGCATTGCAAGAGGAAAACTTGAGAACTTGCGAACTGCGCACGAACCGCAACGAGAGACGACAAGCGGCGTCACAATAACAGCGACAAGTAGAACTATTGCTTGGCTTCCCAGTGAGAAGAGCAAGGGAGGAGACGGCGGGGGACTAACAACAGCCATAACAACTTGCACCACATTAGCGGTACTGCGAGTCCTTGAGGTTGCAACAGCCGCGCTGAGCTGAGCTGAGTGTGGCACGCAGGCCAGAGAGGAGTGCAGGGTGGCATCGTTGCCATGGTCACGTGCCGCTGCTTCCGGTGACTGCTGCAGTTGCTCGCACGAATGGACCTAATAGCGGCCATGTTTTTCATGTTGCAACCGCACCGCAACAATTGTCAAACAAGCCAGAAAAATTGCGGGCTGCCTGCCACTCGGACAGGG
The DNA here is from genome assembly GCA_018151435.1 of Zaprionus africanus. NCBI lineage: Eukaryota > Metazoa > Arthropoda > Insecta > Diptera > Drosophilidae > Zaprionus > Zaprionus africanus. Next base: position 694,489 of record JAECXB010000264.1, on the reverse strand, counting down.
ACGGAACAGTGGCTGATGCAGGCGGAGGTTCCAGTGAATGAGATTCGCCATTGATTATTGTTTTTGTTCGATGTTAAAAGTGTGACTAATGGAAGGAGATTGTGTAGGATACAACAAAGAATTGTCTAAAAAGAATAAATAAAATATTTCTCGATATTTTTTCCTGGTTTTCTAGGATAAAAAAGAAAGAATAGAACGAAAGAAAAAATAGAAATAAACATTTCTCGATATTTTCACAGGTTTTCGAGGAAAAAAAGAATAAACTATATAGAATAAAATAAATACTTTTAGATATTTTGCCAGAATTTCTTGGATAAAAAAGAAAGTATATAACTAAATAAAATTAAATAAATATTTCTCGATATTTTTTATGTTTTGCTCAGAATTGTTTCATGTTTTATAATCATATCTTAAGATATGCCACGAATTCTTCTACTCATGTACATAATTATTTTTATTATTCCCATATTCCTTCAACTTAATGATCATTTATCGGATTATATTCGACGTAGCGCAGCTCCTGCAAAATTTATTATAAACTCGTTCACTGTAAAGGACTTGAAAGGCTTCGCTGATACAATCTGATGTTGAACAGATTCGACTTTTGTTTTAATTGTTCTCTGCACCTTAAGTGTGTAAATTGACGCCTACCTGGTGGGCGGAGAGTGAGTGAAAGGAAATGTGGGCGGGGCAAAAAGTTACGCATCAAATACGCGAGCTTTGCCTTTGATGAGCACGAGCTAATTAGCGACAGCCCGTTTCAAATTGTTTGTTAATTAGAAAATTAGCGCTTTCATGTGTATTTACTTTCAAAGCAAGCGCATTTGATCTATCACTGGGAATCTTTGAGTCTTTGTCGGGGTAATGATTTGAAAGAGTTTAATACATTTTAGTTGATCAAATTGAAGTAAGAAGCTTTTATGTTGATTAAAACTGTACATAAAATTTATCTAGATCAAAATTATGCAAAGGTAATAAGCGTAAAATATATTAAATATTTATCCGTGTTATGTATGTGCTAGAACTTTACTAAGCACCTGGCGATATATATCGAAAGTAAACAAGCTTGAAAGCTACAGTAGAATGTGCTCGACTGTAATGTACCCGCTACCCAAGATTCTAAACTTCTATGTACGAGTATAATGAATTTCCTATTGCATACTTTAGGGAATTTATTCGAAAGCAGTTTCGAAATAACGATTTCTTTAATAACTCCTTTGCTATGATCCAATTGCAACCAATTTTTTAGAAATCATTTGAGTTTTCATAGTTATTGCGTTTACCAAAATGAACTGTCCTGCATTTAAGTTGCGCTTGAATCAAAAAATAATAGGTTCTTTTCTATTTAAGTTTTTACGATTAATTTATTCTCATTTTTATAAAATTAATTAATTGTTTTACTTTAAACAGTCGACTGACCGTAGTTGACTTAAAATAAATAAATACAATATAGATATTTTTATACCCTTGCTGAGGGTTTTTTTTATTTTGCTACGATATTGCATCGCCCCTTTGGATCATCTCCAATCCCATTAAGTATATACTGAACCAGCTTCAATAGAGGAAGCCAACTAAGCCTGTCCGTTAGTTCATGTGTCCGTGTGTCCGCCAGTTGCAACGCAAGCTAGTCTCTCAGTTTTGAAGGTATCCTGATGAAACTTGGTACACATTTTTTTTATTGCTGCACACTGTATGTACTTCGGAACGAGCCAGAAGAGACTGATATATCGTATAGCTGCCATACCAACTATTGGACGATTTTACTTATTTATCAAGACATTTCATTCAATCGCGCTACACCTGACTAATTATGTATGTTTAATATGTATTTCAATATTGTATTAAGACATGTTCTGATTTAAGAAATAACTTTTCAGTGCCAATCAATGTGAGACTGTGAGATTGAAGTTGTACTACACGATAATAAATTACTGTTGCTATACTGGCGCCATCAGACGATAGCCAAGTACTTATCGGACTTCTCTCGTATATATACGACCAGTATTGGAACGATCTCAGGATATAAGAACCTGCAAGGGTATAGAACCTGCGGCATGCCGAACGTTTCATATTTTTCATGGTAGTGCTATATCTTAAAGTCGGTTATATCGACTTGTTTGCTATTGCTGATTAAGTATATAAACAATTTGTGGAGGCTGCCACTCCTTCTTTTGACTGTTACATAAATCTTTGGTTGGCACAAATTTTTTTGGGTGAGAGAGTACCTAAAAGTTAAAGATTTTTAAAGTACTGTACACATTTAGAGCCCGTAATAAACACCTCCTGAAAGATATAGAAAATATAGCCAGGATATAGCCATTCCATCGCTATCTGCCTCTCTCTCAGGGGACTGCATCAGATATGCAAAATGTTGTACTCAATCGCAGATAATAACAGCAGCAGGCGGTGAGTTTTGTGTGCCGTGGCTATGAAAATTCAATTACTCTATTTTTTGCCCAGCTCACACATGCACGAGCGCCATCTGGCAGCCACAAAACAAACACAGACACACACTTTAACTCTCTTTCTCGCTCTGTATCTCTCTTGCTCTCTCTCCCGCTCGCAGATAAGAATGGAAGAGCACATGCACGTGCATCGTGGCGGCAGCGGCGGCACCTGTCAGCTCTCCTAAGCACCAGGCAACCAGGCATCTCGGCATTCGGCAACATTTTCGCGTATCTTCCGTCTCCCTCCCGCACTAAATTACATAGAAATTTTCACATAGCCCAAAAAAAGGATGTGAGAGTGCCTGGCACACACTAAAACACAGTTAGTACAACAAAAAATAAAGCGAACAAAAAGGAAGCATCGGAGAAACTGGAGTCTAAAAAGCACACACACACACATGCAGATACAGATACACACATATACCCCATCTACCGGCCATTTGCACTCCGCACACATTTGCGGCTGTTCGCATGAGCGCGCAACTTTTCTTGCAAACCCCGAAAATGCTGCCTTTCATTCCATGCTGGTTTTGCTTTTAGCTGCAATCTTTTTATACCCTGTAAAAAGAGAGTGGAGTAAGGGGAGTTAAGAATTGTGTGGGAGTGTATAAAGGTACAGGAAAAATTATGGATTTCCTTAGAACAACAGGATTGGAAAGCTCTAAGACTGGAGAGTCCAATTGATCTACAATGGCTCAGTTCATATCCTTCAATCAAATAATAATATTAAAGGTACATCTATGACATGCTAAAACTATACCCCTGCAAAACAGTGTATAAGTACCCTTAAACCCTTTTTTACAGGGTATCTTTTAGGCTCCCTTCCGTGTGCCACTTTGCACTTGTTTATTTAGTTTTTTGTTCGCGCTGCTGTTGCAAGACAAATGCCTGCGCGGGTGTTTGAACGAAGGAAAAGAAAGAAATCCGAAGAAAGAGCTAAAGCGCGCGATAGAGCAAGCGAGAGAGAGATAGAGTGCGCGGGAAAGAGAGATGAAGTTACGTCGAATACAGAGACAGAGCATTGAACGCGTTCTATGTGACGGTCGCGAGGGTTTTTTAGCTTTTAGTTAAATAGAATTTTATTTGGATTTACACTGCCTGCAGTATGTATGCTTACACGCATTGCACGGCGGGTGAGGAGTGTGGAAGAAAGGAGCAGTGACGAGTGTGCACCTATTCGCATGCTGACGCTTTGAGGCCGCTAGCCAGGCTGCAAACCGATTCTGTCGGGAAAAAGAGATGAAAAATTGAAATTTTCGCCTTGACCAAATGACTTAGCTAATTGCATTAGCTTTGAGTTGCATGTGAATGTGAATGTTTTCCAACACTAACAAGAGTGAATTCTTTCGTTGATGCTCGTTGCTATAAAAGATAAACAGTAAATTTAATTATATGTTTGGTCTAAATAAGTAATGTTATGTTAAATATAAAAAACTAATTGTATTAGCTTTGAGTTGCGAATGTGAATGTTTTCCAACACTAACAAGAGTGTTGAGAGAATTCTTTTGTGAATGCTCGTTGCTATAAAAGATAAACAGTAAATTTAATAATATGTTTGATCTAAATAAGTAAGGTTATGTTACATATAAAGAACTAATTGTGTTAGCTTTGAGTTGCGAATGTGAATGTTTTCCAACACTAACATGAATGCTGAGAGGGTTCTTTTATTGATTGTTTCTTTAAAGAATTAACACTTCTTATTATTAGGTTAGGTCTGAATAAGTAAGGTTATGATAATAATAAAAACATGTTGTCAATTAATATAAAGCTTTTAAATTGTTTAACCTTTAAAGTAAAGATCGTGCTTAAAGACATTGTAAAGAAACTGCATACTGAAATGATAGGTTATATTGAAATATATAATTTGGAGGCCTTTTTATTTTTAAATAGCATACTCTGTATAACAGTTTGCTCTAAAGTAGAATAGAGAAGTTGTTTATAACACTTCAAAAACCCGGCATATTTTTGCCTACTAAATTATAGGTTATATTAACATAGGTCATAATTTCAAGGTTATGTTTTTCTTATAAAGTATATTCTGTGGAGGAGTTTGCTTTTAAGTAGAATAAAGAAGTTACTTATAAACAATAAATTTGGCAAATGGAAATATGGGTTATGTTGAGGTTCTACGGAACAGCTGGCAGACAAGCTCTTCTCAATCTTTTGTTTAGCTTCCACTAAAACGTTGCTTAGTATAAATAATAATGTTTTCACATTTAAAGAAAAACTCCTTAAAAATTCCTTAGACTTCCTTAGAACTGTCGAATAGATGTCCCACTGCCTTGTCTAGAAGTTAATAAAAATGATTTTATGTTGAGTTTCTTATCCGGAAAATGCAAAAATATGCTTTATCTGACTTTGCATAAACAGTACAGAAGAAAGGCAAGAACACAAAAAAGCGAAAGGAAAACCCTTTTCAGAGGGCATTTTGCTTTTGTTTTCGCGCGCCAAACAAAACTTAATTATATTGCATTTATAACGTGAAATAAACCTCCTGTTGCCTTTCATGATAATTACGGAGAAACAACAAAACACAGCACAGCAGAAAGAAATATAAGAATGTCGCAAAACAACTCGGCAAGGAGAACAACAACAGCAACACAAACAACAACAGCAACAGAAACAACATTAACAACAGAAACAACAACAAATAACCGCAACTACTTAGCAACATTATACACTTCCGCGCAGCTTCCAAAAGCTTCCAAAACGTAATTATTGTTGCGGTAAACGCCAGCCACGCCCCTCAGAGGATACGCCCACCCGTAACCACAGGCCGTGCTTTTTAATTTCTTTATAAAAAGAGCGAGCAAGAGGCCAAAGCGCTTGCATGCCAGCGAGAAAGAGACGGCGAATATGACAACGTGCCGCGAAAATTAATCCATTTGCTGTGACAATGACTTTTATGCGGTTTCCAGCAACGCGCCCAGTGCCAGCGCCATCCGGACACGGCCCAGTTCGGCGCAGTTCGCCGTCAGGAAGCCGGACAGTCGGAAAAAGTCAAGCCGCAGGCCAAATGCGGGCAAAGAGGAAACCCACAAAAAAAAAACACCGAGGCAACCAAAAAAAAAAAAAAAAATTGGGAAAAACTGTTGGGTCGCTTTACAATGCCGCGACATGTAAATATTTGGCGACATTTATATAAAAAAAAAGAAACGAAGGAATCCTGGTCCGGCGTGTCCTTATCAAAGCAATTATCTCGAAGATGCCAGCAAAGGCAACCTATTCCTCTCCGTCTCCGTCTCTGTCTCCACCTCCATCCCTATCTCGATCTCCGGCTCAGGCTGCGTCTTTGTTTGACTTGGAGCCGCCGTAACAGAGATAAAGTACACAACATTTCTCTTGATTTTCTGCGGGGGATTTGCCGAATTCCAAATTGTCACTATGATGGTCAATTTGTGTGTGCCCTGAGCCGAGAGAGAGGGTAAGTGGGGCAGGAGGAGGAGGAAATTGGAATGAATCGAGCTGAAGCTCGGCCAACACATAGTTGAAAGAGAAGGGTCGAGAGTGGGTCGAGGGAGTAACTGGAAGCACAAACAAATTGAGTTGGCATAGGTTAGATTAGAGTACACTAATTGAATATGTGAATAGTGCTTCAAGTTTCCCTGAGTAACCTACAGAAAACATAGGGAACTGTTTTAAATAGATACCTTATCAAGTGTTCTTAGTTTATAAATCAAATAGTTTATAAAACTATATTGCCTCTCCAAGTTATCATCCATTGAAAGCAAAGTTATAGTAAAATTCGTTTGATTTTATTGGCACACTTAAGAATAAACCTCGAATACTTTTCTCAACAACATTACCTATATAGTAGATATAGAAAACATTGATACACAACTGTACAGCATGGAGATCCCTGAATTAACCCAGTATATTTTGCTTGATGCTCGCCCAGACGCCTTTGCCCCGCTTCGGCGTCAGTTCGTGCTCGATTTCCTTGTTGTACTGCTCCCGGAGCAGCGGATCGGAGGGTCCCCAATGTTTCTTGGGACGGAAAGCACCACGTATTTTCTCGCCCAGCGTGTTGCCTGGCTCCCTGACAATGGCCACAATCATCCAGAAGGGTAACTGAATAATACCAAAGGCAGTGATGGTCCAGCCAATGCCTGAGAAAAAGAAAATCGATGATATAGCCAAGGTTGCATAAGGTGCTGCTAAGTTGACTTACCTGTCGCCCAGGAGGGGAAGAACTGATTGTTGTACGTGAGTGGTTCGTAGGTTGCGTAGAAGTATATCAGGATCACGGTCATGATCAGAGGAGTGAAGACGCCCCAGCAGAGTCGCCAGTAGAGTCCCACCTTGCGACCCAGCATGAACTCAATGTCCTTGCAGAGACGATCTGTGCCGTAGATCCAGCCAATGGTGTAGAGCTCTGCGATGCCCAATACCAGGGCGATCATCGAGGCGCCGAAGAAGTCCACCAGCGTGAGCATGTACTGACCTCCCTGAAGAAGTGAGAAGAGGCAGAAGAGGAAACAAACTCAATAAATCCCTCTACACATCTCCTAAGTCCCTTCTTACCGGTGTAATATAGATGAGGCCAATCAGGAAGCTAACGACAGCGATGAGCAGCGAGCACTGCCATTGCTTGAAGTTGGGGAAACGATCTCGGATAGCAGTCACGGAGCAGGAGGTCATTGCGATGTTGGAGCCGATACCAAGCACGAACAGCATGAGGAAGAAGAGTACCGAGAAGATTTGTGGTAGAGTTTTGAATTTGGCGATAGCATCGGGATAAGAGATGAACGCCAGGCCGGCACCTCCTTTGACCACACTACCAATGTCATCTGTGCCAATCTCATGCGCCAAGTGTCCCAGAATACCGAAGATCGTGAATCCGGCCAATAATGAGGTAGCTGTGTCCAGCAGAGTCACAATCGTGGCGTCGCGATAGACATTGTGACCGAACTTGTTGAAGGACGCGTACATGATGATGTTGCCAAAGCAGACGGACAGCGAGTAGAAGCACTGTGTGACGGCTGCGTACCACACCTTGGGATCCAGAATCTTGCCCCACTGAGGTTTGATGAAGTACAGAATGCCATCAGCCGATCCAGGCAATGTTACTGCCCGCACCAGCAGGACACCCATGATGACATACGGAAAGAGAGCCAGAAAGTACGATGCCTTGCCGGAGCTCTTCACGCCTCGTCGTATGATGAGGAAGACACACACCCAGGAGAGGAACAAACCCAAGACCAGCTCCCAGTTGGGTAGTCCAATGCCATCCTCGATCTGGTCCTTCTCGCGCAGCACCTCCTTACTGGTAAACAATTTAAAGTTGACAATGAATGAGATGAATCACTTAGAGTGGGTTAGCCATCACCAAGAGGGATTAGGATGCTTAGGAACTACAAAGTAATCGACACAACATCCAACAACATCCAGGCGAGAACTTACACATAGTACAGCTCCGAGCTGGATTTGATGCGAGTGTCGTTTGAGGAGGTTAATCCACTATTTCGATCATTGGGCGCCGAGTCGAGGCAGCTTTCGCCCCATTCCGCACGACACGTTGCCCACGGCAACGGGCTGTAAAATGAGTCAACGAAATAGCGACAAAAGATGGCCACCAGGGAGGCGTAGTATGTGCTTAGCATGAACACCTGGAATGCCTGGCCGACGCCAACACCTTGATATGGTTAAGAAAAGATCGCAGATCAGAGTGGCTCTGTGGTCTGAGTTGGTATTCTGATGATCTTTGTGTGAGGAATGCGCAGAGTTAGTCAAGAATGCGATGGGAATAGCCAAAAGTATCATGCACAATGTTAGCAGTTGATATTAGTTACAATTTTGTTATGAGGTTAGGGGTATCCAGGGGGATATGGCATATAATTTGGCATATAATCATTTTAGAATTTAATTTAATTTATTCTTTTAACGCTGAAGTTTTCAGAACGAAAATAGAAAAGTTATTAAAAAAAATATTTTAAATTCTCCTCAAAAATATACAAAAGTATTTAAATGAATTTATTGGCTTCCCTTAGCCGGAACTATCGTTTACCTATGTCAGATTTCATCATACACTGAGTTCAATCGTTTCCAGCGACAACTGATGAACAGGCCAGTCAATTGAACTGGCCTTGCATGGAGAGCTGTGTATATTGATCTATGTCTGCTGGCTGTTGCAATCGCCTAGAGGCTATTGCAGCATCCTAACCTATGCGGCCAATTGATGCCAATTAAAACGCCTTATGTGGTGGACTGGAGCAGCGGGAGGAGACACTTTGGCTGAGGGATTTATTCAATTAACGTCAAATGCCAATAAAGCGAGCATTGAACGGCCATAAACTTGAATCTGGCACCTAATTCGAGTACCATCGCGCCTGCTGCCGCGCCGGGATTACCAGAACAGCCAAGCAAACCACCAAAAAGGCCAATAAAAAACCCAAAACCAAACCAAACTGAACCAAACCAAACCCAGAGCCGCAATAACGGCAAAAGCTGCAACAAGAACAACAAGAGGGGAACATCGACAACAAGGGCAACAGGAATAGGAACAACAACACCACCAGGAACAAAGAACAATGGTAAACGATGAATGCCACTTACAGAAAATACAACTCGGCGGATGCGACGGGCTGTTGCTGTGTATCCGATGTGCCGATGAAATCACCAGAGCTGTTGCCGATGCTGCTGCTGCTGGTGCTGCGGAGGCTGGTGCTGGTGTTGCCCAGACTGGAGGCCACGCAGTGCGTGCCCCATTCGGAACGACACTCGGACCAGGGCAGCGGTGAGCGAAACGAATCGTAAAAATAACACAGCGTTATACCCATTATTCCTACGTAGTACGTTGTGACAAGCGATATAGATATCACCTGTCCGATGCCGATGCCTGGAGATGTGATTCGATGATAACGAATAGTTTTTGAACATGTTTTTCGATGGCGATGAATATTGAAATGGACTAGAACAACTGTGCAGGCTCTCGCAGATTGTCATAGGTTCTTTTCTTTCTTTTTTGGTAAACAGGAAAATATTCACAGACACGCTTGATGGAGGTATGATGAGGTTTCATACAGTTGCACTTATGTTTTGGGTTTCTTTTCTAATCATTTCAATTGTGAGAACTTATTTTGATTTTATATTCTTGAAGAGAAAGACTTAAGCTCTTGTTTACCTCCTTCAACGCCATATCGGACAATCTGTCATATTTTTCTTAATCGTTCTCTAATCTCACCAATTTCTTATCTCTTAGTCTAGACAACCGCCAAGTGCAACTGCAGAGGACCATCGGCCTGGCCGATGTCAGCATACATCGTACATTAAGTGCAATGGAGCTTACCTTTCATGGCGGGGCACAAATCGAAAACCTTCACGGAACCGCGGCTGGAAAACTGCCCAATTACCATTTCCAGATAGTAAATGGGCTTGCCAATTAGGAACAGTACAATGAGATACGGTATGAGGAAGGCGCCGCCGCCATTATCCAGTGCTGTGAATGGGAAACGCCACACATTACCCAGTCCCACAGACATCGCGATGCAGGACATGAGGAACTCCAGGCCTCTGCCCCAGGTATCACGTTGTCCTCGCCCCGCCGCCGCCTGGCTGGACTTGCCCGCCTCATGGTCGCCATTCGACTCGGGAGGTTGTCCTGCCAGCGACTGTGTGTGCAGTATATACCGATTAGTTGAGGTCGTCGCAGATACTTCTGGTTTACTCACCGACATTGGCAATGTGCTGGCCTGGCTCTGGCCATCGTCGCCCACGAAGCCCGGATTCTGTTGTAATGTTTTCATGTTGATTCTGCAAAGAGTCGCGGGAGAAGAAGAGTTCTGTGAGCTGCGAACTGACATTTAATACTAACTGGGAGTTTTTTGACTGACTTCTTTACTGCTGCGTTGTGATCGCGCTGTAAAACTGACAATCAGATAACCAACAGAAATGATGCAGATAAAAAAACAAGCAGTCGTAAACTACAGTCGGGTGTACAAAACAGCGAAATACCCTGGGGTACAGCTGTGTTACGAGAAGTTGCTCTCCCTCTCTCTCTCTTTAATGATAAGATACGCAGCAGGTTTTCTCCTATATAAATGGAAGTCTGTCACCTTTGTGGAATAGTTTCTTGGGTTAACTATACGTAGTTCTTGACAGAGAGTGACTTCAAGTTGCTCATACTGAAATATAAAGTTAGCATATCCGTTTAACACTAAGCACAGCTAGAGCATGTTAAAATTATGTCACTGTCACGAGCTAGATAAGTGACTATAAAGTTGTATATCTTAAGATAGAGAGCTAGACATAACATTCAATTTGCAATTTTGTAGAGAAATGCAACAGATGAGATAAGGTTGATACTCATCTGATAAAGACATTACAATGTTAGAAAAGCAAATAGAGATGTGTAATATCCTGTTGCTAACTAGCACTGTGAAGAATTCATAGGAAAGTTTAAGGGTATCTTAAAGTTTTCCCCGGCAACCATGCAAAGTTCCTTCAAAACTCAAAGTTCAAATACCTAAGCATTAAGCAACATTTTACTTCCCTGAAGTCTATAGCTCATTGATTCCCTTATGGCTCGTTGTATAGTTTCTCCGATAAAGATTATGCAGTATAACCGATTTAAGGCCGTCTGACAACGGGCCGTCAAATCACAGAACTCAAATGAGTCCATAAACCAGGGCCAATAATTGTGATTGCGGGTAGTTTACAACATTTGCGGCACGCAAGCCGCCGAGTACGAGTATTCTACCATATATAGAGAGATCCCTAACGACCCATTGCACTTTCTGTTGATCTACAGATAAAGTAACTCGTTGTGTATTTGTTTATTTTCTCACACTTGTTTAAATCATCTATTTACACTTTGTTTCATTCATTTAGCGCTGTTATAAATTTTATTGGGCAGGGGGTAAACAATAACAACAAAATTGCACAGCACATGCGAAACGTTCATTGGTTAATTGGCAATAAAGGCGGGAATCACTTTGTGATTTTGATTTCGGTGATTGGCCTTTGGCAGACGAATAGCTTGTCTAGTTATGATTGTCATGTTTGGAATGTAGTTTCGGAATATTTATAGTGAATCAACTGAAACTCTATAAAGAGAAGCAGATTCTTGGGGAACTCAAGCAAAAAGATACTTGAATGATCTGGAATGAGTCAGTTATACAATTCCTTCTTTAACTGATTAATTTAAATATATATATCTTCTATCTACCAAGCTGACTTCATTTATTTCTCTTGTAGACTAGTGTAAAGTAATGATTCCAAGAATGAATTAAATGCTTTTTTTCATGCCCCAGCAGCTTGAAGAAAGCTAAACAAAGAACCCGAAAAAACCAAAATAAACCACATCAGATCTTCGGTACTGCCAGAACAGGTTTCAAAAATGATGCTTATTATTTTTTTTTTATAATGAAACAAAGTGCTGATGATTCAGCAAGCCAAATTATGCTAAACAATGTGGGATTTTCAATGGCCAAAAGTTGACTCCAAAAGATTCTCTTAACTGACGTCAGATGCTGTTTCTAGCACGAGAAGTTTGAAACTTATTAGAGAGGAGGTTTCTTCAGAGGGTACTCAGGTCTTTGCTAAAGACTTTTCTAACTCTTTCTTAGATCTTTGAGTTTACTTTATGTATTTATAAATGCAATTGGCTAAGCAGCATTATTCCTCAATATGTTCACACTTGCACATTATTTTGTACCTATGATTTGTATGATCTTAAACCAGTTGAAGTCGCATCTCTTACTATCATTAGGTCCGGGACTCAGGCAGTCGGTCATTAGTGTGCAAAAACGTGTTCCATGGCGTGCTTGTTACGCGCGTCGCCAAGCAGAGCGGCAAATAAAAAACTAAAAAACAGCCTGACAGCCGAAAATATTAATGAGCTCTGTGTTTACTTTGCGTATACGTCATCACTTCAAGAGATAAAAGACAAGCATAAATTAGCTGCAAATCGAATAGTCGCAGGGTAAATACCCTAGGTGGAAGTTTAACAAATTGTTTTGATGTTGTTTATACTTTTATGATGGAAGATTTTTAGACTTAATGAATGTTACCAGTATTTCAAGATAGTTTCAAAAGAGTTAACGTGCTTGTAATTTCAAACCAACTCTTTTAAATTGTTAATGAAGCTAAAATAAAGCTAAAAGCCAATTGTTTCTGCCAAGGGCAGATACGAGTGGAGCTGCTATGGTTTTCACGTCTCGTGCGACTGATTGTGGGCCAAAAGCCTCTTCGTCACTGGCAGCTGTTGTTACCAAGCCCAGCTGTGTATGCACGCTGCAACCCTTCGTCCGCCCCTCCTCCCCCCTCGCAGTGCAAACGAGTCACGCGCTCGCGCAGCTGTTGCAATGGATCGCAAAGAACTTGATGGGCTTTACCTGTTTTAGCCCGCCAAAAGCTTCCGCTGAGGTGTTTGGCTTGCTGCCTTGGCTGTTTGTGTTGTTGTTGCAGTTGTCGGTTTATTGTTTTGTTTTGGTATTTTGCCTTTTGTTGTGGTGTTGCAATAGGGCAAAGTGGCCGTTTATCGATTTGAACTTTGACTTTTTACCTATTACACTGCGGATTATTATGTTGATCTGCGGTATGATCTGAATTAATTATTGTATATTTCTAATTTGTTTACACTCTCGTTGACACTTCCGCCCGCAGCACTTGGTACTAAATAAAACCAGATTTAAATACCGAAAACCCGTTATTATTACGTTTGCATATCGACATAGGCTAATGCCGACAAATTAACCGACGATCGCTTGGGCAAAGCGCCAGCAGCCAACTGAATGAGCCAAGGCGAGACTCAGAGGGTTTTATGTCGAACTTGACTTCAACGTAGCACAGTGGGCACAGCACAACTATTTCCGAGTAGATTTTAAACAGAACTGCTGCACATATAAATAAGCAGTAAATTATTTATAAAGATATTTTTTAAAACTATATTCAATTTTAGTAATATTGTGCAATTAATTTTTATTGTTCAATTTCAGGCATAAATACGCGAAACATGCCCATTGTACTTTGAGTCGCAATGTGCTGCAGGCTCAAAATAAAAAGCCCAAGAAAAATCACGATTAGATGAAAGCTTTGGCGCATTTGGTACAAGAGCGTTTGGGTTTGTGTCTTAGCTAAGTTGATCACACAGCAAACAAAATAATGGTTAATGGTGTGTGACTTGGCTGTGCACGGCTCGATAGCATCTTGGTGCTTGTCTGTGATAGCAAATTGTGTACAATCACTTGATAATGGGTACAATTAGATGTTAAAGGTTTTTGTACATGATATAATTAACAGAAATACATGCATGTGATCCAGTGATCAATGAATAGAATCACTTTGAATTCCCAACATTGAACATACATTTCCTTTATTCTATTCCTCTGTGCTAACTTTGATTCTGTGTAAGTTGCACTTCCACTTTTCTCATTAGAAAAAGTCCACAACTCACACACATACACACTGACAAGTTTCGAGTAGAATGGACTATGTTGCATCCCTGGGTCCATTGTTCGCAGGGCAGCAGAACAACACAAATTGTTATGATAAAAGTTTTTATCAAGTTTCTGTTGCGAGACTTGGTCGTTTTTTTTGGGTTTTGTGCAACTCGTCTGCTCTGGCTTGGACGTCTATGTGGCGTTGATTTTCCATGTAAGATAAGCCACTAGCAGAGCCGACTAAACCGAACACGCCGGCCAACGCTGGCAAGATGCAAAAACAAAGTCTCTGCTGAGGCGCTGCCTCATAAAATTTTAACTACTTCAAAAATACTGCTAACTGGTAAACTTTAAGCCAAAAATCATTAAGTCTGAAGTCTGCAGTAGCCTGGATGGCACTCAGAAAGAGTTCGCACCAAGACACTGGCCGGAAAATGGAAAACGAAAGAGAGAGACAGCGAGAGAGAGAGAGCAACACGACATTGCTTGTTTTATGCTAGCAAAATTTGTTGCATGGCCATTTTGCGGTTCCTTCGGAGGGATTGACTTTCATCTACGTTGTCCCTACACCTCCCCCTGTTCGGCATTGTCATTATGACTGCCTTGCACATGGACTGGACCTTGGGGACGATATTAACACTGGGGCGACCAGCACGGAGATCGGAGTATGTGACTACTGTCTACTCTTGCGGCTCTCGCAACTTTTTAATTGCAATTAAAAACTAAGCACAAGACTTTGCCCACCACCACCACCAGCAGCAGTGGCCATTTTTTGGCTTAGTTGCTCCAGATAAAGTAATGCTTCTACTTGTACTTAGACTTGCACTTGTACTTGTACTTGTACTTGTATATTGTGTGCACTTACCGTTAACCCATTTCTGACAAGTATTCTTCGAGAAGTTTTAATAAAAACAAAAGATTTGATGTGAAACAAAAGCAGTTTTGCATAAATATTTATGTGGGCTACCTTTAAAGGTTTAGTTTTATTTAAAAAGTTTACATTTAAGAAATTTGGAACAATTTAAACTACATGCAGGACAATATAGCGATAAGGATAAGTTGTTTGCAACAACATGCTTAGTAAAGGCCTAGGATTACCGTTTTCTTTCTGTATTAACTTTCTTCTCTGTCGTCTCTATCTACTCTATCTGCTCAGTCTAACGTGTCTGCTTTGGTTATTCATTCTCTCTGCTATGCCTGTCGGTCCGATTTGATTACTCTGCTTGTTTTATCTGCGTTGTTTGTCTGATCTAACTGTTTTGTCTGCTCTGTCTCCTCGGTCATCTCTGTCCAATCTAATTATTCTGTCCCCTTAGTCTGCTCAGTCTAATTTGTCGGCTCAATCGCCTATGTCTACATTGTCTGCTGTGTATGATGTTTGTTCTGCCTGATCTGCATAATCTGATCTGTCTGTTCTGTCTGTTCTGTCTGCTCTGTGCGATCTGATTCCCCTATCTGTTCTGATTACTCTGTCTGCTCTGTCTGTTCTGTCTCTTCTGTTCGCTCTGTCATCTCTGTCTGCACTATCTCTTCTGTCTGCTCTGCCTGTTTTGACTGTTCTGTCTGTTCTGTCTTATCTGTCTGTTCTGATTACTCTGTCTGCTCTGTCTCTTCTGTCCGCTCCGTCATCTCTGTCTGCTCTATCTGTTCTGTCTGCTCTGCCTGTTCTGTCTGCTCTGTATCTTTGTATCTCTGTCTGTTCTGTCTTCTATGTCTTATCTGTCTGTCTTTTCTGTCTGCTCTGTCTGCCCCGTCATCTCTGTCTGCACTATCTGTTCTGTCTGCTCTATCTGCTCTATCTGCTCTATCTGCTCTATCTGCTCTGTCTACTCTGTCTGCTCTGTCTGCTCTATCTGCTCTATCTGCTCTGTCTGCTCTGCCTGCATTGCTGTTCAGTCTGCTTTGCCTGCTCTGTCTGTTCTGCCTGCTATGTTTGCTCTTCTGCCCTATCAATTATCTTATACTCTTTATTCTCAATCTTCACTAACCATTTCTTTTTGGATTGCTTTTGATTCCTTTAAAATATACTGAAATATTTTAATGAATTCCTTACCACCTCCTGCCACCCACCATATCAACCCTCCCTATCACCCTCACTCTCCCAAGCTTAAGTTTCTTGCAGGCTGCTGCATCTGCAGTTCCATCTCCGTCTCAAAGGCGGCTCCATTCAGTGATTTTGGTTTTTGTGGCGTCGTCCGGGAGGGGGAAAAAAATGATTTTTGTCTTTGGAGCACTTTCGCATGTACTGAGCATGTTATGTGTAGGTAATCTCTTTTATTACTGCGGCAACTTTTTGGGGCAGCAGCAAGGACATAAAACAGGATTTTTGGCTGGCACTTTTGGATGCCCAGTCGGTTTGGGTGTGGGGCATTTACAACTTTTGCATAACATGCGAGACAAGACAAACTGTGAGCATTACGTAAATGTTTATTTTGCGGTTCAGACACACACACACAGACACACACACATGCAAACACAGACTGGACAAAGCCACAAGTCATAAAAGAAAGTTTCGCCCAAATTATATTGTAGATGTCTCTCGGACGCCTCATAAATCGCACTGAGCGAGAAGCGCTAATTGAAAACGACTTTGGGCTATAAAATGTGCATTTGGCTAATGAAATGCTGCAGCTTAATTGGCCCAATTGAGATACTCGGCACGAGTATCTGCCAGCTGCGAACCGAACTAATTGAAGAAGGACACGAAATTCTCGACGAAGTGCTCTCAATTTTCTATATTATATTCCACTGCATACTTTTGGGGCTAAGATATGCGATAGGGTTTTTACCATTATAAAAAAAGAGAACCTTCTCGTTTTGCACTTTCTTTCTGGCTTCTTTTGCTTTCAGCGATTTTTCTCTTCTCGTGGCCATTTGCTTTTTATGGGCCCTAAAATTTAATACGTTTGTGCTGTGCGAAATTTTCTCTTAATGGATTTATAATTTTCGACCAGTGAAAAAAATGGGAGGGTCCGAAGTTTTTTTAATGAAATGAACTTGTGGAACTTCGTAGAGCTTTCAGGCATTTTAGGTGTAAATAATAAGGCATATTTATATTTAATGTATGATTTGATAATTGAATATATATATTTATTATATATTTTCCTCTATATCCTTTAATAAATTTAATCAAATCATTACCGTTTTCCTCTTTATCTTCAGTATTAGTCTTATCATTAACACTCTTTCTGCTTGAACTGCACTCCAAAGTTTCTCAGACTCGTTTTCAGACAAGAATCGCCTCTCATTCTTCTGACCAGTTGGGCACACTCTTTTCTCCACGTAAAGCTGCTGCCTAGTTTGCTGTTCCTGTGGTTTTTCCCATGCCTGCCTCAGCTCAGCTGCGTTCTGTCTCGTTCGGTTCGTTTCGGTTTTGGTTCTGTTTGGTTCTGTTCCATTACATTCGGTTTCCTGCATCGCGTGTCTTTAATGACGCCCGACGGTGGCTGCGATTTGGGTGCTGCCCACTTTTTGCTTCGCACTTGCATTGCAGCTACCATAAAATTACAACAACTTGTGCTTAAGCTCCGCCCTAGGCAAGTGCTGTTTATTGACTTGAATACACATTTTGCATGCAGATCATGGGCAATTACAGGCACTTTTATAATTGCAAGGAGAACTTTCCAGAAGGATATCACTGTAAAACAAGATGTGCCTTTAAAAGAAAGTGGCTTGATCATAGAGGTCTAAATTTTCAGATAAATCAATCCGGGTAAGTTTTAATATCACCTTCTCAGATCTACCTTCTATTGTACAAAAATTATTACCTCCTATTAGTCATCGCAAAAATGTCAGATAATTAAATCCAGCTACAATATACTAATTATCTCTTTCTATAATATAATTTATTTCACATTCATGTACAGCAATAAATTCATGGGAATACCTTTTATTAGTCTATGCTCTCTTCTCCGTCTGAACAGTATCTTTAATGTACATACGCTAGATGCAAATATATTCTTTAGGCAAATCAAATTTGTATTTTATTACACATGATGGACTGAAATTTCTAATTAGCAAGCAATTTCCTTGGCCCGTCACTAATTAGCCGCCTATCAAAGAGGGCAACGACAATGGCGACGACGACGACGGCGGGCGTCATCGATGCGTAACTTCAACCGCGTCGTGTGCTTCGTGACCTTTGCCCCCTTGGCCCACCAGATACGCGTCAATTTGCACACTCAACGTGCGGAAAACAATTAAAGAAGCCAGCGCCAAGCAAATCTAAAGAAATTCTGCCGTCTTTCCGCATCCTTGCGTGTTCTTCAAGTTGTGCCAAAGTCTAATATTTACAAGTGTGTGAGAGAATGAGTTTGTCTTTAGGCTTTATTAAGTCTTTGAGAGGCAGAATTCATTTTAGTGTCTATATTATGATGTATTTGTCGATATAATATATACTGTTCACCTTAGATGATCACTTGAAAATAAAAAATATTTGAAATGATTTTTTTTTTATTTTTTCCCTTAAGAGTGAATGTTTTTATTAAAAGACTAGCGTAATATTTTCAAATTTTGACCAAATAAATCTTATCTGTATCAGAAATGTTATCGAAAAAGCAATAATACATTTTTGTTGCATACTTTATGGAGCTGAATCAAAATTTGGTTCTCTTAAAATAATTTTTTAAAGAACTTCCATCTTTATTATCTGATCGCAACCAAATTTTCACAAATCATTATTGTTTTCATCATAAATTAACTATTCTGCATCAAAATTTCTCTCTTAGCTTATTCATTTCACGGGCCGAAATCGATCAAGGTATAATTATTTTATTTCTATATTTCTTTCAGGAGCTCATTATAGCTCATGTTTTTTATTTTATATTATATTATTATTTTCCTATACTCTTCATACCATATACCGATTGGCGTCCAATCCGCTAGTCATTAAAGCCACAGCTTAAATACTTTCGAGAGCTTCAATCTGATAAATTTGACTGCCGAGTGACATTGACGGGTTTTTTGGCCAGCAAAGCGAAAAAGCAAACGACCGACACTTGTCAAGCCAGAGAGCGGGAAAGTGATTGTGACGGGGAGGGGAGAGAGGGGGAGAATAGTGAGAAGAGTGAAGGTTAGGGCGACCAACGATGTTGCCGCAGCGTTTGTGGTGCACCACAAGCGGATATGCAACCCATGAAAACCGCCCACTTTCCAATCGTTCTTGGTAGCTGTGAGTGTGTGGGTGTGTGTGGGCTCTGGTAAATATTTATAAATAGGCTGCGGTTGTTGCTTAAATTTAGCATCGAATCGTTTGAATAATTTTCTATTGCACAACGCAAAACCACTGAAAAATTTGGAAGTGGTTCGCTTCGGTGGCTTTTGTTAATTGTCCACGCGTGTGCGAGAGCGTTTGTGAGTGAGTGTGTGTGAGTACTAACACTAGTTAAGTGTTGGATAGATAAGTTTATCTTGCTTGTCTGTTCATTAAAGGTTTAATTCCAACTTTGCAATTCAAAAAAAAAGTTAAATTAAACACACATTTGATAACTACCCATGTTGTTTTTTACAGTGTGGAATGTTCAAAAATATTCTCGAAAATTGTTCAAATAATTTCATGTAAATATACAAAGCTATCAAGCCATACACACACACGCACACACATCGCACATGTTTACGCATATTTTGAGCTGCTCTATTAGCTCGGGGAGTCTATTTAGAAAGAGAAACAGAAAAAGAGAGAGAAAGAGAGCGCGCAGTGCAACATTTGAACATTTGTCGGGGTTTTTGCGGTCACGGGGAACTACATAAAAATTACATTTACTAAAATTTCTGCAAAAATTTTGCAGCTGCAAAACTTGTTGCAACAACAAACAAAGGTGCAACCAAATTTACAATTATTTGTGCGTAAAACGCACAAGGTAACCAAAATAGAAGCGTCCACGCCCGTTCCTGTTACTCCCTTTGCCTCCCACCCGCCGTCGATCTGTCTGCCCTCATTCAGAAAAGTTAAAACGCCGCCCCGCCCCGACTCTTTTGGCCAAACCAAATGGCCACAAAAACTAAACCAACCCAATGGCGACCACAGTGAAACAAATAACAACAGCAACAATACCAACAACAGCAACAACAACAACAACAACAGTTGCAACGATTTTTGGCAACATCTGTTTGAACAAATGGCCAAAACAAGAATTCGCCTGCCAACGCGCAGCAACCACAACGAACCAATTTCCGTTGCTGTTGCCATTGCCAATTCGCCCCCCTTCAGCCCAAGTTCCCTGTCGACTTCTCCCTCACATTCACGTGCAATACTATGTTTTGTTACAGCTGCGATTTATTTTAAAGAAATTATTAAGTTTAAAACAAAGTAAGGTGAATATGAAAGTATGTGAGGAAAGGAAAGAAAGGAAGAAAATTTGTTTCAAGTTATTTTGAAATTCGAATTTTCAAACAATTAATCCCTTTCTAATTTATTAGGTCAATAACTAAGGAAAGTATTAAAATTTGTCAAATTATTGTTTTATAAATTTTAAGTTAATTGTTTTGAATAATTTAACAATTTGATCCATTTATAATTCATTAGGTCGTATGCTAAGAAAAGTGTTGAAACTTGCCAAAATATTATTTTTAATAAATGATTAATTAATACATTATCGCATTCTTGATAAAATATGTATATATTTTATTCAACTTAAAATAATACTTTTATAATTTAACAGACGCAAGAAAACAATTCTGTCACCAGTGCCTAGTTACAGAAGTGAGAGAATAATTCTCAAAGTCTAACAAAATGTAAGTATCGATAGTTATCAGTGTTGGTTAGCGCTGCTGCTAAATTATTATTTGCAATTTTAAGTGTGTACCTATCATAATAATATTCCTCAATTTCTCCTACACCTTGAGAAGGAGAATGGTTTTCATCTTAATTTAGTATCTTCAATTTTCAATCTCAAAGCTTTAATTAGTTAGCTTTCTCACCAATATTATAGATGTATAGATATGTAGGAAATTCCCTGCGGTTTATTTTCCCTTCGTGCTGTCGACTTCTAAAGGGACTCTCTCTCTTTCTCCCTTCCCATTCTCGCCTTCTCCCTCCCCACACTCACTTGCTGGTGCTTTGCAAAATTGTCAGACGGCATCGGGCGAAATCTCATTTACGTTGTAATAACAAATGCTACACAAAATCAATTAAAATAATTTCCTGTAAAAATTGTCAATGGCAGCGCCATCTAGCGACAGCCAACCGCATCATACACATTCATGGCATCTGTTGCCGCCGTCGTTGTCGCTGTTGTCATTGCGCCCGCATGCCCTCCTCCCCGCACACACACACACAATGTACACCTCCCTCCCACTGTTCCTAATTCCATCCCTCTCTGGGCGCTGCCTTCATCGATGTTGTTTTACATTTCCGGTAATAAATATACATTTGAAAAATAATAGAGGCGCTTGCTACGGTAAAATCACAAGCCTGAGAGGGGGAGAAAGGGAAAGAGGGGGGAGTGGAGGAGAAGGGGCGTGGCGCTTTGCGAGTGGCATTTGGCAAATTGCCGAATGAGGCGTGGGAAATTGGAATTTTCAAAATTATGCGCTAGGTGAGAAACTTTGCGGCATTTCATTTCCTATGATTAATTAATTATTGCGCGCAGTGTGATGATAGGCCAGAAAGCTACAGGGCTGCAGTCTACGGGGAGCGAAGGGGAACTCGAGGGGGACGAGCTGTCGTTACAGTTTTAAATGATTTCGAGCCGGGCAGGTTTGGTAATGAACTTTTCTTTGTGACTGCAAAATGTGAGGGGAAAATTTCATTATCGTCCTTTTGTTGCGCTCACAATTTTGACAATGGATTTTATATTCAATTTTGCACATTCTACAAACAATATTCTATGTTGCCAACGTTCGATGAGACCTCTTAGTTAGCTATGCTTTCTATAATGCTTATTATTCCTATGTTTTCTATATTTTCTACGTTTTATATGCATTCTATGTTTACTGTGCTTTCTATGTTTTCTATGCTTAGTACGCTTTTAATGTTTTCCGTATTTTTTATGCATTCTATGTTTCCCATCTTTTCTATGTTTTCTATATGCTTTCTATGTTTTCTGTGCTTCCTATGTTTTCTATGCTTAGTATGCTTTCAATGTGTTCTGCTTATTATGCTTTCAATGTGTTCTGTATTTTTATGCAATCTATGTTTTCCATGTTTTTTCTATGTTTTCTCTGTGCTCTATGTTTTCTTTGTCTTTAGTCTAGTGTTTCTATGTCATTTTTATCTTCTGCGTATATATTGAATAATATGCTCTCTTAATGTGTTCTGTATTTTCTAAGCATTCTATGTTTCCCGTCTTGTCTATATTTTCTATATGCTTTCCATGTTTTTGGTGCTTTCTATGTTTTCTATGCTGAGTATGCTTTCAATGTGTTCTCTATTTTTATGCATTCTATGTTTTCCATGTTTTTTTGTTCTATGTGTTTCTATGTGCTCTATGTTTTCTATGTCTTCTTTGTCTTCTATGTCTTCTAAGTCTTCTATGTCTTCTATGTCTTCTATGTCTTCTATATCTTCTTAGTCTTCTATGTTTTCTATGTCTTCTATGTGTCTTCTATGTTTTCTATGTCTTTTTTGTCTTCTCGCATACTTGTATATTGAATATTAATATATATTTTAGGCTTACTATGTTTTCTATCTTGTTATATTTTTTTATTAGTATTATTTTTTATGTTTTGTTATTCATATGGATGTATTTTAAAAATTTTTTGTTTATATTCTCTTATGTGTGTTAATTAATTTTCTTCTTTGTTTCTATTTTTTTGTGAGTTATATTTTATTATTTGAATGCATCTATGCTTCATTTCTAATATATTTCAAATATTTTATTTAATTTTATGTTTTATTGAATGCATGTTATTATATAAAAAATGTCATTTTTTATATTCAAATATTTTATTTATTTATTGTTTTATTAATATAATACGTCAATGATATTTTACTTTTCCGTCTTTCCGTGCTTGTTAAGTTACTATGTTTTATGCTTCTCTGTTTATTATGTTCCCTTTTAGTCTATTGTATATGATCTTGATTTTGCATATATTTGTCTAAATATGTTTCCCTTTGAGTTATTAAGTTTCTATGCCTCAACCTGTACAGATCACACACCCACACATAAAGAACGCTATCAATAAAACTGCCTCCGCCTGCCTGAGCAACGAGTTAGCAGAGTGTGTGTGGCACAAGGTGTGGGACAGGAGAAACGGGGCCTCGACTGTAGCCAACAAATTATTATAGTCACATATCCTGTTGACATTTAACTGACAGCGCGACTGCACAAAGGCGACATAGGTCGGGTTGGGCCGGGTCTGCAGGCAAGGTAGACAACTGCGGGGCGTGGCGCGGCAAGGTGCAAGGTAGGTTGAGGCAAAGTCGAGAGGCGAGAGTCAAGAGAGAGAGAGAGAGAGAGAGGGAGAGAGAAAGAGGCATACTACTCGTACATCCACCTGAGTCATAACCATGACCAAAGTCACACGACAACAGCGCACACAGTTCCACATCCGGTGACATCCGGTATTTCCTGCCTTGCCTCTGTCGTGATGCCGTTGCTGTTGCTGCTGTTGCTGCTGCTGGTGCCGGCAGCATTCCTGTGGCCTTGTCACACGTTTGCCGTGCCACAAGCAACAGCACAACAGCACCAGCACCAGCAACAACGACAGCGTCGGCCACATCATAGTTTATGCGCTAAGGCAACACTATCACGGCGTAGACAGGCAGGCAGCCAGGCAGCCAGAGCGAGACAGCATGTGGGAGTTAGCTCATAGCTGGGTGAAGAATGGGACCGGAGATGCGACTCCAAAGCACTCGCCTATGCCACATACTCTCTGCGGTGCAGCCACGAAAGCTTCACTCCGAATTTCCATCCGAAATCTTCTAATCTTCGCCAGACTTTTCCAGTTTCAAACTAAGAATCGGATTAAAGCAACTTAATCTAAGTCCTAACAAAGCGGGAGTGGTAAGTGGAGAGCCGAAGGAGTTAGCTGGGTTGTTAAATCATAAGATCTAAATCTGTGGAAAGAAAGAATACAAAGAAGAGAGGAGAAGAGCAGCGATGGCAGTTAGTTCTACAGAGAGACTTAAGGGTTTTCGACTAAATTAGTTTGGTTGCTTTAAGGAAACTGCCCAAGCAGAAGAGTGAGAGAAAGAGAGAGGGGGAAATGGAAACTAATCAGACTTGTATTTATTTATTTATTCATTACTTTTTCCGGCAAAGTTCTCGCACTAATTTGCGAGCAGTAATTAAAGGACATCCACAGTTCGTTCCTCGCCAGTTGTTCCTCGCGCTGCTTTCTTGCTGTCACTGCCTCTGCCTCTGCCAGTGCCACGCCCGTTGTGATGTCTCTCTGGCCGCCTCTGTCATGCATCCGTTTGCAGGATGCACGAAATAATTCTGTTTGTTAGCTCTGCACACGATGTCCTTTCATCAGACGAGAGAACGCTGCAGCTCCATCTCCGATGCCCGACGATGGCATCCAACCCTTCCACCCATCCCTGCCTGCCTTTGCCTCTGCCTGCCTGACTGAGTGACTTATTCACTAGCCGGGTGTGGGCGTTGCGGGGGAGGGGGTGCATATTTTTTGCACCTAAGTGTAACAGGGATCCTTCATTCGCTCTTCGCTCTCCTCATGCTCCCTGGCTCCCCTGCCGATGCACAGCCCGTTCAATGCCCAGCCCTGTACTCACGCTTGATGTAGTTGGTGGTTTACTACTAATTTGCAACCACATCGTTTGTTTTGTGAGGCTCCCTTCGTTTCTGTTCGCCTTTCTTCCCCTCCCCCTCGACTCGCTTGCCGTTCCTGCTGTGTCCTTTGTGTCTGACAGTGCAGCAACAACCGCTTTGGGTTTTGTGCCTTTCCACAGCTCGCCCCCGTCGCGGCGTCTGCCGCAATGAGCATTAATTTCTGCATTGCTGCAGCAGCAGCAGCACGAGGCACCAGCAGAGGCAGCAGCATCACAAGATGCCATCACAATGGGACCTCGACACTTCCCTGTGTGTCAGCTTGTTATAAATGGTCCTCGTGCTCGTCCTGTTCGTCGTCGTCGTTGTCGACTCATCCTCGGAATTTGCGTCTTATCAAGCGGCAGCAACAACAACAACAACAAACAGCCACAACAATGCGCTGCAGCTGACTTTGTGGCATCATAACAAGTCGCTGCATAGCTAACAAATATTTGAAGACGTTACTATATTGAATATATGATGTATATAAACTGGAGTTATAATTAGTATATAGAAGAGAGAGAAGAGGAGGTTGCCCTTGAATATCATACTTTATTCTTACTTTTTATTCGGGTTTGGGGCCGGGGGGGATTATAAATTCCCTATAAATTAATTGAAGGATGAAGGTAACCACATGTGCCTATGTATTACTTTTAATAATACATGAACAATATAGTCATATTATCAATAAACGTATTACTTTTATACATATGTTATTTACATATAGATTAATATATATTAAAAAAACGTGGATACTTATGAAAAGCTTTTAATTTCAATACCATTTTATATCTTTTACTCAAATCTTACCACAATATTATTAAACTATAATGTATTAAAGAGGTTTTACTGTGAAACATAATTTATATTGCAGTTTAGCTTGTAATGTTTTAAAGAAAATGAATGTTAATGAACTTAAACTTGAAAACTTTATCATATAATTGTAAGAAAAAAGTGGGAAACCACCTAAAACCATTTCTTATTTATAAAAAAAAAAAAAAAAAAAAATTTATTCAAACTGGGCTAAACAACAAGAAAATATTTGTTGCGGAGGTTCGGAAACCCAGAAAAACCCCATCAGATTTAATTTTAATTTAAAATATTTAAGATCTAGTATCTGGCTTATTTTTAACGAGGACTGCCTTTTTATATTTTGGGATTAGAGAACAAAAAGGATATTAATCAACGAACATCGATTGTTACAAAATATTCCCCTTTAAGATCTGTACCAGTTTCCCTTGGACACTTCTACAGGTGTTCAAAAACGTACCCCTATCATATTATTTTCTGCGAACGGGAGTAAAAGAAGTCATTCGGCGCCAAGTCAGGACTGTAAGGCGGATGAACCATAAATAAACACTGGTCCTGATGGAGCTTCATCGCCAAAAATTAAATTAAATTCATCGATGCACTGAGTTAATCCACGTCGATAGATGTGAAATACATATAATGTTCACGATTTAATTCCATTTTTGGACGAAAAGAAGCTTTTAAATTACTGTTAATTTTCTGAATAAATTCCGGGAACTTTTTGATCAAGGTAGTAAATAGCTGTCAAAACGTTCAAACGTAACCTCAAAAACTTTACGCTTCAAGAGAAAGCTGTCAGTTACCAGATTGCAATACTAAGGTTGCCCAATCATGCCACATAAAAGTCAACCATTCGTATTAATTATTGAAGTCACTGTCAAGCATAACATACTTGTTAGTCAAATAAGGTTAGATTTTTCATTTTATTATTTATTTTACACCAATCAAAACATTTCAATTAGATGTAACTATTATACTTTACGGTTAAAGAGCTGTAGGACAATCTAAGTTACTGTGAAACACAACATATTTGTAAAGATAGTAAAAAAGAAGTTTCCATGTGAATTCAATTGTACAAACTTCAATGAGATCTTTCCACTGTATCCTCAAATTGAGTTGCCTTCATGACAGTAACTATTTTTCCTCCGGCTTTATTTTAATTGCCGAGCAACGAACAGAGCGCATTCTACTCTGATTTGTTGTTGTTGTTCTTAATTTGTGCCCTTCCAATTGATAAAATAAGCTGCACGAGATGTTTTCAAATAAATTTCCTTTTATCGGAGGACAATTCTTGTCGTTAGATTGTGTTGTGTTCGCTTCACTCTGCTCCGCATGGAAATCTTTTTCTTTTGAATTTGCCCAGCTATTCCAATTAGCATTATTGCAAAATGTAAATATGTTATTTATACCCGTAAGTCAGATCGTCCCTGTGTCTGCATGTGTGTGAGTGTGTGTGTGTGTTGGAGTGTGCGTGTGTGTGTTTGTTATTGCCTTTTTCATGCGGGACTCAATTTAAGCTTGTTTGTTTGCCTGTTGTCCCCATATCAAAATATAAGCCGATTATAAAGGCAATTTCTATAACATATACATATCGCATCGCATCGCATCGTCTCGCAACGTACAGAGATGTTTATATTTATGTTCTGACTTATGTATGTATATATGTGTGTTTCTGTGTGTGTGTGCAGCATCTGCAACTGCGAACTTTGCCTCATGTCAATTTTTGCTGTTATTATTTCAATGCTGGCTGAGGGGGGCCACCCCCTTTCCACCTACGCCACTGGCTAGGTAGCTGCTTGCCTGACTTGTTAACATGCTAAATACTTTTTAATGCCAATTTACGAACTGAACACCCTGAGCACCCTTACCTGGCTGCCCTCTTGATACCTCTCTCGGCTCCAGTTTCAGCTCCAGGGCCGGAGCTTCATCTCCATCTCCGATACGGCCAAAGTTGAGTCGTTTTATTAAGTAATTTACACAGATTCTGAACATTTTCGGTAGCTGCACAATATCTCCCGCCCCCTCTCTTGTACCCCTTACGTCACCTAATGCAGTTGCCATAGAGTTGCCACTTAATTGGTGCGGAGCTAACTTTTGGACAGACCAAAGGGTGTTTTGATTGTTCCCAGCTTGAGTTCTCTATAATTATGCACAAGCACATAACCGAATTTGGCATAATTATATGTATGATAGTGATATAATTGGGTAGTCAGTTAATTAGGGTTGTCAAGGTGGACGAGAAATTGTTTCATTATAGTTTTCTTTGATTCTGTTTACATTTTCATTGCACGAAACGAACGATTAGTTAATATAAATACTATAAATTACTAATACTGCAAGGTTAATTAAAGGCAGCCTATCGATAGCAATCGATAAACAGTTGAAACAATCTTCGCATGGGATAACGTATTTATTTATTGTTTTATATATTTATATGTAGTAATATATTATATATTTATAATTTGATATGGAAACTTTAATTTATAGATCATATCATACTCTACTTGTGTACAAGAATGTAGTGAAGGCACTCATCGATAAGTTGACCCATTCTTCGCAAGGAAACAATGTATTTATATATTGTTTTATTTATATTTTTCTACATATACTACTTTAATTTATAGATCATATTATACTATACTGATGTTACATACTATTGACTATTACTCGAAGTATGCAGTGATAGCAGCTTGTCGATAACAATCGATAAACGCAAATAGTTCACATTGTTCGAATGGAGACCATTGTATTAATTTATTGTCTTATTTATTTGTTTATACGAGGTGTGTTCAAAAAGTAAGGTGACTGAATCAAATTTTGCGGGGCAATGTAATATCAATTATCGATTTTTATGTTGCTACACTCTTCCCGAATATCTGTACCAAATTTCAAGTGCGCAGCATTTTTTGTTTGGTTGTGAGAGGCGTAAAGGTTATAAGTGTTTTTTTGCTAAAAAATTGATAAATTTTGACCAAAAGAACCGTCGCATGAGTATCGCTCAAGAGCTGCTGAATGACGTCAACGAAGAGCCAGATTTACTCCAAAGGGTCATAACTGGTGACGAATCATGGAAATCATGGGTATGATATCGAAACCAAAGCTCAATGGAAGAGCCCAGGTGAGCCAAGACCAAAAAAGCACGCCAAGTTCGATCAAATGTCAAAGTTTTGCTCACTTTTTTCTTCGATTACCATGGCGTGGTGCTTCAGGAGTTCTTACCATATTGTCGTACGGTCAATAAACAGTATTATCTTGAGGTTATGCGCAGTTTCAACTTATTTTATGAACACAACTCGTACAGTTAAATTTATGGTTTATTTTATGTTAACTTAAGTCAGGAATATATATTGTACAATAATATTTAAAATATTTCACGGTGCATGTGAAGTTCGAGTTTGCCATTTGTCGATAAGTAAAGCTCTCCGGATTTCACTAAATATGAGCACAAATCATGCCGGATGTCAATTCACATAAATCTCATTCACACATTAGCATCCACCTCCCCCCAACCCTCTGCAGGCACCCGCTTCCCCTGCCTTTGCCGTGTCGACTGCATTCATCTTCCGCTTCGACGCGCAAAAATAAAAGCCAAAATTCTGTTTATCGAAATTGGCAAATCCCACTGGCGATGCTACTCGTAAAAGCTAAATGGGCTATTCACGCCTCACTTAATTGATAATCGCAAATTTATCGATAGCATTGCTTCTGTGCCATTTATTATGCTGCACTCTCTCCCTCTCTCTCTCTCTATCTCTCTCATAACCTGCTTAATTTCCCTTATTCCCAAAATTGCTGCAATTTGCCTCGATGTGGACTTGGAACTAGGCTAACTAAGTTGAGAAACTAACTGAGCTCTTTAAGGCTTTTAATCGGTTCGATGTTCCACGTCGTCAGCTTAAGCAGAAACTATCGAGTTGCTGTTTCTCCTCCTCCTCCCTTCTCTTTCGTTGTCTGCTTTCAGCTGTTGTTCAACTAATTAAACGATTTCGCCTGCTTCTCTGCATCTTGTTCGGTCTCTACCTTTCTCTTCCTTCTTCCCTAAGTCCTTCTTCCCTTTCTTGCATTTTCATCGCTGTTGTCGCCAGCATTCGCTTTGTCTGTCACATTGAAAACTCATTTCACTCCCAGTTTGCAGTTCTTCCGCCCCTTCTCTTCACTCGCTCCCTCTCTCTCTCTGTCTTGTTTCCATTCTGTTTTTAGTGGCTCAACTTACACAAATCAACACATTAAGTTCAGGGTTGCCAGCCGCGCCGAGGGGCATTGCAGCCAGCTTAATGCAACAAAGCAGCGCAGTTTAATGAACTTTTCCAGGCGCTACAAAGTCAAGTTAATTGGTTTCTATAAACAACTCTCAAATGGCTTCTATTCCAGCACTGACCTCGCTGCCTCGGTTTCAATGGCGAAAGTTCCACGGCAACTTTTATCGGAACTCTTATCGTCGCCGGCCAGAGTTCGATTGGCGATGAGTAAGGCAAGTTGGATCATCGTTTGATGCCTCTCTCTTCATATAAATACGTTATAAATATATGTATTATATAAATAATATAAATCATCAGCTGCAGTTATTTTTTATATATATCTTTTAAAAGAAAGATCTACCACACTCTGGCTCAATGTAGATGTTTTACGGAGAACTTTAATCGATCCTTCGCAGGTTTGATCAACGATCAACGAGTCGTAAGAAGTGAAATGAGATGAAGAGGTATCGATATTATTTACTGCACTCTGGCTCAAAGTAAAAGATGCTCAGTGAATTTTAATAGTTCCAGAACTAGTTCGATCAACGATTTGGCAGTTGGAAGTAGAACAATACTAATCGATCTAACTCACTCCCTCTCCTTCTCTCTCTCTCTCTCTCTCCCTTTTGATATGGAAATGCTTGTCTTCTGGGGCAGCTGCAGTTGCTATTTTTCGAAAAACCTTTATGAATACTTTCGTTGGACAACGTGGACTACGTAGGGCATGAACATCAGCTGGCTTAGTGCAATTTAATGCGCAATTGCTTCGGTTTATTTGAGCAACAGTCCAAGGGAAGGACAGGCAGGCAGGACGAGCGACCATTATCCAGCAGGTTGTGCCTCTCCCCTTTGCCCACTTAAGCTGTGCCACAACAAACCCTCAGCATGTTTTGTCTTTGTTGCTGCTGCTACTGCTTCTCCTGCTGTTGCTGTTGTTGTTGTTGTTGTTGCTTCTTCTCCTGTTGCTGTTGCTTTTGCTGCTTCTTCTTTTGCTGTTGTTGCTGCTTCTTCTCCTGTTGCTGTTGTTGTTGTTGTCGTCTAGTCACGTCTGCTGTTGACAAGCGTCTGTGTTGGCTGCGCCCGAATGGCGCCCATATTGAATGTTCCTTCATTTCTTTGGTACTCCGTTATCTGCTCTACCTCCTTCCTTCCCTCTTCCCTTTGTCTCTTGCTCCCTCTCTGCTTCTTCTCCTTTACTGCTTGCTCGCTGCATGGCGCATTTTCAACGCCATTGTCCTGCCCGGCTAGGTACTATTTTTGTGTCGCACAATTTACTGCACTTCCTGTCCAGTAAAATACACACAAAGACACACACTTCCACACACACACACACACACAGAGAGAGTGAGAGAGAGCAGAGCTGGGCAAGCTGCAGGGTGTGAGATTGCACTTGGCAAACTCGCTCGGCAAGCGCTGCGCGCATTGTCTCAATAATTACCCATGTCCCTTGGCGCTTGGACGAGTTGGGCCCACCCGACAGACCCAACAGACCATGCGACCATGTGCCATATGCCATATGCCATGTCCGCCTGTTCGCGCCGAGCACTCGAAGCTCGGAGGTGACCCTTGGCCCGTTTTATCTATCAACAACTTTTCGACAAAAGTTGCGCACGTTCAGCCAGCTCCACCAGCTGAGTGCCAGCTCTACCAGCTCTGCCTTCAATCCTCTCCTGCTGACTGCAGTCTTCACTTCACTTAGCCGCTCCTAGTTGGCAATTGACAAACGGATTTGGTAGCTGCAACTGCGCCATCAACTACTTCACTTCGAACAGCTTAAGGAATGATTTCTGATTGCAAGTCAGCCAAGCCTCGAAACCGCATTGGGTACAGGTGGGAAAGAGGTTGCCGATTGAGCCAGCCAGTTTTAATTGTCTAAGGAAAGTTTTAAGGAAGGAAATGTGAGTGGAAATGGTAGACAAAGATCACTATGATTGGGGAAACAGAGGGAAAGAAAAGCTCTTGTGGTTTGACTGTAATGTTTGATGTTCTATTTCATTCTTGATTACTTATGGTAGTTCAATAAAGACAGTTTAGTAAATGTGATGAGAAGAAGCTCAAAAATATGAGATGTGTTTAAAAAGTAAGGTGACTCGATTACAATTTCTTTGATTTGTTATGTTAGTTCACTCCGTCTGTGCCAAGTTTCAAGTGCATAGCATTATTTGTTTGGTTGTGAGAGGCGTAAAGGTTATAAGTGTTTTGCGTGCTCTGCGATTTTTTGCTTAATTTTGACCAAAAGAACCGTCGCATGGGCATCGTATGTAAGTCATAAGGAGATGTTATTTTACCCAACCTATTTCACTTAAATTCTTTAAAACATAACTAAAACTATAACAGAAGGATGAATCACTTAATTCACTATTCATATTTATGCTTAATCAAGATACATTCAATGTAATATATGTTAATGTTCAAGCAAATGAAACAGGATTTTCTAGAGTTAAGCCGTAACCCTAAAAAGACGGTCTATTTAAATGAAACTCGTGATATGATTGACCACACTTATCATTTATTACAGCTTCAACCAAGGCATTGACCAAATGAAATGTATAATACTTAAACGAAACAAAGATTAAAAAATTCCATTTTGGAACTAATCAATTTAATTTCTCTTTATTCCCAATTCTTTTTCAATGCTGAGCTCCAATTTTTTGCCAATTCTCTATTAGTTAAACAGCCCTCTCTTAAAGACCCCAAGCAGACAGAAAGAATTTAATTTGGTGCTGTCTCTGACACAGATCCACTTGTTAGCAACGTATACATAAATCTCGGCCATTTGGCCGCAAAAAATACATGCTACACACACACATAGAAGAGGCCAAACCAAATCGGGCAGCCTCCTCCGGGCAAACCATCTAAACATGGGATTACATGGCCCAAAAGCAAGCGGCATCCGCTGATGAAACACGGCGCAAAATTCAATTGTTTTCTGCACAACAATTTAATTTGACACGTGCTTTTAATGTGGGCTACCCTCCTGCCTCCTGCCTCCTCCTCCTCTGGGTGTTTCCTCTCGTCGCTCGTCAGCTAATGCCGGACCAGTCAGCCAGACCAGTCAGCCAGACCAGGCATACAGGACGCAATATAACCGCACTGTCGCTGGGCGAACATGGCGCATCACGGACCCAGACAGACAGAGAGAGACAGACAGACGGGGACACACATGCGGCTGGCACTTTGGGGCAGGTTTCGGGCGCATAAATTGAATTTAGATACAATTTCCTGTGGCTGCGTGACTGCCTTGCAGCACCAGTTCCCACTCCTGGTACCGCTTCAGTTACCCGTTCCGGTTTCAGCTCCCAGGCAGCACCTGCTGCAGCTACAGTTTTACCCGTAGGAATTCACTATTTGGGGTCGCTTTGATTTCACATTTTTGCATTTAAAGCAATTAAAACCAGAGTAACAGGGGAAAGGTGCCGACTGTCAGTTACCCTGTGTGCAATTAAATAAATTGACAAGATTTTGGATGTAGTGTTTTTGAGGAAATATTTCACTTCTACCAATTGAAGAACCTTTTTTTAGCAAACAGACGTTTTAACTGTTTTCATGTGACCAGATTTTAAATAAAATTAATTCGAAGTTGGTTAAAACAATTAAATATAATAACTGTTAGTTAACCACCAGGATAATTCGATGTAATAATCGTTAGAAGCTCAAAACATTAAATGTTTATCATTTTAGGGTGACCAAATTTGAAATAATTGTGATTTGAAGGTAGCTTAGCTTCTTACCAGTCAAGCACAGGGGTTAATTTATGTTAATTAGTGTTTTTAAGCTTTTAAAACCATTACTAGGGTGACCATATTTGAATTGGTTGTGATTTAAAAGTAGCTTGACCGTTTGGCAGTAAAGCATAGGGATACTTTTGTGTGGGAATTTTCTTCAATGATTGTAAATTAAATAATGTAGTTTTAGGGTGACCATATTTGAACTAATTTTAGATTTAAAATTATTGGGCTTATTTATCAGAGATTACTAAGTAATCACAGATTTTCAATTCATTGCCAAATTTAAACAGTTTTAGGGTGACCATTTTTCAGTAAATTAATTATAAATATAGATCTGCTTATGTACTGTAAGAGCCCTGGGGTAAATTAGTGTACCACTCCCCATATCGACAGTGTTTTACAGGGTATTAAATTCAATGGCATTGAAAAGTTTGTTAGCATTAAACCAACAATAAATAACCAATTTATATGCGCGTGCTGCCTTTATCGCGAGTTGTTTGCAGCACGGTCCGATGACGCGGCAAGTGGCAGCGCTTTAAAAGTGCTCTACATTTCGCTTGTGCCTCGCCTTCCTGCTGCTGCGCTATTAATTATATTTGCCACTCGATAAGGAAAATGTAAAAATATCTCAACACCTTATGTGAAATATGCTAAAATATTAATTAAATTAATGCACACAAAATATGTTGAAATCCATACAAACTTTATATTCTATTTTTACCTAAATTTTGCATTTAATATTGTTTTCTTTTTTATTTTTATATATCAGTCCTAAGCTTTATTTATAGTTTAAACCGAGTTTATTGTAAGGAAAAATACTTAATTTAAATACTGTTTTCCTGGCAGAGCTTAACTGGCGCTTTGCAATATTGGTCGACGGAACATAAGAACTTTCGACAGTATTTGCAATTTCAATGTAAATTGTTTAACGGCCTTCCGTTTGCTGGTCTCTGCCCCAAAAAGGGGTGGCTTCCCCTTCTCCACATGAATATGATTTTTCAAGTTGCCTCTTAATATTTATTTCATTTTATTTTTCCCTTTTATTTATGCCACTGCGACAATTCAATATTTGACTAAAAAATTTACGACCCAACATGATGTCCAGGCGCAACGAGGGGGAAGTGGGGTGAGGGACGAGGGGCGATCCTGGCCTGGTGCTGCATGCAAATGCGGCACATTGCGTTAATAATTCCTGCGCTGAGTAGCCGATGAGCTGGGCTGCCTTCGCACTGGGTCCGCGCTGGGTTCGCGCTGGGTCCTCGTTGGTCAACATCGCGTGCGCCATGAAAATTTCAACGACGATTTTCACAGCTACGAAAAATTTGCGGCCAAAAAATTTCAGCCAATTGGTGTCGTCAAAGGTGGTGGTGGGGGGAGGGAGGGGCAGATAAGCCGAACAGACATTTATGAAAATATTCGCACCGCGAGTGATGCGGGAAAGTAGTTTCCCACCTCTGCAGCTGTGGCTTACCTTGGGTTGTGTAAGTTCTGGCTGGGACAGTGAGGAGGTTCGTATCTGATAGATTAAACGTGTCGATTTCATAAACATTGCACCTCACACCTACATAATGTGTGGGGCAATCAATTGTTCTCATGCCTACATGGAGAGTATCATGTTAATTACCCCAAGAGGAGTGGAAAAATTGATTAAGTAGGTGTGTAGATATGTATTTGTTTATGTATATGTGGTGGATTTGTATTTTTAGATGGGTAATTGAATGCAAAGCAGTAAGGGGTAGCTCAATTGGGTTAATTATCAGTCAGTTTACTGTTTATGTAATAAAAGTCAGGGTTTAATAGGTGTAAAGAGAATAAACCCAAGCCAATTTAAACTTTGCAAGGTAATTAATAAATGTTAAAGGTGTTTGAAGTTTATATGGGTTCGTTTATTATGTATCTATGGCAATAAAATCCCTATTGCAATGAATAAAAGGCTTTTAGATCTATAGCCATGAGCGCTGTAAAGATGCCAGCAAAAAACCATATACACTTCGTAAATACAAACAGTGAAGTTTGAGTTTTATTTGACGAACAGCTAGCTAACATATTGAAATAAATAAAATGCGAATGGCTCAGCAAGAGTTCTCTAAATATTTGCGCTATTATTGTTCGCAAAAGTCAATAGAAATGGCAGGCAAAACAATGGAACCTAGAGTTCGATTCCAAATATACCAAAAACCTATATTTATTTCTAGGTAAACGCATCTATGGAGACACTCCCCGTGCAACTCGCCTTCTCTCTATCTCCCTCTCTGTGCGCGGACAGAGTCAAATATTAGTTTTCCTAAGGGGAGGGGAGGGGCAGGCCTCAGCTGCTTTGTCATGGCGGAATTAATCACAGAGCGCCGTTATGTCAGGACTTTGAAATTCGCCCAACTGTTGGCAATTTGTATTATGACAAACGGCGCCGGCAGATGGCGCCACGCATGTCATGCAAATTATGAAACTTTCGGCCACACACACACACACACACATAGACAGAAACGTGCAGCCATTGTGGGCGTTGCACTTGGCCCCGCCTCAACTAATAAGGCAAAACAAGTTGTGGGCCAAGTTTCCATTTCGAGTAGCAGTTTCATTTTTCCAACTTGTCAAAATAAGTTTTATTGTTTATGATAAACAAACAATGCGACAAAGAGACTCGCATGTGCTGCAGCCAGCAAGGGGGAGTGTGTGTTACAGAGGAAGGATGCGCCCTCACTGGACACTCTCGCACGCGCCAATAAATTTGCAACGTAAAACGAGCTGGGCAAAAGTTGCTCCACTTTCGCTTTCTCGCACACACTCGCTGCGAGGAGGAAACTTTTAATTTTCCAAACACGTTTCGGACAAATGAAAATAGTAGCCCAGTCTCCCAGTGTCGGCACTCTCGTTGTGCCGCAAAAACTTCCCAGTTTCCGCGTATCCTTTTCGGGGGTATCGAGTTCGTCGGAGAATGAAGATATCGTGGCTCCAGCAGCACGCCTCATCTTCTGCTTGTTCTCGTCTTCTTCTTCGTTGGTGTCGCTTTTATTGTTTGTCGTCTACACTGGGCACAAGCCTCGGGTGTCCGTAACGATTTACACGCCTTGCACAAAGTTAGGGTGTGTGTGGGCAGCATGTCAAGCCACACAGATGGATTTTTTTGTCAGGCAGTATATCGATTCGAAACCCTCGAGAAATTTACCCAATTGGAGAAAGTTAAGGAGAATAGGATGAGAAACAGAGAAAGACAATCCCGAATGACAGACAAACAACACTAAATATTGACTAAAATGCACTGCAAATAAATAACACAAGCTTCAACTACAATCAGACGTCGATTTAGTTTGTTTTGCAAGTTTTAATTACACATAATATCATTATAAATATTTTAATAATATTAAATAATAACAGATTTAAGGGTTTTTCAAAGCAGGCTTCGGGTTTTCACACCGCTTTGATTATTTAAATTCCTCATTTTTTCATCATTTTAAAATGATAAAATTGATCAAAGACTATACAATTAGATTTATTAATGTGACAGGTTAGCTTTAAATTCAGAAAAAACTTGTTTGCATTTTTAGTCAGAACCACATATTGATAAGTCTTTGAAATCATTTACTGCATTTACTGCAAATAAATTTAGTTATTAATGCATTAATCCAGTAATGAAGCCATTCATGCTTTTCTCTAAAAAAAATCATCAATTGCACGAAATTCAGTAGAGTAAGGGTGCTGTAAATTTATTAGGATGTAATAAAGGTAACCCATTTAGTAGAAACTGGAACAAGGTTAGTGTTGAAAATATAGCATAAATATTGTAGTTATATAAAACACGTTAAATTAATTGTATTTAATGGTTTTATATTTGATGTATTTTAAATGTTTCGGGCTCGCAACACCAAAGGGAAGGAAACTTAAAGTGTGACTGAACTCCTTATAAACATAAAATTAAATTATACAACACTGCATTTATCGATTAAGTATAAGTGCAGTGTTATATATACTGTGTAATGTTATTTTTATACTTGAATAAATACTGATATTACAACAGTTATTCTATCTCACTCACAACCTGGATTTTTCGACCTTCTACTCCAAATCTGATATTATTCGATCGATTATATATAATCTCTTCATATTATAATGATAAGCAAACGATATAGACTTGAATTCCCATCTACTTAAGATATTCCTTAAATCAATTTCGAACTTTGACAGCGAATATTAAGTGAATGTCCTTGTGAGGTTGGCGCTTTTGGCCACAGAGACATCACGTGCTAATCACGTGTATTGCAAGCCAGTTGGCAGTTGGCGATAAAAGCCGTTAGATATCTCAGGCTACACATTCCACTTTGAGCCCTCTTGCAATATCCATTCCATGGCGTATCTAAATTTGAATGTGATTGGCTGGAGGGGGGAGGTGGACAGGGTGGCTACTGTGACAGGGTCATCGCCTGGCAAAGGTCACGAGCAGCAGTTACAGTGGCAATTTGTGCAATTTCCCCATTTGAGTTGCCAAAGTGGTTGCCAGACAGAGAGAGGAGAGAGAGAGAGAGAGAGAGTGTGAGAGAGCGACCAGGTTGAGCTTGCATATTGCTAAGAAGCCGTTGAAAAACTCTGCATGGCAGCAATTTTTATTGCTTTTTAGCAACAGCAACATCAACAACAACAACTACAACAACTGCAAGGGGAGTGCAATAAGAACAAGCAGAACGTCGGGTCGCCTCTTTGTCCACTTCTCCGTTTGCAGCTTAGTCTTTTCTTCTTCCTCAATATCCCCAATACAATTTGGATTTGATGCATTTACATTTGCACCTGTGCCACACACACACACCACACACACACGCATTCGCACACAGACAGAGACTGAAAGATTGTGTGTTGTAAGCTTAAGTGCCATTACATGCAATCGAGTTTGAGTCGAATCGAGTCTGGGCGAGTCCTGGCGAGTCCTGGCTCTGGCTCTACTTTGAGTTGGGCAGTTAGCTGCAGTTTCTGTTGCTTCCGCCCCGGCTCCATAAGCGCATAATGCATATTTAAGCATATTTTGTAGTCTACTTTTATGGGTGCTCTACATCCCCCTTTTATCACCTTCGCCTTTCGCCAAACAAAAATCGTTCGCAAAGTGCACTTCATCTGGACAATTTGTTGGTCTGCCCAGGTGCCCAGTTATGACTATGGAACAGCAATCGAGTGAGAGAGAGAGTGGAGGGAGGAGGGGGGATCTGCTAGCAAAGTGCAAGTGCTTAACCTTCCATGTTGCCCATGTGCTCAGGAATCCTCATGGAACTGTAGTACCAGAGAGAAGATTCGTTTGTTTATTCTGAATGTTTATTATTTGCAGATTATGTAGACAGCTCATACTGCCTGGAGATCAGTTTGCAAACTTAAATAAGTCTTGACAAGGTAATTAACAGCGCTTCCTTATCGACATATAAAGAAGATTTAACCTAAAATGTAACCTAACCTTCCTTTTCTCCACAACTTTATTTGGCATCAATTGATTTCCTTGATTACGTTTTCATTGCAATCAATATTTAATAAGACAAGAAAATCTCAACTTTCACTTTTCAATCAATTCACAGACTCAATATTAACACTTTGTTCCCAACAGAAATATCGATAACTTGTCTATTAATTTAACATGTTGTGTTAACTTAGAGTGCTCATGTGAATACTCTTCGAAACTAAATCTGGTTTCATCATAACCCAAGGCATCGTCAGTCAATAAGACAACTTATACTGCCTCCAGATCAATTTGTAAACATATATAAACCTAAAGTCTTGACAAGGTTATTAACAGAGCTTCCTTATCTACACATAATGAAGAAAACCCAACAGGTAATTTTAACTTCCTTTTCTCTACAACTTTAATTGATATCATCTCTCCTTGATTGCATTGTCACAATTGTAATTATGGTTTATTAAAATAAGAAAATCTCTCGTTATTAACTTTCACTTTTAATCAATTCATACCTTCAACCCTTTACACTTTATTCCCTTCAGAAATATCGATAACTGATCTGCTAGTTTAACATATTCTGTTAACTTACATTTCTCATGTGAATACTATATCGAAACTAGTCACAATTTCTCTCTGATTTACTTCATTCAGTACCCAAGCAATAGTCTCTCAATTTATCTCCAGAATTGTTCAAATTATTCTCAGCAACAATGGAAGAACCAAAGACTGTGGTGCACACTGATATAAGCAGGTTCTTTGCTGCAAATAATGTGCTGAAGACAACTTCATATGGTTCCATGCGAGGTGCGGTGCTGAAGCAGATACTGGCCAGAGAGAACACGGATGTGGTGATGATGCTTGACAAGAAGTCTTTCTACGTGCATGGCCACGTGATGCGTAACTACTCCGAGTTCTTTGCCCGTCGCCTGCTCTCGGGCTCGGTCATTACATTGCCTATTGACAAGTTGAAGGAGTCCACTGTGCGAATGATCTACGACTGGATGCTCTCGGATGGTGTGGATTGTCCACGCAGCGAGTTGCTTGATTTCCTGGAGGCCGCACACTGTTTCTACATTCCTAGCCTGGTGGACACAATCTTCCTGTGTCTGTGCGACAAGAAGCTCTTCACGGGTCTGGACTCCATCCACACCTTCTTTGAGGCGAAGCGCAAGAGACAAAAAGCCATCACAGAGATGCTTATGGCCAACATCCTCAAGTTCTTTCTGTTGCTCGTCTGCTCCGATGAGTACCGCGCAATGGATGCGAAGTGTGTGTGCAGCTTGCTCAGCTCCGACAAACTGGTCGTTCAGTCAGAGATGGAGGTGTTCTTTGCGGCTCTTCTCTGGCTCTTTGTAGACTATAAAGAACGCAAGCGCTACATTATCAAGCTGATGGAATGCATACGCTTCATGCTGCTCCCGCCGAGATTCCTTCTCAATCTGGCCAAGCACCTTCATGAGCTGCCCGAGGAACTTGCCGACGAGCTGTGCCCAGAGCTGCATAAGACCATGTTGTATCAGCAGGAGGAGAACATGAAGGTTCTGAAGCTTGAGGAGGTTGTGCCTCACGGTCGCTGTTGGATCAGAGATCCCAAGTGTCCCTACATCAAATACGAGCATCAGCAGGACATAAACCACTTGGACTTTCTGGCCTACGTCGATCAGCTGAACTGCGCCCAGAGCTTCCTTATTCGCATTCGTGACGTGCAGCTGAAGTGTAAGAAGAATACTAACAAAACTGTAACAAAGCCGAAGAGAGACCTAAAAGATGGAAAGAAAACAGAGCTAGCTAACAAATTAAAACTAACACAGCTAACTAAAAGACGGAACTGAAGTGGTAACAGCTGCGGGTAATGTTGCATCTCTAACAGGGCCTTTACTGCATATGTGCTTTAAGCATTAACAGAGCTGTTGTTGTGTAACAGAAATACTTCACTATGTCTGCAAGTTGACATGTTAACATTTCAATTATTTCATTAATGTTATTTTCAAGTTATGTAAAGTAAGTTTCTCATGCAAATATTGTTTCAATTCAAAAAGGATGTACTCTCTTCAGCATGAACACTTTCTCTGAGGCTAGGAAACTGTTGAATAAAAGCTGATTACCAATCAACATAAAAAGTGGTTCAACTCCCCCTCGTATCCCTTGCCAACTATGCCAGCTAAGCTCTCGAGCCGACAAAGGGGTTCACATTAGATCACCTTTTACTTGAGCCAAAAGAACACAACTTAACCAATGTCGGACACATTCTTCAACTTTGGCCAGGCATGGGGCAAGGTAAGGGAAAGGGGGTGGCAACCCAGCAACCTGTAACATGACTGAATAAACACAATTTTCGTCTGTTTTGCTGCTTGGTTCGCTCGTTCGTTCGTTCGTTCGTTTGTCAACAATTCAATTCATCAAGCGAAAGTTTCGTTTGCCCGAGCAACGTCGAATTTCGTTACTTTTCTATTTTCTTTAACTAAAACACCCTTGAGAGATTTTTTTTCTCATTCCCCCTACTCCTCCTCTCTGGGTTCTGCTCTCTGTTTATTTGATCATCTTAGCTGCCACTTGCAGTGCACACACAGAGGGGGATAAGGAGGGGCAGGCAGGCAGACAGACAGACAAACACTCGTGGCCAGTGCGAAGGACGACCTTCTGACTGACATCCTTGACTTGCTGCCGCATAGACTTTTACTTTTGGCTCCGCAAATATGGCCAAGTGTAAGTGTGTGTGTGAGTGCGTGTATGTTTGTGCGGGAGTTGAGCAAAAAGTTTACAAACTTATATTGAAAAATGTTGTTAACACGCAAAAGTTTCTCGCAACGTTTACACAGAAGCAGCAGCAGCAGCAGCAACAACAACAACAGCTGGCAAAATCAAGCTAAACAAGTGGAATTCAATAACTGGACACACTGTGCAAACAAATAACCGAAGCGTTGGTCATGTTAAAGTGCTCGGAAGATGTTCAGGGCAAGTCGCACTGGCTTTGCGACTAAGCCTCGCACTGGGACGAGCAAGCAGTCTCGCATGGGGAACTCGAACTGGGACTCGATTTGAATAACATGCCAATGTTTTGAGACGTGTTCACCTTTCTTGCATTGTGCGTAGGGTCCTGTGCAAATATTGACTTGAGGTTAGGCGCAACAGCCATTTCGCTCCACTTCATAACCTGTGTTTATTTGCGGGTTAATTTAATTTAAAATCAATGCTCGCATGCCTTTTGAAACAGGAACTAATCTCATTCGCTTTCAGCTCTCGTAATGCTCTCAAAAAAAGAGTCCCCAGAAAGGGTCTAAAGTAGGTACCTTAACTGGGGTAAAAGGGGTAAGCAGTTGGGAAGGGTAGAGCGCTTAAAAACTCCTTTGAAGATTAGAGCCTTTGTTTGTGGAAAGGTTTGAATACCTAGTGTAACTAGAGACGTTGTTTAGAGTCAATGTCTGTGTCAATTTAGATCCTTAGGAGTTTGTTGCATGAATATATTCCAAGGAGAAGAGAAACAGAAAGAAAACTCATTGAATATAGCTAAATGATGATCAGTTTTATGGTCCTTACAGTTAAAAGATCTATTAAAATATACTTCAAAGGAATTAGGTCATATGCAAAAGGGTTCATTGCAGCAAAGGGTTGATATATGGCGTCTGTGTAGAGAAACAGAAAGGAAGCTAGTTAAAATTACTATAGCTAAATGAAAAAAAATACATTTAAAATATACTCATTAATGATAAAATATTTTGTAAAATATACTTTTAAAATATGCAGCAAAGAGTTTCCAAACGGCGTCTATGCAATAAATAAACAATAATGTCAGGAGTAGAGTCAGAGAAACTATAATGATTTTTTTTGATATTCTAATAGACTCTTTACAGATAGACAAATGGGTCTTTAACAGTGAAGAACAGAGACATAAGAGGGTCCAGTGCATTAGGTTCTACTTTTAAAAAATGAGGTTAGCTTGCAAAACATCTAATTTAAATCGGTTCCTCTCATTCAGAAAGAGTGCAACTACAATAAATGCCAATAATTTCCAATATACAGTGCATGTCAATGATTTCAATTGACAAAATTTCGACTTAATTCGACTGTCTACCTCAAACTATTAGCTTTTAATGGCACTGCGAATGTTATCGAAATAATGAGTGCAAATTTGTAGTTGTCGATGGGGCAGGGGCGGTCCATGCGGCCCCTTCAAGGGACCCTGGACTAAACCACGGACCACAGTTCGATTCAATTGCCAACGAACCACAGCAAAATTGCTGTCTGTTTCGCATCGATACGTTGATGCTGAATAATTCACACATAATTTAACAAAGAGTTGACATCGAATGCGACGACAGGGGCAGTGGGAGGGGGGAGAGAAGGGAGGTGGGCTAGCATTTGTTGTCGTTATTTGTCGCTTCTTTTATTTAAATTATTTACCATATTATCAAACGTGTCGCACGCAATACACACGCACACACACATGGCTTGAAGGTTGTCCCTGCTGGCAGCACGTAGCACACTGAGCTGAATAGGGCATAAGGGGAGTAGGGAGGGAGCTTCGTATCACAATGTGGGAGATGCGAGGAATGCTGTGTGTGTGCTAGAATTTCCAAGTTATTGCGACGCGCTTTTACATGGAAAGTGGAAATCATAAATTGTTTCCAAGCAAAATCAACAGGAGAAGTCAAGTCAACAAACGATAACAGATCTGCGAATACTCTGACTGGCAGTAGAAACTATTCAAGTACATTCTTCTTATCTTCTTTTCTTTCT
Source organism: Zaprionus africanus (assembly GCA_018151435.1). NCBI lineage: Eukaryota > Metazoa > Arthropoda > Insecta > Diptera > Drosophilidae > Zaprionus > Zaprionus africanus. Next base: position 651,011 of record JAECXB010000264.1, on the reverse strand, counting down.
TTCTTTGTTCAGTAACTTCAAGTATTCTTTAAGATTTTCAACTTGCATCGAATTTAATCATAATGAAAATTATAAGATATTCTTTTTACAGCCCATTCCAGTGTAGATTGTCGCATAAGGCAAATTGTGTGCGCTGCTGCTCTTTCCCTTTCTCTTATGAATTTTCGCAGAATTTTATAGGGTAACTACGACCTGCAATTCCCTGCGGATCGTAGTCCAACCACTTCCCCTCCCCTGCCGCAACGCAACTTTGCCTCGCTTAAAAATTAAAGCAAAATCCGACGCGCTTGTCTCGTAGTGTGCGTGGAGCGTATGGGAATATATGATTATATTGAAGTGCTCGTACATGGCTCAGTTCGTATGGCTCATTTTTGTTGCTCTTGTTTTATCGAGTTTTGGATGGGGGAGGGGAGGGGGTGAATGAGGGGTGCGAGCTGTGAGGCAGCTAATCATGATTTGCAATTTAATTTGTTTGCATTCGCGTGCGTGGCACAAATAAATTGATGCCACCAGCCACGCCCCCACCCCACCCTTAGAGCGAGGGTCGCTCCTTGGTGTCTTCTGTCTTTGTTGTTGTTGTTGTTTTTGCTGTTACTGCTGTTGCTTGTTGTGTGTGCTTGCAAAGTGTTGTTGATGCTCAAAGCCAACCAAAAAGTGTTTGAGATACTTTGCGCGTTGCGCTTCGTTTGACTTTGCACACACATTTTCATTTTGCAATTATTTGCATATTTGATCACGTAGCCACGCCCCACCGCCCCCCATTCCAGCACACTCGACTCCCACACAGCTTTGTCATTCCCTGTGTGTGTGGGAGAGTGTGTTGTGTGTGTGTGTGCCGCAAACACTTCAATTGTTACGCTTTTTCACGGCACACGCGTGTGATAATTTCCCGATTGCATTTAACGCCATTTTATGGGGAATTTTTGAGGGGATTTCAGGAATTTCATCAAAATGGAAAATACAAAATTTTATTATTTCAATACATGAACACAATTCATAGAAATTTAAGTTGTGTTTGCTTTGATTTAATAAGAGAATTACTTTACTTTATTTAAACTAAAATCACGAAATTGCTCTAGATAAATTTAAAGAGAAAATTGAATATTTAAAAGGTTTTTGGAAATGTTTAACCTTGCGGAGGTGATGAATTGATAAGTAACTTCTATTGTTTTGCTCATAATAGTTTGAAATTATTAAAAATTGTAAATTACCACATAATTGATAAAAGTTCTACCAATTACTACAAATAATTCAAACATGACTTATTTCTTATGATACTTTCAAAGTAGTTCTCCTAGTTCTCTCCTAACTGTTTTCTTTTCCCCTCAAAGTTTAGTAAGTAAGCCCATTAAGCTGTAAACCATATGGCTGTTTGCACATTTCCTTGGCATTACGCTTGCATTTTTCTAACATTTCCATAAGCAGCAACCAGTTCTAGCCATTTAGCGCTGCACTTTTCCCTCTACTTTACTTTTAATGTCTCAAATTGAATTAGTCAACAACTTTTATTGCCAGCTTCAAGGGAGAAAAAGAGATAGAGATAGGGATAGAGATAGAGATAGAGATAGAGATGAGATAGAGATAGAGATAGAGATAGAGATAGAGGTAGAGATAAGAAGAGATAGAGATAGAGATAAGATAGAGATAGAGATAGAGATAGAGATAGAGAAGAGATAGAGAAGAGATAGAGATAGAGATAGAGATAGAGATAGAGATAGAGATAGAGAAGAGATAGAGATAGAGATAGAGATAGAGGTAGAGATAGAGATAGAGATAGAGATAGAGATAGAGATAGAGATAGAGATTGAGATAGAGATAGAGATAGAGATAGAGATAGAGATAGAGATAGAGATAGAGATAGAGATAGAGATAGAGATAGAGATAGAGATAGAGATAGAGATAGAGATAGAGATAGAGATAGAGATAGAGATAGAGATAGAGAAGAGATAGAGATAGAGATAGAGATAGAGATAGAGATAGAGATAGAATAGAATAGAGATAGAGATAGAGATAGAGATAGAGATAGAAAGAGATAGAGAAGAAAGAGATAGAGATAGAGATAGAGATAGAGATAGAGATAGAGATAGAGATAGAGATAGAGATAGAGATAGAATAGAGATAGAGATAGAGATAGAGATAGAGATAGAGATAGAGATAGACAAGAAAGAGAAGAGATAGAATAGAGAAGAGAAGAGAAGAGAAGAGATAGAGATAGAGATAGAGATAGAGATAGAGATAGAGATAGAGATAGAGATAGAGATAGAGAAGAAAGAATAGAGAAGAGATAGAGATAGAGATAGAAAGAGAAGAGATAGAATAGAGATAGAGATAGAGATAGAGATAGAGATAGAGAAGAGATAGAGATAGAGATAGAATAGAGATAGAGATAGAGATAGAGATAGAATAGAGATAGAAAGAGAAGAGATGAAAAAAGAGAAGAGATAGAATAGAGATAGAGATAGAGATAGAGATAGAGAAGAGATAGAGAAGAGATAGAGATAGAGATAGAATAGAATAGAGATAAGATAGAGATAGAGATAGAGATAGAGATAGAGATAGAGATAGAGATAGAGATAGAGATAGAGATAGAGATAGAGATAGAGATAGAGATAGAGATAGAGATAGAGATAGAGATAGGAAGATAGAGATAGAGATAGAGATAGAGATAGAGATAGAGATAGAGATAGAGATAGAGATAGAGATAGAGATAGAGATAGAGATGAGATAGAGATAGAGATAGAGATAGAGATAGAGATAGAGATAGAGATAGAGATAGAGATAGAGATAGAGAAGAGATAGAGATAGAGATAGAGATAGAGATAGAGATAGAGATAGAGATAGAGATAGAGATAGAGATAGAGATAGAGATAGAGATAGAGATAGAGATAGAGATAGAGATAGAGATAGAGATAGAGATAGAGATAGAGATAGAGATAGAGATAGAGATAGAGATAGAGATAGAGATAGAGATAGAGATAGAGATAGAGATAGAGATAGAGATAGAGATAGAGATAGAGATAGAGATAGAGATAGAGATAGAGATAGAGATAGAGATAGAGATAGAGATAGAGATAGAGATAGAGATAGAGATAGAGATAGAGATAGAGATAGAGATAGAGATAGAGATAGAGATAGAGATAGAGATAGAGATAGAGATAGAGATAGAGATAGAGATAGAGATAGAGATAGAGATAGAGATAGAGATAGAGATAGAGATAGAGATAGAGATAGAGATAGAGATAGAGATAGAGATAGAGATAGAGATAGAGATAGAGATAGAGATAGAGATAGAGATAGAGATAGAGATAGAGATAGAGATAGAGATAGAGATAGAGATAGAGATAGAGATAGAGATAGAGATAGAGATAGAGATAGAGATAGAGATAGAGATAGAGATAGAGATAGAGATAGAGATAGAGATAGAGATAGAGATAGAGATAGAGATAGAGATAGAGATAGAGATAGAGATAGAGATAGAGATAGAGATAGAGATAGAGATAGAGATAGAGATAGAGATAGAGATAGAGATAGAGATAGAGATAGAGATAGAGATAGAGATAGAGATAGAGATAGAGATAGAGATAGAGATAGAGATAGAGATAGAGATAGAGATAGAGATAGAGATAGAGATAGAGATAGAGATAGAGATAGAGATAGAGATAGAGATAGAGATAGAGATAGAGATAGAGATAGAGATAGAGATAGAGATAGAGATAGAGATAGAGATAGAGATAGAGATAGAGATAGAGATAGAGATAGAGATAGAGATAGAGATAGAGATATAGAAAGAGATAGAGATAGAAAAAGAGAGGGAGAGAAAGTGAGGCGAATGCTTACCAATCTCCAGAACATCCAATTTTGTTTCTAGTAATTAAAGTGCATTAAAATAACATTGCTTATAAAATATGTTTGTTAACATATTGTTAAGTAATGTGAGTTAACAGTCTCCTAATTACATTGCAACAAAAAGACCTTACTTATAAAATATGTTAATTAACACACTGTTAAGTGCAGTGAAAGAACTTATTCGCATAACATAATTCAATTTTAATGACACATCTCAGTTCTCTCGTTCCCTTCTGATGATACAGAAAGGTTAAGTAACTTTACTCAATAATTAATCTCAAACTCAGTTCCAATTGCTGACATTGCAGTGAATGCTTCGCGAGTGTATTCATCCTGCTAAAATCCATTAAGAAAGTCTCGATTTATGGCGAAATCGATGCAAATTTGTGTCATACATGCAACTGGACACGAGACCAACAAAAATACGAGAAGGTATTCCAAGCGAGAAACCGAAAAACCGAAGAGCGCTTCAAACGGGCAGATGAATGTCGTGGCTTGACGTGGAGAAACAGAAGAGAAGGTGAAGTGGGGCAGGGGAGGGAGGAGGCACTTTGTGGGCCATTTACGAATGTTCAAAATGCAATTTAAAATGATTTACGTTTTCGTCGTGTGGACGACGGAATGTTTGAGGGCGCCGCAAATGCTACGAGTAGTTGCCAGTTAATTACAATTGACTCCCCTCCAACCCCTCCCCCTGCCTTCCTCTCTCCTTGTTGCCGTCTTATGTCCATTTCTGTGTGTTCTTCTCTCTCTCTCTCTCTCTCTCGCTCTAATCGTGAATTAATAAAGTGGCGTCAGTGAAAGATTTATGACAGCTTCGATGGCAGATGGAGAGAGAGAGAGAGAAAGAGAGAGAGAGGGAAGAGTTTGCTTTGATAAAGTGTTCGTCTGTGCTAATTCTTTGTACAGCGTCGTGAGACAAGCGCAACAATGGAAATTGCCACTCGAACTGCGCTGGAGAGGAAGGCTTCAAGGCAATCTATACGAAGAACAAGAAAAATGGCAAGGCGATGCACTCGAGTGCAGCAAGAGAGGAGCACGAGCAGCAGCCCCCATTGTTGTTGGCAGGCGACAGCCTTACAATTGCACTTCCTTATCGCTGCCTCTCAAGTGGCTGTCCCTCTCCCCTTTCCCCTGGCTAGTACAGCAGCCTGCAGCATTGAGAACTTCAATTTGCTGTGCCACAATGAGTTGTGCTTGAGATTTAGCCAGTTGAGGCAGTGCCTCTTGCTCCTGCTCCGGCTGCTGCTGCTGCTTCAACTTCGATTGCTTTGGCGACAAAGGCGACGCGTTTGATTTATCAAAAGCGCAGCCAGAACATGGCAGAAAACGGCTAAAAGTCGCAACAGCAAGAGCGCAAATCACTTCCGGCTAAAAAACTGCGAAAAGGCCATAAGTACTTGGCAGGCAGGCGGGGTGGGACTTCTGCGCGGACTCAACATGTTTATGACTTCGAATTTATTGCCAGAGAAACAGATACAGATCTATGCATGGGAGAGGGGTGCGCTCTACTTTAAGTTGAACGCAACGAAGTCTGCAGAAGATTTGGCTGTGCTGAGACGGATAATACCTAAGCTTAAACTAGATAGTGCCAAGGGCATTTGTTGGATAGTTGCCATAGTTATAAAGCTTAGGAGCTAGTTGCCATAGATAGAGGAGGTTGATGGACAGGGAAGTGTGACTAAAAGAGAAAGCAAATCAATGTGATTTGCACAAGATATCCTGTAAGTATGTGAACATAACAAAAAAGGAAAGAACAAGAGCAACAGTCGAGCGGCTACGCGCTCGCATTCTCTTTCCTTTTCTTTCCTACATGAGCATTGTAATGACGTCGCATCTTGCAGGTCTGTATACAAAATCATAGCGAAGAAGGGTTTTGTTAAAAAACGTCTGTGTTTGTTTTTCGATCGGAAATATTGACGTTATGTTGGTAATATAATTAGCTAAGTATGGTTTAACTCAAAATTGTATCTTTTAAATGTCACTCACAAATCAAATTAAAAGATTAAATTATCGATTTGCGGGGGCGTTGGCGTGGCACCCAACATTTTGAAAATAAACTTCATCTGCGCCAGGTAAACAAAAACCTTCATGACATAATTTGGTGTCTCCAGCTTTTATAAAAGCTGAGATCTGTGTGTTCATCTGGTCATCCGGACAGATGGGCAGACATGGCTTAATCGACTCAGCTAGTGATCCTGAGTAAGAATATATACACTTGGTGGGGTCTCCCACGCCTCCTTCTGCCTGTTACGTGCATTTGCACAAAGTTAGTATACCCTTTTTTCTATTTTTCAATGGTCGAAGAGTATAAAAAGATGTGGAAGACTAACTGAAGATAGCCTTCTTTAAAACCTATGAGAATGAAAGGAAAAAATGGATTAAAGGAGGAAAGACTAACTGAAGATACCTTCTTTAAAACCTACAAGAACGTTAGCCTAGCCCTGCCCAACTCTTGCAATCAACCTGGTATCCACCTTTCCTATTGTTGAGTTCTATTTCTGTCCGCAACAATTATTTCCTCTCCGCTTTCTCCTGCGCTATTTAACCTATTTTTAGTCTGGCGAGCATAAAGTGGGAGGATATTTACCGCAAGAAATTTACTCAATACTCACGTATTTGTTAGGTGATTTTCTTATAGTTCTTGCTCTTGCTCTTGTTGTTGTTGCTGTTGCTGTTGTCTGGTGCTGGCAGCATGGCAAGCACAGCAACAACAAGAGCAGCATCACATAAATCTTCATAAGCAAGTTAGGGGCAGCCACAGCACAGGCACAGTCGCAGGCACTGGCACAGCCTCTTGGATTTCGTGTTTCGCTTGTTTCCTTAGTTTACCTGTGCGCAGCCATTTGGTTTGGATTTCCTACCTACACGCCTTCCTTCTGCCCTCCTCCTCTCTGCAGCATTCTCCCTTCGCCACTTACCAAGCGTAGCTACTGCTAATTTTTTGCACGCCTTCTTTGTCTGTAAATAAAACACGTTGCAAATGGCACGCCCCCAAAGCAAATACAAACACTCGTCGAGCAGAACATCTCCCTCTCTTCACACACACACACACTCACACACACACACATGCAGTTCCCATTGTAGTTGCCATAATTCAACATAAAATAATGCAGATACCTGGCTGGGAGAACAGTTACTGCACCTGCCTGGGAACAGTTACTCCCAAGTTTCTTTTCCACTTGAGAACTGTGCCAAAGTCGGTAAGAAGACTTACACTGATAAGGAAGGGAAAGAGTATTGAACAAGGATGGTACGATATGCACTTCTCCGGAAAAAACTGAAGAGATAACGATAAAAGAAACTTGAAGTATTTGACGAGCATGGAACATTCTTAGGAAGATATTGTAGAAGCAGAGGAGAAGAAGATGGAAAGCCATCACAATTTGCTGATAAAATCAGCAGAAAAGTGAAGGGAAATAAGACTTGAAATGCTTGGGCAGCATTGAAATTGAATAGGAAGATATATTTAAGATAGAGCATTAAATCCCTTTACAACAATAGTTGTCAGAGCAAAATATTACGATTTCAACAAAAGAACAAAATTTTGACAAACGAGCTAAAGACTCGAAAACCAAAAGACTCGAAGCCAAAGGAACCAAACACCTTAAGACTCGAACGAACGAAGTTAAGAATAAGCTACAGTTCTTCGAAAAATGAGTAAAATGAAATGATAAATAAATTAAAAAATTAAATTCAAAATGTAAGTGAACTAAGTTCACGAAAGAAACCAAAATTAGTAACTCGAATATAAAACTAATTTTAAATTTTTGAAAGCTGTGTATGTTAATCGGGACAAAGAGCTTTTGATTGTCCTATAAAACTACCCATAAATGAATAAACATTATTGACAAGCAGTAAGCAATACCAACGACTAATGAATTGTGCTATAAAACTACCATAAATGTTTATAAAGAAAAACCACAGGATTATTCCTATTTAGCTCTTGTTTTCCTATCCCTTTAAAGCTTTTTGACAATTTAGCATTGCTTTGTGGCTTCATTTTAAGTGTCCGCAAATTATGTCCTGTACGTGGGGTCGCGTAGACGCGTCCCGTCACGCATCACGTGCAATAGAGACAGCAAATCTCAAGCTGGCACTATCTAATTTGCAGACTAAGAACTACAAAACAAATGGGAAAACGAAACGAAATGGGAAACAGCAACAGCCAGCAACAAAAAAAAGGGGGAAGGAGAAGAGAAATACAAAATAAAATGTGTATAGAAAGTGAGGCCAAAAAGTTTTCTTATTTCGCATCAAAAATGCAAAAGTTTTTTAATATGCAAAAAAGTTAAATTTCATTTAAATCAAGATGGCGGCGGATGTTGCTTTGCTTCGTGCGCTTCCTTGGCGCGGGCGCCAGTTCTGTCGGGGATGCTTTAACTCTTTAGCGCAGCGGATTCAGCTGTCGCTGGGGCTGCCTCTTTCCCTACTCCCCCTGATCCTATCCCACTCTACCGTCTCGATTGAACTTTAAGCGCTGCCCCAAAAAGTATGCAGCATGAAAATAAATAGAGAAGCAGGCAAAAAAATGTGCTGGCAATTTGCGTTTGTTGTGAGTGCAGCCAAGCAAATGCATTGGCAGGCAGGCAGGTGGGCGTGGCTGGAGGGGAGCCTCCCGAGTCGGGAGGCTGTTTATGCATTGGCTGTGCAGTCGTGCGCATGCTGCTTATTGTTGACAATGCACCAGCAACAAAATCAACAACAACAACTCCAGCTACAGCAACAACAATAACAACAACTATTACTGCAACAACAACAACAACAATAATGCGGCTGCTGCAGCTAAAAGTTTTGTGTGTATGTCGAGAATGCTTTAATTAAATTTACCAGCAGGCAATTCCGCCCGCCAATATCGCCTGCAATTCGCCTTAGCTGTCTGTGCAGTAGTCAAAGTTAGTTTCATGGGAATTTATGATATTTTAATAACTGTTCAAGTTAGTCGAGAATCTCTATCAACTCCAGCTAGATTAAGGCCAAAGTTGGCGAAATTACTGCGAATTGGTTTCGCTTGGTCCAGCAATGCAGCGCTTCACTCGGCCAATGCGCGGCCCTTAATGACATGCAACAGTGCAGTAAATTTGGTCAGGCTGTACAAACACACGCACTCACACACATATACAGACAGGCAGAGAGATAGCTTGTGTGCAGTGCGTGTGTGGTGCAGTTTATATGCATGCCACATCGGCAACCACAAACGCCAAAAATTCTCGAGCCGATGCACTGCCCCGTCATGCCATCGCCCCGTCACGATCTCCCCTCTCTCTTACTCTCTCTCTGTTTGTCTCCCTTGCTCTCCCAGGCAGCTTGATGTTTGGTAGTCTCTCGGCGAGTTCATGGAATTCATTGATTGCAACTGGTTACAATACAAATACAAACATTCCGCTTCCGCTTATTGGACAATAATTGGCGCACAAAATTATGCAATGAAAATTTTACTGACTCTTTAACCCCAGCAAGGCGGACGGGGGCTTAAAAGTGCACTCAGTGTGGTAGAGTGCAGGGAAATACCTTGTTGAGGTATATTGTAAAGAGGCGCAGCTGATTTTGGAATATTTTAATAATTATAGATTTATTTCCCTAATGTAAATATTATTTAATATTTATATATCCATTTTGAGGAAAGAAAAGAAGGATTTAAAGTCTTGTTAAAGAGTTATAACACATGTTTTATACCTGTATAAATAAAGAAACATAACAAAATAAATAAACCGGTATAATTAATAAGATTGATCTCTTTTTTCCGAAGAGATTCAACTTATTATGAAATACATTAAAATTTAATCTGAATTAAAGATATAAGTTCTCTAGTGGTCTACTGAAAAGAAATATGCTAAGCAAAATGAAAGTAGTAATGCTGTGCTTAAAAAGTATATATTTTTATAGAATATTATAGGGTTTAGGCGAGCTTTGTTTATAATATAGATATAAATATAGATAGAATATTGAATATATATTCATTTTGTTCAATTAATAGCTAGATAAAACATATAAATCTATTTGGCAGTCAATAATTAGTTTTTCATAACTCAGGAAATGTCTTAGTGAACCTAATCGATGATATCAATAACAAAATTAATCTTTATTCTCTCAAGCTGGTCATGTTATCTTTGTCATTATAATTCCCTCCTTACTTCCCTCGCGCCTCATCCGCTTACTCCGACTCAGCTGGGGTTAATGCTATTGCCATGGAAGCCGAAGCTGTCTCTCGCTCGCTACAAATTGCTGCAAGTCCGTGCCTGTGTCCGTGTCCGTGTCGAGTTCGATGGATACATCAAAGTGCTCGCTGGCTGGCTGCCCACTTGAGTTAGGTGCAACGCAATTACGCGCATTGACTTTGTAATTAAAATCGATTTTCATCAAGTTTTACTGTTACTGCTGCCAGACCGAAAGCGCTTTGAATTTCGCAACCAATACGAGCACACACACACGCACACTCACGTACATATGAGTAAACCAATACAGGCGCACTCACGTTGACTCGCTAATACGCACGACGCACTCACACACACACACTCTCACACACACACACGAGCTGGCCAACAATCAGTTTTTGTGCGCTGCTTCTGTTTTGTGGCATTTTTGATTAGAAATTTGGCACGTTTCCACACAGTCTGCTGTCGCCCACTGTGCATCTCCCTCCTCTTCCTTGTTTCCTTTTTATTCTCCTCTGCCTTCTTCCTATGCCCTCCCACAATCGACTGCTGCCAACTTCACCCTCAACTGTTCTTGCATCACTTCCATGCAACGTCACCTTCGCCACTTTGGCTTTGAGGTCACTTGTTCTGTTTCCAAAGTGATCGACGGTTGTACTTGCAACTCAATCTAGATAGATCTAAGTTGGGTTATGGTGCAGAGAAAGTTTAACAAGCTGAAACCCATCTAAATACCTGGCTAAAAGTTTACATTTTGAATTCTTAATTTTATATTTCAATTCCTAAATTTTATTTTAATCTAAAACAAATTATTAATTATAATTAATGAATTTTGTACTTTCAATTTTTATACAAAATTCCTGTTTTAGTCGACAGCTATCACTCGACATTAAATAAATAAACAAATGTTTAAAATAAAATAAACAGATCACATTTCTAATTTACAAAACTTAGTTTTTGTACAGCTTCAAAATCTGTTTCAAATAATGTTTATACTAAATGCATTGCATTAAATGTTTCTTTTCCTTACCTAAAAAATTAAACTCGCTAAAGATTAAGTAATATTTTAGCAATATATAATATAATATAGTACATAATTTCATAACATGGGCACACATATCATACGAGTATGAAGCAGATAAGGTTACACAGGATTTTCTGTAAATATCAGTAGACAAGAGTCTTAAATTTTTAAAAAACTGTTTGAACTGTTATGATATCTTAGCAAAATACATAACTATACCCGCATGTACCATATGAATATCAGTTGACAAGAGTCTCCAGTTTTTAAGAAACTGTACTTCAATTGCATTTGAAATCGCACAAGACTTGACAATGAACTGATATGATATCTCAGCAAACTAAAGTAATATTCGAATTGATAAAGTATCTGAGTAATCCTTAAAAGAAAGTCTGCAATTGTTCAAGAAATCTTTTTAACGATTTGCATATCAATGGCATTCCGACTCACACAAGTACTAGACTTTAAACTGATATGATATCGCTCAAAATCAATCTTTCCATGATTAAATCTCTATTATATCACTGGACAATCTTTCTTTTTCAGCCTCGCATACAGTTCAATATAATATTATATCATACAACCCACTCAGTTGCGCTGTCAATCCACGTCCGATAAGCGGCTCAAAATATTATAATATATATAAAGCCCGCATGGGGACTTTTGTGGTGCGAGTAAATTAACTTCTTGCGCTGTCCACGCCTTCGTGCCGATCTGCGCCCGCCTGCCGTCCCTGTCTCCACATGCCGAGCTTAATTATTGCCATTTGGCAACGGCAACTCTGGGCACAATTCAAGGGGAGGATGTAAGGGGTGTATGTGCACTGCAATTGTATTTTATTTCGTTGATTTACTTTATTTGATTATTTTAAATAGAGGCAGAGGCCGAGGCAGGCAAAAACCCAACGATATGTACAGCATCCGCCAGCCCGGCCAGCCCCCTTTGCATACTCCCCCCCCCTCTGCACATCTGCATCCGCTTTCGCATCCACATCTTATCGTTGCGTTTGCTTTTGATGCATTGTGCCAACAACAATTCAATTCAATTGAATTAAATTTAACGCCATTACTCGAGTGCTTGTCCGCGTTCGCGTCATCCCCGTCGTCATCGTCATCGTCATCGTCGGAACCGCTGCTTCACTTCATGTCCAGCTGCAGTCCAGCTGGCTCTGCAGGTCCATGCACAAGTCATGGCTGTGCTGGGCATTGCCATTGCCCATATGTGTAATCTGTTTGCCAATATTAAAATATTCATTCACCTTAATTGTCAACGGCCTGGCCGGACTCGAGCCCCCTCTCCCCGACCCTGACCTCGGCTCCAGCTCCTGCCACGGTCCCAGTCTTGGTCCCCTTGCAGGCCAGCAACAGAGCCAGGCTTGACTGGCACACAGATCGCCACAACCGCGCCGAAAGCTCTCCAAAAATACACACTCACACACACACACTACATACACAGCAAACAGCTCACACACACACACTCATAATAACTTGATCTCTGCTGAGTTGTCAGCAGAACATCACGAAAATTGTAACGAGCGGCATAAAAAATTTGCTGTATACCCTGTGGGGTCAACTAGAATTTTGGGGTGGCTAACAATATTATAACAAAATGTTATATAAATTTAAGCAAATTTAATTCAGAAATTATGTTTACTTATAAATAAATTTTTATTTTTTTCCTTCATTTAAAATTTAAAAAAAAAATAAATGTTTTAATTGTTAATTTAATTTAAATGCACATATATTTAAATAGTAATATTAATTAAAATTTAATTTACGTTTATGAATTTTACGTTATGGAATTTGTATTGAACTTATTCCTTTATTTTTTTATTTATTTTCTAAGACCAAGAATTTCAATTGACAAAATTTTAAATACTTTATATATAACTATTAAATTAGTAAGCTTTGCAGTTAAACAAGATTTGTATATACTAAAAAATTCTTGAATACTTTAAATCTCCCCAATCAAACTCTAGGGTATTTCACGGTCTGTCAACTGTATTCTCCATTTTACACGTGCATTTCTTTTTGTCTGTTTTAACGTTTTCGTTTTTGTGTGCGAAATTTTTGCCACGGTTGACTGCTGTTGTTGTTGTTGTTATCTTTGTTGTTGTTGTTATCTTTGTTGCTGTTGTTGCTTTTGCTGTTGTTGTCTTGTTGTTGTTGTTGTCTTGTTGTTGTTGTTGTTTTCGTTGTTGCTGCTGTTGTTTTTATTTATCTGCTTTCGTTGTGCTTTTTACGGCATCGGGCCAAGTTGAAGCCCCGGCAAGAGGCGGGCTCGGCAAGCCAGTCCGGCTGTTTGTACCCCCTCGCTGCCACTTGCTCCCTTCCACTCCCCTCCCCCCCTCTCTGCAGCCTCACTGCGTTCCGGGCAGCGGCCCACACGGGCAGCACAACAATTGTAATCACTGGGAATCAGCATGTTTCACATACCAACACGAAAATCTGTCGAACATAAAAAGCAAAAATGTTGCCACCCTCATAAAATGAAACTGGGTAGGTGCCGTTATGTACACATGTGTGTGCCGGGGTGTGCGTGTGTGTGGGTGTGGGTGTGTGCAGCCCATGCCGGTACAAAGTGCTGCGCTGTTCAAAAAAAGAAAGAACAGTCGGACTCTCCTCCTCTCTGGATCGACCCTGTTTGTCCTTTTTTCCTGTGCTAAGTGTACAAAGTTGTGTCATACTTCGCTCTGACGCACCAGGCCACACCCCCTCCCCCTACTGACCCCGCCTCACCTTTGCATCGTGTATGAAAATTCAATTTGCCTTTCAATATTTGTCTCGCTTATTTTGCTCGATGTGCGAGCGGCATTTAAATTTCACGACGAGTTGTTGTAATTAATGATTTTTATGTGGTGCAATAAAAGCGCCGAATGTCGGCAACGACTGCGGCAGCCGTCGACTGTGACTGCGGCAGCGGCAGCGGCAGTGGCAGCGGCAGCGAAAGGATACGCAAGACAATGTCCTGAGCAGTTGTAAAAGCACCGTTACAAGTGATGTGCAATTAGCGAATGGCCAGACGAGTCCAGGCAAATGGATTATAAAGAAAACAATTCAATCTTGCAATTATTTTTTACAACTCTCAATGAGATACTTTGGTACGCAGAAGAACTTGGGTATTCAGAAGATACTTTGGTATCCAGAAGATACTTTGGTATTCTAAAGATGCTTTGGTATCTAGAAGATACTTTGGTATCCAGAAGATACTTTTGTATTCAGAAAATACTTTGGTAGCCAAAAGAAACTTTGGTATTCAGAAGATACTTTGGTATCCAGAAGATACTTTGGTATTCAGAAGATATTTTGGTATTAAGAAGATACTTTGGTATCCAGAATTTACTTTTATATCTTGAAGACACTTTTGTATCTTAAAGATACTTTGGTATCATATGAAGATACTTTTGTATCTAATTTGTATTATGAAGATACTGTTGTACTTTGTATCTCAAAGATACTTTTGTACCTCAAAGATACTTTTGTACCACAAAGATACTTCACAATCCTATCATACTTTTGTATTTCGAAGATACTTTTGTATTTTGAAGATACTTTTGCATCTCGAAGATACTTTTATATCTTAAAGATACTTTTGGAACTTGAAGGTTCTTCTGTATCCAAAAGTCAATTATTGTTTTCAACATATGCTTTTGTATTTAGAAGATACTTTGATTTCCCGAAATTACTGTTCTATATAATAGATATTTTGCATCAAGATGATACTTTTGTATCCCAAGATACTTTCGTATCCGCAAGTTATCTATGTTATTCAAAATATGCCTATGTTTCAGAAGATACTTAAGCATCCAGAAGATGCTTTTTTATTCCAAAGATACTTTTGTATCGACAAGATAACTATTTTATTCAAAACATTCCCGTATTCAGGAGACATTTTGGTTACCAGACAATACTTTTGTATTCAAAGATAATTTTGTATTAAGAAGAAATTTTCATATTTTCAAAGATAATTATGGGCTCACATATACTTTTATTCCCTTAAAAAAATACTTTTGAATCCAAAGGATATTTTTATAATCCGAAGATACTTTTATATCCACATAATATTTTTGTAGTCACATGATACTTTGGTAACCTAAATATACTTTCGGCCTCTTAAGATATTTTTGTAATCAAACGATAAAGTTGTATCCATAATATACTTCAGACTCTTTGGGACATGTATAAATTCGCAAGATATTTACATATTTTCACAATACTCTTGCACCTAAAAGATGTTTTGTTAACCTTATTTTACTTTTGAATTTTTGGGTTTATTCATATATATTTATAATGTTCAATTTCAATATTCACGAAATAGTTGTTTTCGTCTAAAGAACTTATTCCACAGTTTACTTGCGTATTCAAACACTACTTTTGTACCTATTGATGCATCTACAAGATACTTATGTGATGTATTTATTGTATCTTCAAGCTATTCAAACTACAAGTTTCAATTGAATCTTTGACTATCTTATCTTTAAATTAATTTCTATTCACAATTTGCTTTATAGCCACAAGATACTTTAGTGTCTTCATCAAAGAACAATAATGTAGACCACACGGTGTTTTATTGCTTATTAGTTATGGCAATTAAACGTTGAGATCATTTTGATGTTTTAATGCCGAGCTGAAAGCAGAGAGGGTAACATGAATAAACCATTAGGCTAACGACTTTATCTAACGTTATATTTCAGTCGTGATTTATCCAATTCCAAACTCTTAATTGGCAATTCGGCAATGTACTCGATGGGCTTAATTTCCGATTAAGATTATTTAGTTACTCACACTCACACACACACACCCATTGCCTCATTTCTTGTGTCCAGTTGCCTCGTAGTCCCCTCCTCCCCCCTGAGATTTATGCCGCTCTTTGTTTGCTCTGCTCCGTTCTGGTCTGCGAGGCTACTCAGCTACTTGGACACCCGCCCGCGTGGCATGTCAATAAGCCATTTCGTGAGTCTCTCGCTTAGTTTCGGAAATATCGCCTGAATGATTCTCGTGTTAAATTAATTAAATTCAATGCGTGCTCGACAAACATTTGACCAGCAAATGAAGCAACTGCCGAAACTGCCAAACCTGCCGCTTGCGAAATCAAATCGTGTCATAAATTCGCAGTGCCTGTAATTGGCCAAGTCTGTAAGAACGGGGCGTGTCGATATTTTATTGCCGTAGATCTACTCTAAGCCATAAGAGAGAAAGAGAGAGAGAGTGAAGAGGATAAATCAAAAACACTTTCAACATTTTTATTACTCTTCATTTATCACTTCTCGAACAATATGCAATAATTTTCAATTGCATTAATTAGACAGCGGACAGTGTATACAATGCAAAAACACAATCATACACAAAGAGAGAGAGAGAGAGATGGAGATAGAGTTAAGTAAAAGCCGCCTCTAATTAGTGCGCCGCCCACTCTCTTTTTTAATTATAGTTATTTGTTTATTTTCCTTTTTTTTTGCGCAACTGAAACCTCATTCGCAGGCCATTGCCGTGCGGTATTTGTACACGGCAGCTGTTCAAATAGTCGCCACGCCTCCCTCTCTACCGCTGGCACGCCTTCGTCTAAGCCCCTTTTATCGCTCGATGCTGAGTAATTAAATTTAACGCTTAAAACAACAGCAAAACTGAGAAAAAACCAAACAGCCAAACAGGCAAACAGGCGAAGCTGCGAACTGCAAAAAAAGCATCGCACTAACGGGATACAGTTGGTTTTGCAAATCGTTTGACAGCGGGCGCAAAAAATATCGAGTAAAAAGAATAAATATTTCTGCGGTCTGCTAGGGGCCGGGGCCAAAGGTGTGAAGAGAGACAGAGAGAGAGAGAGGGAGAGTGAGAGCTTGGGTGATGTTTATGTTTTGGGGCTGCATTTAAATTGCCTGTGAATTATGTGTAAAAAGCATTCATATCGAGGCATTTCAAAGCTGCGGTTGGCATGAAATTGTTATTAATAATATGCGAGTGTGTGTGTGTGTGAGTGTGTTTGTTAGTTGCGAGTATTCATATTTACACAGCATCCTTTTTGTATCGCTCTGTATTGTTGCTGTCCATACAAAACGTATTTTTGCAGCTGTCGCCTTTGGCTTAAGCGGGTTTATTTTGGCATTAATGACAGGCACTTTGTGTAATTGGAATTTGTTGCATTAGCAACCGATTTTAAGTGGCATTTAAATCAATTGCAGTTGACACTGAGTGCCCCCAAATGAGCCAAAAATGCGTTATGCTACGCTTAGACTTATATTGGTCACAACAGCTCACTGAAATTGGATTAGTTCGATTAATAATTAACAATAAATAAATCTCTGTAAAATTTAATTGGCAAGCTTATATGTTTCTTGTTATTATGTTCGATAATTTTATTAGATTTGGATTTCATTTACAGCAATGATAGAAATTTTTTCTGTTGTCTAAGATCTATTTTGACCAATTGGAAATGTTATTTAACATATGTTATCCCTGTTTGCCATAGGTACTTTTTCATTACATTATCAGAGACACTAATCGATCTCTGTGTGAATGTCTATAATAGTGGAGTTGCTCTAGACAATGTACGTTTTTCATTTGCATCAATGATTGAGCTGTAAAATGTAGTTGGAAAGCAGATATCTTTTTTGCTCTTAAGCTCAATTCATTAGAGTTGCAAAGGAATGATTACATTGACTATGTTAACATTTAGTTAACAGCCAGCATATGTCTTTCTTTATGTTATCTAAGATTTATTAAGACCAATTGAAATGTCAACTATTATATGTTACCTCCGTTTGCGTTGAGGAGTTTTTAATTAAATTAACAAACAGACTCATCGATTTCTGTGGATGTCTATAAATGATTAACAGCTCAAGACTTCTCATTTCCATTAATAATTTTTCTGTAAAATGTGATTGCCAAGTAGATATCATTCTTTCTGTTATATACTTTGATATAAGTTTCAATTGTCATAACTTCGGTTGCTTATCTTAGTTCAACATTAATATCTATGAGACATCAATTTCTGTGTTAAATTTAATAAATGATTAACAGATGCGAACTGCAGCCGTATCGATTTCAACATATGTTAATCATAGTTTCAACATAGGTTTAACCTTTAACTATTTACAATGACTGTTAAAGAATTGTTCTTCCAAAGCCGGCCACATTTATTTTGCTTTCCTTAATACACTTTCATTTATTCTTATGTTAATAACCAGACTGCATTTTGCATATTAGCATTAATCGTTTAATCAGTGATGCATTGTCGATAAATCTAAATGCATAGCTCTGTTAATGAGCAGCTCTGCACAAACACAATGAACTGAAACGACTGAGATCAATTAATCAAATGACTCCTTAATTCATTCGTCTCTGACCTCGCATAGCATTAACAGTCATACAGAACCAACTCATAATCATCTCTGCACACTTCATTGACCTCCATCAGCATAAGAAATCGCATACCTATTTTTCAGAGTCCACTCATTAGAGCCTTCTACGATCGACACCCAATCGACACCGACTCGAACCGAAGCCGAAGCCGAAGGATGACCCAGTGGCAAAATAGATATAAATCGTGCGACATTAGTCGCCGAGACAATGAGCAGCAGAAGCGCAACAAAGAAAACGGCGGGTTGACTAATTAAGCGACATTTGTCAAGAGGATTTCGCTGCAAATTGAATGTAAAGCGAACTGATAAGCTCGACCGAGCAACTGCAGTGCCAATGTAATCAATTCGAGGCGAGCTCCAAGTCGGGTCTGTGTGGTTATGAATGATGGGCTAACATTCACAATTACGCCAATTGCTCATACGAAGCATGAGTGGGCGGGGCGGGTTGGAGGTGGAGGCGGGCGAACGTAAATTGGGGAAATTCAATTATGCCCGAAGACCGACAGCGACAACTTTGTCTTGTCAACGTGTGCCCCCGTTATTTGTGAAGGAAGTCGTCGAAGCGTTGCTAAACCGGATGAAGGTGGAACTGGAACAGGCTCAGGAATCGAGGGAGGGCGCGTGGAGTGGGGGAGGAAGGTTGGTGGGCAGAAGGGAGCTGCAGTTGTGGCTACAAGGTACGAGGCTGGTCAATTGATGGGCTCGGGATGCGTAGCAGACGAAGGAGAAGGCGCAGTCGGGTAGGGTAGGGGGAAGGGAGACAGGGCTGGGTGTGTGTGGGGGTGTGTGTGTGTGCGACTGTGGCCGTGGCCGGGCCACGTTGCATGTAATCAAACAGTTTGCGTAGCAATTTTCGATTATCGTTTGACTGATTTCGTGTTAAATCAATTAAGACATTGCCCAACGTTGCCTCCAACGCAATGGGACGTGCGGTCAGCCTGAGTATTCGTGCCTGGCGCCTATTTATCTAATATCCTGCCCAGCACACACACAGACAGGCATTAAGACACAGACACACTCACACACACCCAAACTTACCCACACAGCGGCAGCGGCAGACAACACAATTGTTTTGTGCCTTATTGATTGGACCCGCAGACTTTGGTCTTTCTTCCTCACTCACTCACTCTTTCTGCATCTCACTCTTTCTTTTGGCTGTGCCTATCTCTTTTTTCTTTGTCTCTTGCTCTCTCTTGTGCTCCCCCTCTCTCTTTTTCGGCCTGTCCGTCTGTCGTCTTGATTAAAGCTGTGAGAAAACGCTTTTGAAATGTGCAATTTTCAATTTATGAAAAAGCCACGCCCCCCTACTGCCTCCTGCCCCATTCAGTTGGCAACTGACAAGCACAGAAGTTGCCGCTGTTGCTGCTGCTGTTGTTGCTGTTGCTGCTGCTGTTGCTGCTGCTGTTGTTGTTGCTGTGGCTAAAAGTTTATCAAAAACTTTGACTTTGCTTTATTTTGTAACCGCATAAACACTTTGAAATAGACCGATTCGGAACGAAGTCGAAGTGAGTGGAAAACTTTGGATGCCCCCCTTTTCTTCTGGCATCCCCCCTCTTGCGCCGCACCCTCCTCTCCCCTTGCCGTAAACGGTCGTTAACAAGCCGAAAAGATTGCAACAAAATTCAAATTGAAATTTTGGGAAAATTTCTTGCAAACTGTCGCACACTTCTGCCACGCCTACTGACGAGGGGGAAGTGGGGAGAGCCCCTCACTGTGGAACTGGACTGTGACACACGTGTCTCACAACAGTCCCCCCAAAGTATTTTCAATTATTCAACAGTTGCAGCTACAAATTCGAAGCGAAACATTTGAAATGTGATATAAATAACGAGAAAATTTATCGATAAATTTGGGAAGATTATTTGCAAATGAGATAGCCAAATTCGATCAATGGAAAATTATCTTCCTACTGAATTACTTTTTTTTTGCATTAAAAAGATCAATACATCTTTATGAAGAATTAATCTTATCATATCCATTAACTCTTATGGAATTCTTTATCATACTTAAATAGTTTCAACATTTATTGAATTGAACAACTTCATTCAATGGGAAATGATTTGACAAGTTGTATATTTAGTATCAGGAATTTATTTATATATATCGTATCTGTATTTATATAAATGTTATATAAATAAGCATTTATTCTTAGCTGTAATACGAGTAAATAACAGTTCATTGCTTATTTTGCCTTCTTGAAGTGAATGATGAATGTTTTCCACAACACTCGAAAAATGTTTACTCACTTGAAGCAGCTCAGTTTGCCTTCTTGCAATTCTAATTGAATAACAATTGTGGTTATTTATATCGCGTACCCCCTTTGTGGATTGCCTGCCAGGCAATTATGCATGTTCAATCGAGACCAGGGGATGGCACTTAACCTTTAACTGGGCCGCGTGTGTGCTTCAGCTGCTGTCTGCTCCCCCAGAAAGCAGTTTCGGCTGCCGGCTGCATGAATTGCCAATGAGCAAAAGTGACGGCATATGAATTAATGAGCAGACGCAGCTCTACGCCGACACCGGCAATAATAACAGCAGCAGCAGCAGCAAACACTACAATAAGAACAGCAACAACAACAACAACAACAACAACACATATCAATGGCACTATCGAGTGTGATAATCCGCAGGCCTTTTGCATTTGCTTTCACTTTTGCCGAATGCCTTTGCGAGCGTGTGAAATATTCATGTGCTGCTTGTGGTGCGTGGGTGTGTGTGTGTGTGCGAGTGTGAGTGTGTGGGTGTTGGCTGCCTTTACTTGCTCCACTTTGCCAAAACATGCAGGAGATTTTCACAAACAGTGCGAGAGGCGTCAGGCAAATGTGACCTGCAACGGAAATATGCTACGAGCTGAGCGACCCTGCTAATCATATTTTACTATATATATATAATAACTATATATATATATATATATTAATTATGTACCGCGAATATCTTTGGGGTCAGCTTTCTTTTGTGTCTCCCCTCGTACGCTTTGCTATTTGCGCTGATTGAATTTGCTGGGGCGCGCACAAAAGTATGCAATGCATTTCGTAATGCACGCGTGCACAGGGTGACCAGAGTGACAGACTGACATGCTAATGATGTGCAGAGAGTGAGAGGAAACATAGAGAAAGAGTGCGCAGAGAGACGGTGAAAGGGGGAGCGAGGGGAGCGGGAACTGAGGTTATGTCAAAACGTTGGCCACACTGAGCTCATTTTACCTAGGGCCACGCCCACCACTTTGCACAGATTCATGCATAAAATTATAATAAATCATGGAACGCAATAAATATGGCACCCACATAGCAGCAGATACTCCCCCTCCCCTCCTCTCTTCTCCCTTCCTCTTCCTCTCTGACTCTTCCTCCTCCCCTGCTCGCCTGCGTGCGTGGGCGTCGATAAGCTGCCCCCGAAAAGCATCTAAACATAATCGAAAATGCTGCTGCCCCTGCTGCCCCTGCCCCTGCCTCTGCTGCTGCTGCTGGCTCTGCCGCTGCTTTCTTGTATTTAAATATAAATGAAAATGTTTTGCAGCCTGATTGCGGCATATTTTGACGCAGCCTCTGGGCACTCAGCTGAGACAGTGACGGACGAGGGTGAGGTGGGGAGGGGAGGGGAGGAAAGTGGAATATGTATTTCGCCGCGTTTTGCTTTTCTTTGATAAAATCACGTACAGCTTCTGGCCAGAGAGAACGCTCTCCCCCTCTCTCTCACACTCCCTTACTCTCTCTTCCTTCCTTTCTATCTCTCTCTGTCTTTCTATCTCCAAAAAGGGCTTCAGTCGTGAGTTTAATGCGCCACAAAGAGCCTAACGCCTTTTTGCTGCTCGCCTCAAGTGTTGATGCCTTTGTTGTTGCCTTTGCTGCTTCTGTCGGGGATTCACTTCCTCATTGTGTGCTGTGCTGGTTGAAAAGTCACACATATGACAAGGGGCTCTTCATAGACAGCAAAGTGCTGGCCATTTCGCGGGCTGTTTAAGAGAAGTGACAATCATTTGACACCATTTTGAAGTTATTCTATTGTAGAGATATTAAAAATTTTACATATTATAATGATTAAGGCTTAAATTACATATTGTATTAAATAGTATATATTCATTATTCATTCATTTAATAAAAGAGGTTATCGAGTCATCAAGTCATTCTGCTGTGAGGTAAAAAATTCTGTTAGGTGCTATCATTTCTTTCTTACTTATTAATATACTAAATAACTACCGATCCTACTGTTGCAGAAGGAGGCCATTGCTAAGTTAGAAAGTCCACATATTTTCAACAATATTGCAATGACTCTGTTGAGCAATATCAACACTTTTAAACCTTATTTGATATCATTCTGTTTCTCTGTTGGAGAAGAAGGTAACAGATCTATTAAATACTTATTACAATAACATTGCAATCACTCTGTTAAGTAGTAACACTACTTCATAGCATCACTTGTTAACATTCAGCTCAGCAAATGAGGTTACAACTCGGTTAGGCTGTAATAACATAAACTATTAAACTCTCTTAAGCAGTAGCAACAAATTTTTACATTACTTGTTAAGATCTTTTGACACAGTTGTAGAAGAAGGTTGCAGCTTTGTTAAACACTAGTAACAGATACTATTAATAACATTGTAACCACTCTGTTAAGTGGTAATATCGCTTCATAATTTTACCTTTTAACATTTAGTTCTGCAAAACGAGGCCACAGCTCCGTTAGGTACTAACAACATAAAGTTAACAAATTGTTTTTATTTTTATTAAATTTGACCTCGAGCCAGCAACCATGAGATTTAAAAAATAATGTTGTCCAAACGCTATAACTAAGTGTTTACAATATTTCAATCACTCTAACAACACTTTTTAACATAACTTAATACGGTTTCAGCTCTGTTAAACAGCATTAAATGATACTTTAGACAACTTTGCAATCACTCTTTTAGGTACTAACATCACTCTTGTACAATACTTTATAGTATATAATAGTACTGCTAATAAAAAAGGTCAACGATAGGTGTCGAAAATCTGTTAGCCAATATTGACAGACACTGTTAACCATAGTTTACACTCCCTGTAACCAGTAAAGTGATTATGTCCTAGTTATGCAACACCTATAAAACATGCATCAACTCATAATAGTCAAGTTCGCACTTTTCTGTCAACAGTAGATTAACATCACTCTGTTGTAAGAAGATTAACTGTTAACTAGCAAACAATTCAATTAAGCATAAGCCGATAAGGCGACCTACTTTCCTATCTTCCTCTCTCTCTTCAAAATGTCATTCATTATTTATAATTTATTTGCGCAACAACTGGGACCGCCCTCGCTATCGCGACTTATGGCACTTTCCGGCGCTAGCTACTCGGATATGCATATTGTTTCCATATCTTATTGAGCCAATCTGCTAAACGCATTCGCAAACAAAATGTGCAGCGATGAGAATAAGTCAAACATATCGTGAGTCTCGTGACTTTTGAGCTCTGCAATGCCTTTTATGCATAATGAGTGGGAATAGAGGAAATGGGAGGGGGGATAACCACAGTGACAAGCAACAAGGCAGCCCACGCGACCCAACTGCAGTACACAAGGTATTCTTTCACTGCCTCCCCTCCCCCACTCAACCCCCGCTCTGCCTCTACACCTGCCATTGGCAAATGCAAGTCAAACAAATTTAAGTACTTTCATGCGCCATAAGAGCCACCTGATAGGAATCTTTTATTTGTGCACGTCCCTCCCCTGCTACCTTCTCTCTGCCCTACCTGCTTGGGTGTTTTTTTCCACTCTGTAAGCGCAAATACAGCTACTGAGGCAGCCGCTGCAGGCGAGCTTTTATCTTAGGGACTAAATGCGTTTTGCATATGGCAAGGAGGAGGATGAGGGGGGTGGAGGGGGAGGAAGGATCAGGCAAGGTGGTATGGGGAATATCATGTGCGTCTTTCGTATCTGCGCGCTTTGTGCGATTTATGAATTAACTTTTTTGAATGAAGTCAACTCGCAGCACACACAGAGAGACACACAGAGGAAGATGGGAAGGAAGACAGAAGAGAGAAAGGCAACAGCGCAGTCGGAGATGCAGGAGACAAGGCAAATCCTTACAAATGTTGGCAGACATATGTAGAAAAGCTTAGAATTGCAGCAGCAACAACAACAGCTGCAGCTGCATCTGCAGCACTGCAATTGCACAAAGTAAACCCCCAAACCCAACCCTGAGTTGCGACCCGAGCGCCCCCCCTCCCCACCAGATTTTGTAAATGGCGGATAAATAAAAGCGAGCACCGTGGAAATTCGCAGATTGCTTGGGCACTGATAAATGGCAGCTCTTGTGTCTTTGACGCGCCATATACCCGCTCCCACCCGCGTACCCTTTGACCCTTTGCCTTCTTCGCTGTACTGCATCATATTAGTCCCAGTGCAGCGGCTGACACTCTGACTAACTAACTGACTGAGTGACTGACTGAGTGAGTGAGTGACTGACTAACTGCGAGTCTAACTGACTGCAAGACTGATCGACTGACTGACTGAGTGAATGACTGACTGCCTGACTGTTTGCTTGTTTGTCTAACTAACTGTCTGTCTGCCTGTTTGTCAGTCTTTCTATCTGTCTGTCTGTCCCACTCCCAGCTGAATGACTTGACTTGCCGTTTGTTTTGACATAATTTCCACTTGCCTTCAAGTGCGACTGCATTATGAATGCCTTGTGAGTGTGTTTACTGATTGCATATAGATAGGACTTATTCCAGTTGTTTACCGACTTGAAGAGTATTCTAGAAATTCGGACAGCAAACTGAGTGCTTTCAATGGAAGAAAAATGATAACGAAACAAGTTGCAAAATGCGCTAGGCTTTGATATGGGAAGTGGGTTAAAAGACCTTAGTTGATAAAGACCTAACGACAGATCAGTTCTATTTCCATATTCAACTTCTTTACCTTCTCATGTGATATGAACTACTGGCAACTGGTGGAAAAATGATAACAAAACAAGTAGCAAAAGGCGCTAAACTGTGCTAGAAACTGACTTCAAAAACCTGAGGTAAGAAAGACCCAACGACAGATCAGTTGCATTTCTATATTCAACTTCTTTACCTTCTCATGTGATATGAAAACAAGTTGCAAAAGTCTCTTAACTGTGCTAAGTCATTAAACGGGAAAGTGGGTTAAAAAACCTTAGTTAAGAAACACCTAACAACAGATCAGTTCTATTCCTAGACTCAACTTCAATATCTTCTCATGTGATGTGAACTCCTTGCAACTAGTAGCCAAGTCAATCTGTAGTCTCATAAGTACTGTGCTTATCACACTTGATGCCCCACCTCTCCTCTAACAGAAGCTTGGAATGGAGCGTATTATGCCATTCAATCCGAGTCACTTCTATGGACTCAGAGAGTCAGAGTCATGCGGAGCACTTAGTTCTTGTGTTTAGCAGCTGCACTGATAAGAACGCGATGAGCTTGCACTTTGCCCCCGTCGCTGATATTAATTTCTCTCTCCAACTTGAGCCAAAGTGCAGAAGTCATGCCAAGAGAAATAATAAACCAGGGAGAAGAGAGAGTGAGTGGGCGTGGAAAACTCTCAGGAATCATAATCATTGTGGAACTCACGCGAATGTCAGTGCTAATGCGCTTCAATGTCAAATTGTGAGAAGCAAAAAAGAATCTATATATAACACACATACATATAAATATACTTTATATATATGTGTGGATGGATTCGAGCAGAAGAAGTGCTCGACGTGGCTAGGCCTAAAAAAGCAAACAAAAGCAAAGGCAAAAAAAGCAAAGCAAACACAAAAACAACAAGCAGACATTTTATGGCTGTCATTGTCGGAAATTGGGATTGGGATTGAGTTTGGGAAGGGCAAGGGGAGGGGAATCAGGTTCAGGAGTTCAGTTTTAGGGGGATTTGTCTTTGTGTCTTTATGTCTAGCGGTTAAGTGCTTTGACGCCTATGGCCTTTCGAATGCCGGCGACACAAACAGACAAAAGCTTCTTTTGACTCGCCTCTCTCACTCTCACTTCTCGCTCTCACTCTCGCTTATCCTTTGTCATTTTTTGTTTGTCTGATTCCCGTTTGCACTCCCCCGATAAAAATTATGTTGCAGTGTTTCTTATTTATGGTTCGGCATGGGTCGTCAAGTGAGATTTATGTCTCTATTGTTTCAGGCGTGCACTGCGAGCACATACGATGAATTTATCTGCATTCTAATTCAATAAGTTGTCGCCATTGAATAGAGCCAACTACACTCATAACTCATTAGGCGCGTATAATAAATTGCACACTGCAAGATCATAGACAGAGAGAGGGAGAGGGAGAGATATAGTCTGCTGTATTTGTATGAATATAGAGTTGCCAGACAGTCTTGTCTTTCAACTGTTTCTTTTTTGGGGATTCCTTTTTCGATTTGCATATTTATTTGGTACTCAGCTGCCGGAACTACCCGACTTCAACTGGCTCTGCTCTGTTTAATGAACTGTACATGAAGAAATTATATTTTGCTAAACAAGCAGGGAGAGCAGGAGAGTGTGTGTGCGAGCGAGGCAGAGATGAAGATACAGAGAGACAGGCGTAGATACGGATACACTCACATACAAATGCACAGTTTAATTTTTGCTTGTCAAGCTTAATTTGCGCTTGAATGCATTGCCTGTCTAGTGTGTGTGTGTGTGTGTATCGACGTGTGTGTGTGTGTGGATTGCATGCACGAATGGCAGAAGCAGAATAAGAAGAGGAGGAAGAACAGCAGAAGAAGTGGAAACTTTTATCCTTCGGCCCGCTCCGTCAGCAATTGTTGTTGTTGCCGAGGCCGATAGCCGATACTATACTCAGCCGAGCTTGTTGTCATTTCGCATTGCATGTCAGGCAAGCAGAGCAATATAATTACAGCGTGGTCAGCCTAAAAGGGGATACCATGCTTTCGATTTCAGTTCTCGCTCTTTCTTACAAGTTTAACTCTTACTTTTGCCTGCTTTTCTTTGATATTGTGCATTTTCTCTTGGCTGCCACTGTAGTCAGTGCGCACTGTAGCTGGAAATTGATTAAGGTTTCAGTGTTTCAGTTATATTATTGAAATTGATGAGCCTTGCGGTTGATTTTGCCCAGCCTGAACGACTTTCCCTTTGCCCTGCAGAGTGCTGTAGGAGCAGGCGGAGACAGCAAGATAGAGGGGAGGTGTGGGGGCCTGGCAACCTCTATTTGATATGCTATTAGCGATGCGGCTGCCGTGCCGAGCGGAGAATAAGATGAAATAACGCCAGGCCACTAATGCGCATTGATTTTCACGTTTCCACTGGCGTCATTTTCCATTGTTGTTGCTGTTGCTGTTGTTTAGCTGCTGGTAGTTCATCTCATCTCATGGCAGCGGATGTGGTTAAAAGCATTTACCCAGCTACCTTTTTCATAGACCATTAAATTTGCATTTGACGCTGACTAGCTCGATTGGCAGCAGGGGAATGTAGTCGTGGAGGGGGGAGGTGGGGTAGATGTATTTCTCTGTGCTGCGGGCAAAACTTCTAAATATTTAAGAAGACCTTCCGTGCACGTTCTTCTTCTTCTTGACTAATACCTTCTATTTGTACACTCAAGAATGGAAATCGAGAAAAGTTTTGTGCAAACTTTTTAATTCCATAAATATCTGGCTGATTGCGAGCCAAAGACTGCAGTTCCTCCTCAGTTCCAAAAGGAATTAGGTGGACTAGAGTAAAGTGCAGGATATGCAGAGGAATACGAAGAGCTAAGTCTGTTCTTTCATATTCATAGGTATTCCATATGCATACAGGGCATCATAAGTCTTTTATTTTATTGCAATTCCAAGCTATCACAGAGACTAGTCAGATATCTCTTCTCCATTGGTATAATCATCTTGAAAGCATAGTAAAGTTTCCCTACCTTAAACCATTTCCAGGTTTAGTGAATAAATCAGTTTGTTTAAAATGGAAGCTGCCTCTCTTCATCCCTTTCCCGTATTAAATGTGTCTGAAAATGCTGCATGGCTCTGTGTAGAAATCGATTCATTGTTAGCATCTGTTTGAATACTCATGAATCATTCATGAATCGCTTGCACAAATGCAAATCGCGCAAATCTTTACAACAAACAAAGCCGTCGCCGCTGCTCGAACACAAAAACGCGACTAAACAATGTTAAATGTTAAATAATTATTGCGAAACAGCTGGAGGGACGTCCACTGGTCCGACTGGGAACAATGAAAACAATAAACATTTATTTACTGTTTACTTTTTGACAAAATTTATGGCCTAATACAGCTGTGCCACGCCCACCTACCCACCTACCCCAGATCGCATCTCTTTGTCCACAAAGCAGGAGGTTTTTTATTTCCTTTTTGTTTTTTAGGGGAAAAAAAACTCAGTCGATTTATGGAAACAACACTGTGCAACAAATTGCAATTGTCTTTATTATTTCACACTAATTCATTGATAGTTTCGTTAGTGTTTTAGAATTTAAGCTAGCAGGGCATATTAAATGCAGTAATAGTTACGGAAAAGGCATAATAAAGTAGCAGAATCAGTTGGGATAAGTTGGTTAAAGAGATAACAGAGTTTGTTGGTCGAGTGAATAGATATATTACTTCATAGACTTATGATTAAAGTATATTGATTAAAGTATATATTCGTATATAATATTGTATATTTATTTGATTTACCCTTCAATATAAATTTTTAATATATTCTCTACTCCCTAGTTGATAGTTCCTTTTAGGTCTACGAAGTGTTTAATTTATTCTTTTACCTTTTCAATATAAACATTCCGTGATATCTACTTCCAAGTTGATAAATCCTATTACTCTACAAACTGTATCGAAAGATTTCTCAAGGCAAGTGACTTGAACTTATACAACAGCAGTTCGATCTCAGGCCTTCTTTCGCAAATAACACCTTTAGTAGGACTCTTTCTCTATATCTTATCTCTTTCGAAATGCTAAATGTCTTCAAATCGCAAACAATTCAAGACCGTCTTCTAGCTGCAATAAAGAAGCGTGCTAGAATTGTAATCCGACAAATTGTGGCATTAAATTAAACGGCATTTCGGTACATACTTTGTAAGATGCGGCAGGAGCAGGCGTGGCACTATAGCTTTTGAGAAGCCAGGCAGGCAGGCAGGCTGGCGGGCGGCTGACCGACTGGCAATTATATTTATGAATGTCCGACTACCGAGGGGCATTCTCCGTGTTTACTTCGAAGCAATTAAAAGCAACTGCAGTGGCAGCTGAAGCAGCCCTGGCGAAGCGAGTGCTTTATCATATTTGTCTGCGAGTTCGTATTTACTAAGGTTTTTACCGGGAGAGCAAGGAGCAGTGAGAGAATGGTGGGTGGAGAGAGAGGAGAGGAGAGAGCATCCCGGCAGACATATGAAAAGCCTTGCAGTTAAATGGCCACTCAGGAAACGAACTTCGTTTATATTGTGTCAGGATATAGTAGCTTTATGTTTGTGAATACGAATGGAAGTAGGCACTGTGCAGGAGAAAGAGAGGGGGGAACGCGGTGGGTTGAAAGTGTGGAGCAGAGCTTGGTCTGTGCTGCACAAATAACCTCGGGCCCGTAAAAGAAATACGTTTACTATGTACTAAAATTGAGTAAATGCTGCCATTACGGGCTGCAGTCAGGCACAGTCCTAGCTGAAGCAGCAGCAAAGGCAGGAGATGGAGGTGGAGCCACCCCATGCTGAAGTAGGTCCTGGTACTTGTCCTGTATGTGCTGTGCTATTATTTTGAGTGCACACAACTTGCCTGGCTCAGCAGTAAAAAAGACAACAATGGAAATGCGAAGCACCCAGCTTCAATTGCCGGGCAATAAATGTGATACGGGGGATTCTGTGGCAGCACTTCCTATCTCCTTCCCACACACCTCCCTTCTTGGGCCAATGGACACTGCACACACAATTAATCGTTTGCAGCGTTTGCTAAAATCAATTATCGACACCTCTCAAGACCCACAACCCCAGCCCAGTAGACTGCGATTGATATCGATAATCGAATTAAGCTCATTCGTCAGAGGTCTCTGGATTCACTTTGGCAGCAGGGATGCCATGAGAGAAATGCAAACAATTAAACTGCGAACTGTAAAGAAGACATGAAGATAGAAAGAAAGGTCTTTGAGCTCTTGGAAAGAAAGGTCTTTGAAAGCTCTATGATAGGTCAGAAAATTGACAACTTAAACTTAGATGAGAAACGGAATCTTACAAATTGAAACCCTTAGAACCACAAACTATATTCACATAGGATAATACGCTGTGCCAGGGGATAAAGACTTTGGCTTTCACTTCTTTGCAATGCCAAGTCTCGAGGCTGATTTGATGTGAACAAATCGTGATTCCCATAGCAGAGGGGCTAATGGAGTGGAAGAGCTCCGGTCTCAGTAAACCGACCCGGACTCCGCTCCTGTCTCCACCTCAGCATGCTTGCACTTTGTCAACGTTATGCAAATTTGCAGCCACAAGAGCAGCAAGTACAGTTACATTCAAGGTAACAATCAGAGCATTCCACAACAGCAGCAACAACAGCAGCAAAAGTGCCTGGAAGTTTTCCTCTTTTTTTTCTGCTTTTGTGCGAAGTGGCTTACCACATAAATTTGCACTTTCGTATTGTTTGTCGAGCACTTGAGGTACGAAATCGAGGCACGTCGAAGGTTGCAAATGACGAGGGAGGAAGAAGGAGACGTGCAGAGACGTTTCCATAGTAATTGACAGACTTTGTTTTCGTTTATTGGACCAAGTATTCTTAAAGCACCCAACCTATTCAGTTTCCACATTGCCCTTGCTCAGTGCTCGTTCCGCGACAATGTAATAGTTCTTATTGCGATTCAGATTGAGGGAGAAGTCCGATTTCTGGACCATCAACATGTTGGCCAGGAAGGCCTGTCTCTCCATCTCTCTGGTATCATGACGCGGATTCGCCTCTAAGGGCTTTATCGACTCTTTTTCGAAGGGCATAGGAGTTGTTGTTCCTATTTGGCAGCTAGCATTACTGATGAAATGCTCATTGGACTTAAGAAACTGCTCTGCTTCCTGTAAACGTTTGTAGAATTTCTTGTCGTCCGTCTTCTTTGGCTCCCGCTTACCGAGATTCTCGATTCTCTTGTATATGTTATGCAGGTCGAGGAATATCTCGGCAACGTCCTCGTCCACCGACTTTGAGTGCACCATATACGAGTTGAGGGATTCCTTAATCGATTGTACCTCATCATGCAACTGATCGTAGGATCGCAGATCGGCGATAACCTTAGGCACAATCAGAGCCATCAGAGTGTCGATGTTCTCGGTCAAGTACGGCGATTGCATCTGCAGGAGAGTCTTTTGCACAATACGCTCCACCTCTGACTTTTCACTGTCGGAAGATTGCACCGAGGCTTCGCTCATCTCGTGCAGTGTTTGCAGTTGATTAAGACTCTCCTCCTTTCTGTCAGTCACATTTAGTCTGTCCGAAGATGATGATAGGCTAATAGAAGTGTTTTCAGCCATAATTGAAGATAATTTGTACAAAATATACCGGTAATTTTGAGTTTCTGATAATACGAAAATATTTCGAATCGCAATACTTCAGATTTACTTTGGGCACGCAGCCTACCTAGATGAAATGTCTAAATACAGTCGCCTGAGCTCTTCAATTGACATAAAATCATATGTTTTTTGGGTATTAATGTATTTTAAGTGTTTGGCATTTCTATACCTTTTGACCATTTTTATACTCTTGCAGAGGGTATATTAATTATATTCTGAAATAGCACGCCATAGGAGTCAATCTAGCCATGTCTTTTAGTTCGTCTCTCCGTCTGTCTGTCCAGGGGGATGGTCTGCCCGTCAGGATGTCTGTAGATACGTCCGCCGTCTCTCGGTCATTCTGTTCGTCCATCTGTTTGTCCATCAGTCTGTCGGTCCCTCTGTCTGTCTGTCCAGCTCTTGGTTCGTCTGTTTGTCCAGTTCCGTCTGGTTTTTCCATCTGTTTGTCCGTCCGTCTGTCCGTCCGTCTTTGTCTGTCTGTCTGTCCGTGCGTCTGTGTGTCCGTGCGTCTGTCTGTCCGTCTGTGAGTTCCAAACGTAATGAAGGTATGCCATCTGCTGTCATGTCCGTGTCCAAATTTTTTAAAAATATACTTAAATATGTAAAATGCCCTTAAAAAAGAACTTTAACTCCATAGAAGTGAAATTTAGTACTTATACGTAGTATTGAACAAGGGATAGCCGAGAATTCCGCGAGTTATCATGGTAAGGGACAGAGCGAGATATCCGTCCTATCCAAAACATCGTAACAGTGTGGTTTATTGTCAATTTAGTTGTCGATTTTCATGTCCGTCTGTCATGTCATCCAAGATCTGTACCAGTGCGTCAAAAACCTTCTTAACATATATAAATACTAGTGGTATATACACAACAACAATTTTTTACGCTACAGTCTGCCTGTCCGTCTGTCTGTCCATCTTTCCATCCGTCTGTCCGTCCGTCTGTTTGTCCGCTTGTCTATCTGTCGGTTCTTCCGTCTGTCCGTTCGTCTCTATGTTCATCTGTCCGTCCGTCCGTCTGTCCATCCGTTCGGCCATGCGTCCGTTTGTCTGTCTCTCCGTCTGTCGCTCCTCCTGTCCGTCCGTCTGTTGCAACGCAAACTAGTCGCTCAGTATTAAAGATATTTTGATGAAACTAAGCACACATACTTTATATAACTTCCTGTATATAAATCGAACAGTCGGATCGCACCAATATATCAAATAGCTGTCATATCGAAAGAATTTTGTTATTTGTCAAGATGTTGCTAACAAGTTTGGTCACAGTATTCTGCAGAACAATTTACTACTTGTATAGAAAAGATTCGAGAAAAACCTGAACCTTCCCCATGCCGTAGGTACCCTTCGTTCCCATTTAAGTCTTTAAAATAAAATACTAAAATAAAAGCTGAGATTGAAACAAAATGCTTCCTAGCATAAGTTGATGCCTCGACTGCTAACTGAAGACTGCAGGCAGCAGATACGTAGTGAAGTAGTGTAGTGGGCAGCCCCAGGGAATTTGTTCACTTGCCATGGTCACGAGCGCTAAATCAATTTCCAAATAGAGAACTGCACACTATTTCCTGCCTGCCATGTCCAAGCTCGTGCAGCCCGAGCATATTTCGTCGCATTTTTATGAGGCATGCAAAAAATGCCTACGCACGGCGCTTAGTGACGATGTGTGTGTGTGAGAGTGTGTGTGCAGAGGGAGAAGGGTGAGCAGAGTGAGCTGGCGTGGACGCAGCAGAGTCTCGTTCGCCAATGGTTATGTCGATGCTCATGGCATTCCACGCGGTGCTGGGCGCTGTCAACAATCACGAACCAATTGTCTATAAATACCAGCAACGTTAAGGCAAGCTCACTCACATCCAGAGCAGCTATCGCCCCCTCTCCGTCTCGGCTTACCGAACCCCTAGCCGGCAGTTCCAATCCCCCCTTGGCCTACGCACAAAACTGTCATGACAGTCCCAAGGCCTGCGCTACGTACGGGCTTCTGGGTACTCCGGAGCTCAGCTCTCGGTTCTCAATTCTAGGTATTGCGTACTGGGTACTGGGAACTGTGAACTGGGTCTGGGTTCTGGGTGCCCCATTGCTACTTCCGCTCTGTCGTTTTTCATTACATCGCATGTAACTTCCGGTTTGTTAAAGCGACACGCACTGCGCGTCCCAGTCGACTACAACGCCAACGCCAGCACCAGCTCGCAAACTTCCTCCAGCCAGTGTCCCCTTGTGTCCTCACTGTCCGCCACCCCCGTCCCCTTCTCGTTGTTATGGCTGCTGACATCCGTGCAAACAAACGAGCCATCGAACGAACGAACCGAACTGGCACTGCCCAGACTCGAGTTCCCCTTCCTATTCAGGCCTCCCTCCTCTCCCTCTCCCTTCCAGCCACCGATCGCCTGCCGTTCGCCTGGGCCTCCATTCTGTTTGTCCGCACGTTTAGACTGGAAATGACAAATTCACTGTAGGTGGGCTCTCGGGTGGGCTCTCCGGGCACTCGGGCTCCCGGCCGCTTTGCTTAACTCCTCCAACACGTTTGCGACTCAGCAAACACCATCATCAATTTCCGTGGGGAAATCACACAACATTTTTGCACAAACAAAATGTTTACTTGCTTCTAGGCTACCGATTTTTGCATGCCCATTTTGTCTGTCGGTCTGGCAGACCGACTCTGTCTGTCTGTCTCTGTCTCTGTCAGACTGTCTATCCATCTGTCTGTTTGTCTGCCCGTCTGTTTGTGGCATATTTCAGCTTATCTTCCCGAACACCGAAGCAATACTTCAGTTTAGATTATTGCATCAAGTATTTTTTGCAATCTTGATTAAGTTTTTTGCTTGTGGAAGTCATTTAAGTTGAGCGAAAGCACCTAGTGGATAATGCTGGGTACATTGATGCCTTGGATATGTTATTTCAATCAAACTTTACCTTATCTACTTCTTTAATTTTCTTCTCATTATTCTTTGCACAAATACAGTTACCTGTGGCTTATACCTTGTGCTGTGTATCTTTATCTCGTTATTGAGACTTCTTGCAATTCCCAATTGGGTTTTTAATCACATCGCTTCACTGGGCTTAGTCTTCAACTTGAGAGAGTGAGTACCCCCTTTGCGATACGGTGACTTGCACGCCAAAGGGAATGAAGGCTAGGACTGTAAGTCATAGAAACATTATCTAAGATTCCAAAATAGTAACCCACTGCAACTAGATCTCTATGCTATTGCTTACATCATAGTTGGGTACTTCTTAAAATTGCATTTAAGAGTGTGAGTACCCTCTTTGGTACACGGCGACTTTCACGACGCAACGGATGGATAGGACGACATAGAAACTATATAAAATGACAAATCCATGCTAGGGCATACTTAAGAGTATTGCTGGAGTAAGAACCCTCTTTGCTGTACGATGACTTTCACGCCTTAGGGAATAAAGGGTAGGAGTGTAAGACATAGAAACCTTATATCCGACATCAAAGTAATAGCCCATTGCAACTAGTATGGCATACATCAGAGAAATTTGCATTAGAGAGAGTGAGTACCTTCTTCGGTACAAGGCCACCTTCAATTTCCCCAAAAAGTAACCCACTGGAACTCAGAGTATTAAGAGAGTGAGTACCTTCTTTGTTATACGGTAACTTGCACTGCTTCAGGAATGAAAGGTAGGACTGTAAGACAAAGAAACCTTATCTATGACATCAAAAAAGCAACCCACTGCAGCTAGGTCTTCAAACTTTGACATACGTTAAGGTAGGATACCTCTGACTCCTGCATTTGAGAAAGTACCCTCTTTGCTAAACGGGTAGGGAGATAAAGAAACCTTATCTACCAAATACCAAATGAGTAACCCACTGGAACTAGATTTGTATTCTAGGACATACATCAAAGTATTGAAAGAGTGGGTACCCTCTTTGCTATACGATAACTTGCACTACTTAAGGAATGAAGGGTAAGGCTGAAGAACAATGAAACCTTATCAACGACATGAAAAAAGTAACCCAACTCAACTATATCTCCATGCTAAGGAATATATCAGTGTAGGGTACCTCTTTAAATTGCATTACGAGAGTAACTACCTCTTTGCTATACCGGATGGGCGGGACACTTTAATAACCCTCTCTACCCTATACCAAATGAGTAACCCACTGCAACTAGGTCTCCATAGCCTGGCGTACCTCTGTGTAGGGTACCTCCTTAGATTGCAACGTACTGCTAAGCCAATACCGAAGCACGCATACAATTATACTCGTAGCTTGCTGTTGAGTGGGGCCCGAGTCAAAGCTGGTTCATGGTCTATTCAGCGGGTTAAAAATTAACGCAGAGTCGCATCATCTTGAACTGGTGCTTCGACGGTGCCGGGTGGGGCGGGGCAGGGACTGTAATTACTTTAATGCGACCATTTGCCGGCACTACTGAGCTGCCCGTGGCTCAGATAAAGATAAACTTTTGCAATTACAACGCGGCGCAAACGAAGCAGAAATACAAAGCGCACTACCAACTGCCAAAGCTGACCAGCAGAGAGCGAGTGAGAGCGAGATAAAGAGAGAGACATAGAGAGAAAAAGCGAGTGTAACGCGTAGCTCGATAGCATCGAATCAGTTTCCTTTTAGTGCTTTTCCTTTGGCATCGGCTAATTAGCCCGCACTCCAGAGCAACCCGAGAACGTCGGACGGCCAAGTGAGAACTTAAAGTCGCGTCACATAAAATTATGCTTACTCAAATGAACTCGGGAATGCTTTAAAAAAAAGTTTCAAAGTCGTCCGGAGTTCGGAAATTCGACCGAAAAACATATGCAAAGTACGCAAAATGCCGGAAGGAATCAAGTCTGGACTTAGGTGGTCCGGGCTACACATAAACTTTTGATGACTTTTTGAAAGTTTTACGCTCTGAAGTGGCACACAAATTACACGGGCGGCGATAACAACAACAATAACAAGACCAGCAGCAGCAGCAGCAGCAACAATAATAACCAAGATGGTTCAGGTATTAAAACATCAGCAGATTGCCGGAAAGAAATTATCCATGCACTTAACTTAAAGCTCCAATCGGACTTAAATGATTTTCCGGGTACTCAAAGATAGAGTGAGCAGAGCAACAGTAGAAATATAAAGAGAATGTATCAATTTAGCTTCAGAGCAAAGTAAGCTTTCATTTATACTTACATTTTCACTTACACCGCTTTGTTTTTAGAAAATTCTGAAATTTAAAATCTTCTTCGAGTGTCTTAATATTTAAAGTTTTTTAAGAATGGTGAGTAAGTCGCTTGGTCACTTCTTGAATTGCGGACTAACTGTCTCGTAGAGTCACTCTGTTTCCAAAACCCGTATAAAAACAAGTGCACCCAAGTGCAAAGTGGAAGCCCATGGTCTGGGCCGAAAGCAATCCCTGATGAACATTGCCAATCGACTCCATTTGCAGCCATATAATGTAGAACGTGAGGTGGGTACTACATGGGTGACCACAGGTGCTGAGCTAATTGGCGTGGAGACACGCCATATGCAGGAGCTCGGTATGGATATTGCAAATTTCTTCAGCCCGGTATTCAAAGAAAGCGCTTCCCTTGAGATGGAAACCCTAGCAACTGGTATCGAACGGAGAGCCGTGGATCAGGAAAATTCTACGCTAAGAGCCCCTGATATGAATGCAATTCTGAGTAATTCGATAGGTAGGAGATGCTCAAATGTTTCTATCTCCGAAAAAGTCATGACACTCATGAGCAGTGGGAACGTACAGCAAATTAGCTATTCGGAAATAAAATGTAAGTTAAGGGCAAAGCCAGCTAGTGTTGTGACAAACAACAGGGTGGTCAAGTTGCACAAGGAAGTACCGACGGGCTTCCAAAAGAAAAAGAAGATCGATTCCCAATCGGCTCTGCGTGCCTCCAATCGCCCCAAGCCAAAGCTGATGGCGAAAGTAATAGAAAGGAAAATGGAAGAAACATTAATTAATCGAAGACATGGTCATATAAAAACCCCGTTAAGAGAGAGTACGTTCATTACAAATATAAATGACTCTCCGGATACCAAAAGTCGGATTGACAAAAGTCCTTCTAAGCAAGGCTCCAAAAAACCAAATTTAAAAACCATTAGCAAAACGGTTAATGCAAAAATAATAAATAGTCGGGAAAAAAAACCCAGCCTTACTAAGGTCCCAGTGACTTACGAGAGAAAGAGACCAGTACCTCTTCAGGATAAAAACAAGTTGCAGAACGATACAGACAATTTTGTGTGTGAATTATTCATGGATTTGTTATATAAACAGAAGAAACTTAGTATTGCAACCTGAAACAGTTATATTTTGCTAGCACTAATCATTTCCATTACAGCTAGTAAAGGCTCTTGCTTCACCTCGCGTGCTAATGTCTTGTATTTGGTATACCATGAAGACTATACCTTAGAAGAGGCTAAAATACTGCCAGCACCTCGAATGGGAAAGCGTTTCGAGATCGATGTAAGCCATATATATAGTGCTAACGTCAAGAGAAATCGTAAAAAACTAAGTTGCTGTCAAGTGCTTATGGTTATTGCACTGATCTTTATCTCCATCTTGTTAATAGATTGGGTGTGGACACGTGTAAGCTTTAGAGACTTATTCCTAGTTTCTTGGACGTTGTTAAAAATGTTTTGGTATAGTCCGCTCTTCTGACGAGAATATATAGAGATATTTTCATGTTAGTTATATTTTGTATTGCATAAAATAAATAGCATTTGTTTGTTTAAGGCTTTTTTTTAATTTCTATTCAAGTGTATAATACTACATAAATATCTAGATTACTGCGGAGTGGAAGTATCGACGCTCAACTTCGATTTTCATGCACATCCATTGTGCATTTCACGCTTCGGCGAATTGCAAATATCTCACTAAACATAAATCGAAGCACTTTTAATAAATCCTGCTCCCTATATTACCCGCCTGCCCCGCCAGTCCGCCCGCCTGTCTGCCTCCCTCTCTATTTGTCTGTCTGTCTCGCTGAAAAACTAAAAAATTGTCAACGAAACAGTGGGAGACGAGCGAAAAATGTGTTTCGCAATTTGCAATTGAATTTGCTGCTGTTGATTTGACACATTCCCCGCTATGACACCCATCCCAATATTATCAAAGTGCTTCACTATGACACCCCTTCTCTGTGTTATTTCAGTTCCCATTCTGCGCATTTATTCCTGTAGGATAATACTTTTTGGATGCGGAACAGCGATTGCGCGGGCTTGTGATATGTAAGACCCTGTGCCAAGCCCCAGGCGGTGGTAATCCTTACCCACACTGCTCATTCACCCATCCACGTATACATTTGCATTCCCAAAATACATAGACGGGCGCAAGCAAACACAGGCAAGCTGAGAAAATATCTCGAGCCACAACATGCAGCTCTCTTCAACCTGCTACAAACACTTTGCACTTCTCTGGCAAACCCAACAAATATTTTCTTCAGCAGCTGCGAAGCAGTTTATTAAGCTAAAGATATTCTGCATGGCAAAAACTACTGAAACGGAACAAGAAGCCAAAATTGGTTGTTTCCTTTTGCTTAAAAATGATTTTAAAATTAAATGAAACTTAAAGAACAAAGAACTCTCTCAAGTTTTGTTCATTGCGTTTAAGAAACTATTTTCAATAAACTCTTCCTTTGATTTCAACTTTAAATGGCATTTTTAATGCAATTCGCTGGTAAGATACTACTTAACAGACCATGCATGCATGTAAGTTCGATTAGCAAAGACACGAACCATCAGCTGCCATGGCTAAAATCGAATATGTACTCCAAGAATGGAATTGCTGAGAGCTGAAGTGAAAAATATACGGATTTCAAAATATATAAAAAAATGAATACATAATAGAACACAAATTTATTTATTTATAAATAAATATATCAAATGAATATAAATAGAACACAAATTTATTTATTTATTTATTATTTCACAGTTAAAACATATTAAATATTTAGGCAGATAAACTCTGTATACTACTATATTTGACGATTTATACATCACACATAAAAATAAGTAGCAAAAAAATAAATAAAAACAAATTAAATAAATAAACATACAAATTAATTAAATAGTAAAAAGAAATCAAATAAAAAGTTAAAAAATAGTTATAATACAAATATTTTATTAATCACATAACATGTATAATAAAATTCTAGTACAGTTTATACCTATCAAACCAATGCCTTTATACCTTTTGCGGCTGCCTTATACTCCCATTGCGACTCTTATACGCCCTGTGTGCCGGCACTTTTTATGCTGTTGCTCCAGTTCTAGTTTCGACTTCGTGGCGGCTTCGGCTTCGTCTTGTCCTACCACAAGAAAAAACTTGGTCAACATGTCCAGCCGAATGCGCCGCTCTCGCGCGTTCTCGTTCGCTTCATCGCTCGCACTCTCTCTCGTGGCTCGTTCGCATTCAGCGCTAGAGTGCTCTCTTTGCCAGACTCGGCTGTGACGCTCTCTTTCGGGTCTCTCTTGTGCACTGTGCTGGGCCTCGTTTGTAGTTTGCTTTGGGTAGTCGAGTTTATGTCTTCATCGCCGGGTCGCATTCGGAATTTATTTGCATGCCGGTCAGGCCGGGAGGCAGCTCTATAAATTAAACATAAATCAGTTGCACGGCAAATCATTTGATTTCATTTCGGGGACCCTTTAACTACAACATGGAGTATGCTTAGCACCCTTCTCTTTCCCACCCGCCTCTCTAGGTCCGAGCGAGGCCGCAATTACACAAAAGACGCGACTGTCACGTATTCCATGCATGAGCGACTCCGAATGGCAGCCCGACTCCAGGCCGAAATTATTCGTGGCCATAAACAACAACAATGCAATGCGACAATTGGTCAGGAGTCGGAGCAGGAGTGGGCAGGGTGAGGGGTGGCTGCTCAAAAAAATGACACAAAATTGATAAGCAAATAGCCATTTAATGGACTTGAACTGAATAGCAAAGTACTCGAAATGATTAGCCGCGAATGAGGCCCAGCCCAGCCCTGCCCTGCCCCACCGGCAAAGGCTTTACGTTTTAACATTATGAAAATCGATAAGAAATCGAGTGTTCTCAGTCCCCTGGCACGCACCTCAATAGCCCCACCCCTTCTACTCCCTTTACACACACACACTCTCACACACATCGGTATAAATTTTACGACACATTTTCCACTAAATTTACGAGTTGCCATGCGAAACTTTAAAAGAAATTCGCGGACTGTGCGTCCTTTGATGGTGTCGAACGTGAGGAGAAGAGCGTGGGCAAGGGGTGAGGAGTGGGGGTAAGCACAACGCACGTGGGCTCGTAAAAAATCGTAAGGGGTTGTGTGTAGGATTGTGTCTTGTTTTGGGGCCTGAGGATACGTTAACTGAAGCTATGTTACGGTAATGACAGCTAACGGTAGTTCGAATACCTCTGGTTTCCTTGCTGGAAAACTCGTAGTTTATAGTGATTTTTGGGAGGTTTTTGTAAATGTTGTACAGATTTATGGAAGAATTCATTTGAAGGAATGTCACATTTATGACTTTATATTATAGTTCATCATTATTTTATGCCTTTATTATATACAACAACGAAAAGAAATCAAACAGAAATGCAAATCAATATTTTTTATGTTTATTAAAGGTAAAAAATACTTTGGTTACGTTACTTGTTTATCAGTATAGATTTATTTGATGAAGGATTAGAATACATTTATAAACAAAAATAATAAACAAATTATTTTAGAGAACACTGTTCTCCTCTAAAGGCAATATTTTTATGCCGTTTGATGCTAATCTCAATGGATGCGAAATATAATAAGCAATCGTTGGCAATTCAAGGCAGTGGACAAATATATCAAAGTTACAGCATACATATCTCCATCACCATTTTCCAGCAGAGGTATTCCATTTAATCCTGCCAGAAAATTACCACCTTATTCGCTTTATTTGCTTACTAAACATGCAACTAAAGACGCCGCAGTCGCTGCTGTTTCTCTGCTGCGGCACAGTTTCGATTTAAAAATCATCGATATTGAAGAGGTGTAATATAATCTGGGTATTCAGCCACACCCGATTGGGCTAGTCAAGTAGTAATAGCAAATCTTGTCCCTCATGTCAACAATAACCATTCACCCAGCTCTCAAGCTCGTAAAAATCGTTTCTTTTGAAAGTACTTCACTACTAACCTCCTTGGGATATTAATGATTCCTTTCTTAAACCACACACATTGCACAGCGCCAACAGTTGCTCTCAGATTTTGTTGTATAATCGTTTACTCTTCACAAAATAGAAGAAAATTAAAAAAAAAGTGGCCTACTCAATTTTGCAAAAAAATTTTTCTTGAAAAAGTTATCTAAAAACATTACCTAAATGTGTTTTACGAAATGTTCTTGTTATGAAATCAATATTATTATTTTTGATGTTTTCTTTGATCCTATTAAAGACGCTGTTTTATTAGAATTGCTCCAATTTGCAGAGATAACTACGTGATATCTAGATGCTTCTATATCGAATGGATTAACAATTACATCATAGATTGGCAATTCGCATTATGTGAATGTTATTTATATATTCATGTAATAATATAAATAACATTTATGTGTTGTATAATATGTTAATTATATTTTTACATCTTCAGTGATAAATAAAATACTGAACAGTCTCTAAATATTGGGAATCTCTGAATGCATGAACTTGTCCCACCTATTCACAATACACTCACCTTGCTCACAACTACAATCATCACCTATAATTGAGTCATTCACTGGTTTGTATGCATAAAAGTTAATATCTTTGACAGAGTCTTCGGTCTAATTTAATCGACTAAATCCCTTTTCACAATAGCTTTAAGATTGTCAATCCCTGCCCTTGCAGGCCAACTCAAAGTATTCCACAGTAAGCTTTATAGCCCTTTTCGATGCCAGACAACTTAATCAATTATTTCGTTAGATGTTGCCATATTTTTGTTCCGGCTTAAGTTGCTCACAAAAAACTGCGCAAGCCGTATATCATACGAGCAATAGCTCATTGAATGATTTACAAGTACATTGTGTATATCCTGGCCATTGTCTCAATATTCAACTTGTTGGTGTTGTTGTTATTGCCTTTATTGCTGATGGCGTTGACGTCAGAGTAAAATACGCAATAAAATCAAATCATGCTCAAAATTTTATGAATAT
Organism: Zaprionus africanus; assembly: GCA_018151435.1. NCBI lineage: Eukaryota > Metazoa > Arthropoda > Insecta > Diptera > Drosophilidae > Zaprionus > Zaprionus africanus. The sequence continues at coordinate 608,064 of JAECXB010000264.1, read as the reverse complement.
TCATGACATTAAAAGCTCTTGAATTATTAACGAAGATTTTCGACTAGCAATTGCGCACTGGAAAAGCACTTGGCAAGCACACACACACAGACAAACAAACAAACACACAACACACACACATCTACGTAGGGACAGAGAGGGGGAGAGCACATGCACCTCCTTCCATGGGGCAAAGCTGTTCAATTATGAATTTTGACAATGTCTGCCTGCAAAAGGTGCAAAATAGGCGAAAAACCCGAGAGGATGCGGTAGGGAGGGGAGCTTGGTAAAAGAGGGAGGGGAGCTTGCTAAGACTGCCGTTAACAACCCTTGATGGAAGGGTGCTGCTGCTGTGCGTGTAGGCACATTGAAGTGCCATTGAAATGAACCAAAAGTGCAATGTGCAACAAAAAGACGCAAGTGAAAGTCAAAACAAGGCTGCTGATTAAACGAGGGAGTTAAAGATGAGTTAGGTAAGGGGAAGAGGGTTGAGGGATAAGGGTACAGAACTCTGCACTGCACTGAATGCATCTTAATTGGAAGAATGGGAAGCGAAGTGGGATGCGCACGGGCAGGGGGGAGTGTCTGCTCGGGGAATTTGTCTAGGCTTACCCTTTGTCTGGACAAAACATTCTCAGGGGGAGCTGGAGAAGAACGAACTTCCGATTCTGGCGTCTGCATTTGAAATGTAAAGCGGCTGACTGTGAACTGAAATTGGGAGTTCATGTCATCCATTGTCTAAAACAATGGCACAAGGAAACTATAGTTTCCCCAAGAAAATCTGAAAATGAGCACAAGTGTTTGTGGTCATGGAAATGCTGGCATGGAATCCCTTCTGCCTCTGCCAACCCAGACAGCAGTCTCGTTCCGCAGCTAACAATGCTCAAAGGAGGCTTGCAAAATTAGCTGGAAAAACATATAGTAGCAACGAAAAAGAAAAGTAGAACCCTCTCATCAATTGCAAGAAATTCTTTGAGATTGGCCGAGAAACCGAAAAAAACTGTCTAGACATTTCCCACGCATCTTACACCTTTTTCTGCCGTCCTTCCATTTCCTTCCCTCGCGGAGTTTATTGATCCTTATCCGATGTGCGTGCAACGTGAAGTGGAAGGAATCTGAAGGAACAATTAATGGTCGATTATTTTGAAATGTTTCACATTGTGCAGCAGATTACGTTTTAAATTATTATTTATTCACATTAAACAAATTGTAACAGAAATTATGGCGACTTTCCAAAGCCAAATTGATGAAGATTTGTAATCTAGCTTTATGCGATTGAGTGCTTTGAATATTTTATGGAATTGCTTTCGTATTTATGGTGACTAATGGACGGAAGATAACTTGAATTACTGTACAAAGATTTGCCTAAGCAACTTTAATTGTAACTTAATAAACAAAGTTAAATTTTATGCGTTTGCCTTTCCCTTTGAGTTAGCTCTTTACAGTCTTGTTCAACACTACTTACTACATCCCCTTGAGGCTTAAGCTGCCTTCGCCTCCAGTCTTGGCAACGAGTGCGTGCATTCTGTCCTGCTCTCTATCTTTCCCCTCTCTCTTTGTAGTTGGCAACGCGAAATTGTACTCTGTTGCACATTTCGCTGGCAGCTAACCGGGCCTGGCACCTGTCGTCCTTCTGGCCGGGGAGAAAGCAGGAACAGGAGCAAAATTAACGCTGATTGCCAGCCTGACGCGCTGATTGTCGCGCATGTCGCCAGCCAAGTGATACGAAGTGTGAAAATGATTAAGACTCGGCAATGGGAAAGTTATTGCTTGGGTCAGTCTGAGGGAAGGACGAGACTGAACAAGTCTTTAATGAGTATTTGAGTTGAAGTTGAGGTTTAACCTGAATGTGATATGATCTGCATGAAAGAAGAAGGTACAGAGCGCATTACCAGAAGCTCTTTGCTTGAAGACATTTTCTAATTGATACATAGAAATATTAATTGAAGCTGCTCACAACTCAAGCGCTCTTCACATGCTTATTGATTTCAAGATCCCAGTTTGCTTTCCCTTTCGCCATGCGTCTCATGTGGCACTTGCAACGCGCTGCTCGTCTAGCTTCGCACCAATTATCGTGATACTCGCTGTGGATGTTCCTTCCCCTCCATCTGCGACACACTTCGCCCGGAGTGCTGTACTTGCTCGTGTTGTGATTGCGATTGTTATGGAAACAGCGATGGTAACGCTCATATCCCTTGGCTAAATCAGAAGCCAGCGGCCGCTGCAACTGCTCCTGATGCTCTTCCTGCTCCGCCTGCCTCCTGTCGTCTGTTTGCTTTCTTTCCTCTGTTTTTTGCTCTCTTCGCACAGTTGCAGTTGCTACGTGATGATGGCAGGATTTCACTTTTGTTACACTCGCTGCCAGACAATTGCAACATATTGTTGCACTTGCTTCCCATATCTATCTATCCATCCATCCTATCCTATTCCACTCCCCACACACACACAGATTCCCATTTCCATTTTCGATTGCTTTCCTTGTTTTTGTGCTCTTGTTTTGATGTGCTTGTTGACAGCGGCCAAATGGAATTCAATTGCGTGAAACATGCAATACTAGCGGAACTTCGAGAGCTGACAACCTTCTACAGCGGCTAATTAGAAGCCCAGCATTAACAAGCATCGGAGCAGGACGAGGATTGATTGAGATTGCAGAAGAGAATAGAAAACTACAATGTTATCAAGTTAAGGAGGTATACTGAATTTTGTACCGTGTATGCTGTATGATGTATGCTGTATACTGTATGCTGTATGCTGTATGCTGTATGCTGTATGCTGTATGCTGTATGCTGTATGCTGTATGCTGTATGCTGTATGCTGTATGCTGTATGCTGTATGCTGTATGCTGTATGCTGTATGCTGTATGCTGTATGCTGTATGCTGTATGCTGTATGCTGTATGCTGTATGCTGTATGCTGTATGCTGTATGCTGTATGCTGTATGCTGTATGCTGTATGCTGTATGCTGTATGCTGTATGCTGTATGCTGTATGCTGTATGCTGTATGCTGTATGCTGTATGCTGTATGCTGTATGCTGTATGCTGTATGCTGTATGCTGTATGCTGTATGCTGTATGCTGTATGCTGTATGCTGTATGCTGTATGCTGTATGCTGTATGCTGTATGCTGTATGCTGTATGCTGTATGCTGTATGCTGTATGCTGTATGCTGTATGCTGTATGCTGTATGCTGTATGCTGTATGCTGTATGCTGTATGCTGTATGCTGTATGCTGTATGCTGTATGCTGTATGCTGTATGCTGTATGCTGTATGCTGTATGCTGTATGCTGTATGCTGTATGCTGTATGCTGTATGCTGTATGCTGTATGCTGTATGCTGTATGCTGTATGCTGTATGCTGTATGCTGTATGCTGTATGCTGTATGCTGTATGCTGTATGCTGTATGCTGTATGCTGTATGCTGTATGCTGTATGCTGTATGCTGTATGCTGTATGCTGTATGCTGTATGCTGTATGCTGTATGCTGTATGCTGTATGCTGTATGCTGTATGCTGTATGCTGTATGCTGTATGCTGTATGCTGTATGCTGTATGCTGTATGCTGTATGCTGTATGCTGTATGCTGTATGCTGTATGCTGTATGCTGTATGCTGTATGCTGTATGCTGTATGCTGTATGCTGTATGCTGTATGCTGTATGCTGTATGCTGTATGCTGTATGCTGTATGCTGTATGCTGTATGCTGTATGCTGTATGCTGTATGCTGTATGCTGTATGCTGTATGCTGTATGCTGTATGCTGTATGCTGTATGCTGTATGCTGTATGCTGTATGCTGTATGCTGTATGCTGTATGCTGTATGCTGTATGCTGTATGCTGTATGTATGCTTCAAAGCATTTCTTCCTATTCAATCAATATTTTCTGAATAAGGAAACACTTAAAGCGAGCAATTTAAAGCTAATTGCGGGTTTCCTAATTTTCCGTTTCTTTACGATTTTCTTTTGGTTTTTCTTCAATGAGATATCCGCATTATTGCGCATTCAATTCGAAGCTCTAATTTTGTGGTCTTTTTGTGGTTCATTTGAAATTTATTAAAAGTCCCAAGCACATTTCCGTCTTGCTCCTCTCTCTCTCTCGCTCTCTAGCTTTCTTTCTCTCTCTATGTCTGTCCTGTGCTTCGCTCTAATCTGTCACGTAAATTTATAACGTTTCCTTGCTGAAAATGATGAACAGGCATTAGATTTATTTATTCCACAATATAAATGCACATTGTATATGCCTTTTCCATTATGTCCCCCTCCAAGTCGGGTGGAAAATAAAAGCCACAACAACGAGAGGAGACTGGAGCAAGAATGCGAAGAGAAATCGACAGAGACAGTGAGTAGGAGAGAGAGAGCGAGGGGGGGAATCAATTTAATTTTACAATATCCGCTTTATACCTGTGCACAGAGACGTGACCAATTTAGCCAGGTTACAAATATTTTGTTATTTATTCTGTAATGAAATCGACGTGAGGACATCCACAACTACAACAACAACAACAAAGACAGCACAAACAGTTGCAGCTGAGTCCCTTGCGGTAATCGACGTTTAAGCATAATTAAGTAATAATTTGATTTGTTCTCGCCTCTCTTTGTCTCCCTCTAACCTCTTCTCTCTCCTTTTGGTCGACTTTTGTGGCTCTTCGAAGTTCGGCAATGATTTGTCAGCGTCCTTTTGCAGACTTCCCTCCCCCCTCTAACCCCTGTTCAACTTCAGCTGCTCCAGCAGCCTGTCGCCAGTCGAGTTTGAGGTAAACCTCAATTCGGGGGTGACGGGGAAACCCGCTCAGTTTTGCGGGACAACGTGTTGACACGTGGCGGCGTCACATGACATCTGCATCCGGCTGAGTGATTTGTGAATTGAAGACAACTTTCCAGGGTACTCGGCCACGCTAGTTTCAACTTGTAGTAGAAATTTGGAGGGAAGGAGATAAAAACCCTGGGCACCAATTCCAGATTAAAGCAACAAGTGTTGAGTTTCTATATTGTCTTTTTATATATTAATGGATATCTACATCTTATCTATACATAAGTTATGAAATTACCTTCCTTTTAAATAAATGATAGTTAAGGAACTCTCAAAGATCATTTCCTATCATTTCTTTAACAATGGAGTCAAATTTTTTTAAGTCTAGTGCTTTCGACTTTAGCTTTCCCTTTTCTTTTCTATCTACGCCTTCAGACTCTCAGATTATTATGTTATTAACAGACAACGTCTATAGAAATGCAATCCACTTCCATGTCGCCATTCTGGATTATTCCACTTACAGCATAATCAAATTAAAAGCCATGCCACGTTTCCAGGTTGTCCTTACTTTTCTGAGTCTACCACGCCCACAAACTAAGGAAGCTGACTAGGTACAACGCCCTTCCATGAAGATGAATGGCGCTTAAGCGAAGTACTAAAAGGCAAGAGACCAACAACAAAAAAACAACAAAATAACGGGAAGTCTGCTTATAGACAATGTTGCGACGACAATGGCCGACCACGAGGCTGTTGACAGTAGTGTCTAAAGTAATGCATATTGAAGTTAATTTCTACGTGGAATCTCTTTAAGTGAAGGAGGCAAATGCAGGGGTGAAAGTTAAAAGAAAGCCCCATTTAAAGTAACAGAGGCTTTCATGCATGCCAAGCTCTTAGAAACACTAACAGGAACTAGAAAGTTCTATGCAAAACTACAACAGACTCTAAGTGAAACCGCATTTAACGCGGGGAGATGTGCAAAAAAAGAGTTTTAGTATTTTCCATCTCAAGTTTGAGGTAACAGGTTTTCTTTTCCGCAGTTTTTAAATGCGTTTCCTCCCAGTCTGGGCAGTGTGACTGGGATTCCCTTGAATATGCTACTTCCTTTTACTTCTGGTTTATTGCTCGACTCCATACAAACACAAATTGCAGAGTATTCCAATGCCGTGTGAGTTGAATTATTGCTCTCCCCACTCTCTTATGAATTATTGTTATTTAATAATTAACATAATATTCTATTCATATGGAAAACTATTGAGCTATTTAAGTTTTTCGCTCATTTATTGGAATTGGATACATTATGTTGCCGTGCGATATATATCTCCAAAAATAGTTTGTAGTTATTATGCGCGGCACATGGAAAATAATTAATAATAATAATTATTGCGTGCTTTTAATTGTGAATTCGCGATAAGCGCAAATTATTAAAAATAAACGTTAAATTGCGGCATGCGTTCGCGTCGCGGGCTTCAAATGATTCAATTAAAGAAACAATTTGCATACGCATTTTTGTTGTTGTTGTTGTAATGCAGCAGCAGCAGCAGCGGGAGAAAAAGAACAACAGCAATTACAACTGCAAATAAATTACATTAAAAAAGGTATAAAAAGGGTTTGCGATTGGGGGAAGGTGAGGAATAAAAAATGAAATTAAAAAGCAAATGGAAGCAAAGCGAACATTCCTGCGAGTGTCAATTTAAGTTCATCAGTCGACGACGACGAGGACGGAACCGGCGAATTGAAATTATTTTCAATAAAAATACATGTGAAAAGCGGTGGCGAGTTATAGAGCGAGAGACAGATAGATGTAGAGGAAGAGAAAGAGTGAAAATCGAGAGAGAGGGAGAAGGGGCACAACGCATGTGAATAATAAAATCGCACGTGCCTGTAACGCGACTTCGCGGAGTCCTTACACAACTCTAACAAGGCGAGTAACACTCAAGCTGCATATCTTTATCTCGTTCTATATGTATATATCTCTTTCTCTCTCTGTCTATCTACCTTTCTCTCTTTCTTTGTACATACTTCTATACCTCTATCTTCCTCATTCCTTGTCACTCCTTGCTGTAAAATTTTAATGACTTTACTTGAAGTTTTTTTTAAGACAACGAAAGAAAATATTATAATCACGTAAAAATATTATAACAATGCTCAAATAGTTCTATTATATCTACACCTATATTCACATCAATATCTATACCCATATATTCAATAAATCTGTATCTATGTATCTATATTTCAAAAACATAATTAAATCTCCATGAAGTACTCATCCAAAGTCTGTCCTCTTCAGTCTTTCCCCTACATAAGTTACATATGTATAAGCTATTATCAAACGAACTAAAGTGATGGCAGGCAAGATCAAAAGGTAAACTGTAGGATCTTGTACTATATTATAAGTTTTATAAGACCCACGGATAATTTTATTTCCTTTATAAAGTATAATTAAATACTAATGTTAATAATTAATCCGAACAGGCTTGCAACTTCAAAGCAACCTCTACTTAAATAATTCTTAACCTCTTAAAAATTGATTACTCCATTTGAGGTTAGAGCATTGCTTGGCCACCATAACTTCTTCACATCGAGCTGCCACATTTGTTGTTGTTGCTGCTTCTGTTGTTGTTGTCAGTTGTTGCCACTCGAACAATTTGCATGTCAATGGGCACCAATTCGTCTCTGGCAGTCAGCACGAACTATTGCTGGGCGAAGGGCAGAGCCCTCGGAGTGTGTGTCGCCTCTGCCCCTACCATGCACATTCATCAGGATATTTCCATATGTCAGCGTCCTTTTGGTCCATTGCAAGACAGCGGGACAGACGTACAGACGTAGCGAAGGGCGGCAATTTGTTGTTGTCACTTTGCACCTGCCACGCGCGACGTGTGCGACGCGATGTGAGTCGAGGCAAGGCGAGTTTTAAATTCATTTAACCACAAAAATGTTAACCACAAAGCGTTAATGCCACACCCCATCGGGGCAGGAGGCAGCAGGCGGTTGCTGCTGAATTTAATTACTCAAGTGGCAGGTGAAGGCGCTGGGAAAAATTGCAAAAAATTGTCAGGAAATATACGCTTTATTGGGAATATTGCGTGCATATTTTGTAGAGTTGCCTGAAACAATAATATATTAAGCAATTTTCATGCATTTTCCAATGGAAAACTCTGTCGGGCTGCTGACTTATTCAATTTGCCAGTGTTTGCCTTATTGTCTGCAGTGATTATGAACGTTGTGGGTCATTAGCCCCAATGAGACTCGGCAATATCAATGTTTGCTTAGAGCCCAGTCTGGGCTTGGCCACTTAAGTCACTTTATGGTTGAGTCTCCATGGCGACGCCTACGAGTGGCAAGT